>RWGZ01001147.1:548226-964176 GCA_009725065.1 Utricularia reniformis | reverse complement strand
GTCGACACCTTCTTCCAAATATTTCAAATCAGTTCCACTGTCCATTACGGGGCTCAGGGTTATATCTTTTTCCGTCTAAGGCATAAGAAGAGCCCTTTTCCATTCTCAAACCCCCAATCCAACCACGACTGGAAGAGGCACTTCTTTTTTGTCACTTGCTTAGGCTCCACTAGGTTGTCTGCACTAAGCCTTCCTTGGCGGTTCCCAACTGAGAGGGAACCTTTCCTTCCGGATTCTTATTATCCTATCCCGCGGTCCGCTACTCCAAAAGCTTTGGAGAAGATATTTATCGCGTGTGCCAGATCGGATGACACCGATTGGACTCCGAACACACTTTTCTATGCTCCGATCTTGGTTGCCTCCAACGTTCTTCCGACCCCTACCCATTTCAGTAGGGAACTTTTAGATATCTGGGCCACGCCTTAATACTTAATCATCTCAACAACTCTTCCTCGATCAGAAAACCTTTCCAAAACAAGCGCATATATATATGTATACCTGTAGTCTTTCAACAGTATTTCTCACGTTACTTGCTTATTTTGCAGATAAAATAATGGCTCCCACTGAAGGTCATTCGAGATTAGGCGACAAACTAAGATCACTCCGTAATCTTGTTACGGAAAAGGACGAGCTGATCTTCGAGATGGCGCCCGGATCTCTGAACCGCACTGCCGCAGACGAGTTGGCGCAAAGCTTGCGAGAAACGGTGCCGTAGGCAGAAGAGGCCCGCCCGGTTACTCCAACGCCACCTACTCCGATAATTGAGAATCACGAGCCGGCTACAGAGCCCCCCGAGAGTCCTGAAGACTTGATTCCTGTGTCTCGGCGGTTAGAGCTTACTGCTAGAGAGTTTTCCCCCGACGAAGGGATGTACGACTTCGCCGAGACACTAGTGGATGTTGTCGGAGATGACGAGGAGGGCGAAATAAGTGGGGGTCAACCGATAGACCCGCTGGTGGAGGAGATTGTCCGGGAGACCCGTCCGATGGGGAGAATAAATCAAGAAGCTCCTTCGGATAGAGGGAAAAGACCGGTGGAGGGCCCCACCGTTTTGGAGATTGCGGAACCCGTTAGGAAGAGTGGGTTAACCGCCGAGTNCTTTATCAACACAAAGCCGGCCCGGCGTCCCATATCGAGCCATTCCTTGACCGTCAGCCTCGGGATGTCATGTATACGGAAGGCATCGATGAAATTGGCAGTTAACCCACTCTTTCTGTTGGGTTCCACGATCTCGAAGACGGCGGGCTCCTCCGCCGGTCTTTTTCCCTTGTCCAAGCGAGGCACCTGACTGGTCCCTCCCTCCGAGCAGGCTTCCTGGCGTGTTTCCTCCACCATCGGATCCGTCGGTTGATCCCCCCTTATCTCGCCCTCCTCATCATCCCCGATGATATCCACTTAGTTTTCGGCGAAGTCGTACATGCCGTCATCAGGATTGGGCTCCTCAACCGTGTATCCTAATCGCCGAGACAACGGGATTAGGTCTTCGGGGCTCTCAGTAATTGTTGCAGCCGGATCCTCTTCTACCGGCCCGGGATTGGCCACCGCTGCAGCAGGTTGTGGTGGTGGAGGAGTGTCACATCTTATTTCCCCAGTCGGGGATGCCGCTTCTTGTAAACTCGACGCCAGCTCGGCCGCGGCAGTTTGGTTCCGAGTCCCCGGTGGCGCCTCGAAGATAAGCTCATCATTCTCCGCAAGAAGATCACGGAGGAAATTCAGCCCATCCCCCTTTTTGTTTTGATCCTGAGCGGGAGCCATTATGTTATCTGCAAAATACGCAAGTTAAGTGAGAAACACGAAGTTTGAATTTAAAGACAAGTTAAATCAGGTTCTTAAGCGTTGATCCTATCAAAGAAGAATTATTAAACTTAGCCCCTATATGAACGTACGGATGAGGTACCTAGCAGTTCTCTACTAAAATGGGGGGGATCGGAAGGAGGTTGAAAGCAACCAAGATCGGAGCGTAAAGTAAGGTCTTCACGGTCCAGTCAGCACCGTCAGACCTAGAGCAGTCAAGGAGCGGCTTCCTCAGAGGTCTCGGAAGGGCCGCCCGGGATTTAGGGCCGTAGGCCTCAGGAAAAAATGGTTCCCCTTCAACGGGGAACCGCCAAGGAAGACTCAATCGAGAAAGCCTCGTATCCCCCACACCGCTGACAAAGAAGAATTCTCTCTTCCAGTCGTGGTTGCAGTGGGGTGCAGAAAAAGGAAACGGGCTCGTCTTGTCCCGCGGGCGGAAATATATACAACCCTGGGCACCAAAATTGACGGCAGCACCGATATAGAATATTTGGATGAAAAGGTCTATGGTTGGAGGAATACAATTCACCTCCATAAATATTATGAAGGCGACGACAAGAGAAATGGAACTTGGAGTTAGTTGGAAAAAATGAATTTGTAGATGCGAGAGCAATTCTACAAGGAAAGGATGAAGAGGGAAGCGAAGGCCACATTCTAAGTGTTCGAGAGAGACAGTATGGGTGGCGATAGGAGGCGTCAAGAGACGGTCGCTAGTTTCAGGTTGATATAGCACACAGTCGGAAGGGAAATGATATTGCTCAAGAATAGATCTCCACTTCCGAGAATGCATGCTATGAGGTTGGTTAAAGGACTTAAGAGCTTTAACCGCGGAATTTTGAGGGCCGAGGGTGTTTTCAAGATGAGCTACCCTCTCGAAAAAATGAGAATTTACAGTGGAAAGGCAAGGAGGAAACGGGGCTGAGATCGAATCGAAACTCCCCGGATTGGATGAGGAGTCCGAATGGTTCGAAGATGAGGTAGCAGAGCCCGAAGAATCGGTGCGATCGGAAGACATTGGTAAATTTAAATTCAAATTTATCTTTTTGAAATTAATTTTTACAAAGTTTTAAGTCCGAGTCGCGACCAGTGGAAGTTTCGTCGCGAATGGCACAGTACTCGCGAGTTATCGTCGCGAGTAGAACAGTGATCCTGGTTTAAGCTACGCGTTTCGTCGCGACTTACGAGTTTGGTCGCGAGTAATACAGTATTATGTTTGGTCGCGAGAAGTCCAGCAAGCGATATGTCGCGAATGGTACAGTGGTGTGATTGATCGCGAGTGGCACAGTTAGACTGTTGGTCGCGAGAGCTTGATTGGTCGCGAGAGTTCAGAAGTCCGCGCGAGAGAATGAATTGTGAGGAGCGAACAGTGTATTTATAGGGGCAGAATCCCGAGACGGAAAAACCTCGAAATTTTCACCCGAGCTCAGAATTTGACGTACTTAGTGTCAAAACGATCGTATCGACGAGAGGTTTTCAACCGTGCTAAGGATTTCCTCGTCGGGGCCCCAGAACGATAACTGGCTTTCGGGACGAGCTGATGATATATGGTTTACGACTCAGACTCTGAATCTGAAAACCAGGGGACTATTGATATTACCCGGGTATATTCTCTTGTATTTATCCTTACCCGGGGGCTCGTCCAACGTGGTTATTAGTATTTTCGGTATTTTCATATTCTTATCGGATGGCATTCTCAAGTGGTATTCTCGCAATTCCGGCTTGCTAGGCTTTGTAAGCATTTTGAGATGTTTCGGGTCATTTCGGCCCTGGACCGGGCCAGGGGTATTTTCGTCATTTGCCACCCGGGAGTGCACCGATTAGGTGCAATGATGTTATATGGCTGTGTATTCGCTATCTCAAGGCAAAGGACCAATATACGAAGTTTTCGGGATATTTCTGATCGTATCCCCAACTAATATCTTGTCCGAAGTGGTTCCCGAAGCTTCGGGGCCAACATGTTATTTATTATATTATGGTTTGGAATTTTTAATTGTTTTGGGCCAAGTGAAGTGAATTAGGCTTATGGGCCCAAGTGAGTGGGTTTTGGGGTGGATTTCTCTATAAATAGGAGCCCCAAGGCATTGAGAAAGGATTCGGACTTTTTCACGCTTCCCAAGGCAGAACCTGACCCTTGACTCGCGACCAAACCCACTTAGTCTCGACCAGCCTTCAAGCCGCGACCAACCAGTCAGCCAGTCGCGACCGGTGGCTAGCTCAACTAGTCGCGACGAATCATCATCAGTGGCGACCAGCGGCTCCAGTCGCGACTAAAACTCCATTCGCGCCCAATCATCACAAGTCGCGAACATTGCCTTCCTCGCGCCCAATCGCATTGGTCGCGACCAGCCTGTTTGTCTGCACTGTTCACTCGCGTCCAGTGGAACGTGACTGCAGATTTGATCTTTTCTCGAGCCGTTTTCGCCCGTATTATCGTTATCGTCTCAATGTATTTGTACCGCTTGATTATTTTAGTGAAAACCAAGGTAGAGCTTCGCTCTCCCGAGGACGTAAGCCCGCACATTGTGGGCCCAACTCAGCAATAAAGCTTTCAATGGGATAAAAATCTCGAGTCCCCATGGACGGCGCCAAACTGATCTAGTCTAAAAATATGTTGGGTATTTATTTTTAGATCAGTCAATTTATAATTAATTCGAAATTAGATTGTTGTAAGGACACGAGCGATATACGAGGTTGGGCCCACAATGTGTGGGCTTACGTCCTCGGGAGAGCAAAGCTCTACCTTGGTTTCCACTATAATATTTGGAGAATACAATTACAATGAGATGATAATGACAATACCGGCGAAAACGGCTCGAAAAACGATCAAATCTGCAATCGCGTTCCACTGGACGCGAGTGAACAGTACAGACGGACAGGCTGGTCGCGACCAACGCGGTAGGGCGCGAGGAAGGCACTGTTGGCGATTGATGATGATTGGGCGCGGATGGAAGACTGGTCGCGACTAGGTGATTTTAGTCGCGGCTGGGCGCGTTTGGTCGCGAGTCTGGGGTCAGGTTTTGCCCTGGAAGTGCGATAAAAACCCATGTTCCTTTCTCAATGCCTTGGGGCTCCTATTTATAGAGAAATGCAGCCCAAAACCCACTCACTTGAACCCATAAGCCTATTTACTCCACTAAGCCAAAAATAATTAAATATTCCAAATTGCAATATAATAAATACCATGTTGATGACGAAGCTTCGGGAACCACTTCGGACAAGATATTAGTCGGGAATACGATCAGAAATTTCCCGAGAACTTCATATATTGGTCCTTTGCCTTTAGATAGCGAATACGCAGCCACATAACATCATTGCACCTGACCGGTGCACTCCCGGGGTGAAAAATGACGAAAATACCCCTGGCCCCATACGGAGCCGAAATGACCCAAAACATCTCAAAACACTTACAGAAGCCTTATATGGGGTCCAGCATGCCTGAATTACGAAAATACCTCTGGAATACGCCTCGCGATAGACATATAAAAATACCGAAAATACCACATAGCCACGTCGGACGAGCCCCGAGGTTAACAAAATTACATAAATAACCTCGGGCAATATCACTATAAATGAGGGAGGCCTGAAAGTGTGTTAAAGGAAAGGCAGGACAGAGAGTTCCTGATCAAAAGTTCATATTGAATTCTGGCTGGGTTTGGTGCCCCGTGGGTTTTCCTCCCGGTTCTCGGGTTTCCCAGGTATAAATTCTTGTTCTCTTTTCCTTACGGCAACCGTATACCAGCGGTATCTTCACCTAAGTACAAAACATCACAGAGTAGATTTTTATTCTTAACAGTCGTGTTGTTATGACTTGCAAGATCAATCCGTTTTCGAACTTACTCTTTTTCTATATACAATAAGTATTCGTGATGATAGTCTTTATTTAGTTCGAATACACTTGGTTTTACCAAATTTACAATGTGATTTGTATGAATATCATTTGTCTCATTTTTCACATAGTTCCACATGTTCTAGGTGTGATGATTTTGATTTCAATTAATCTTGAATTGATGTTTTTAAAACATGAGATCATGTTGTTAGAACAAAGATTAACTTGGGTATACAATGATTTATGTGACTAAACTATAGTTTAAATGGTATGACATGAAGTCGTGTTGTTTTGACTTGCAAGATCATTCCGTTTTCGAACTTACTCTTTTTTGTATATACAGCAGGTATTCTTGATGTTAGACTTTATTTAGTTTGAATACACTTTGTCTTACCAAATTTACAATGTGATTTGTATGAATATCATTTGTCTAATTATTCACATAGTTCCACATGTTCTAGGTGTGATGATTTTGATATCAATTAAACATGAATTGATGTTTTTAAAACATGAGTACATGTTGTTAGAACAAAGATTAACTTGGATATACCATGATTTATGTGATTAAACTATAGTTTAAATGGTATGACATGAAGTCGTGTGGTTATGACTTGCACGATCATTCCGTTTTCGAACTTACTATTTTTGTATATACAACAAGTATTCGTGATGTTAGACTATATTTAGTTTGAATACACTAGGTTTATACAAATTTACATTGTGATTTGTATGAATATCATTTGTCTCATTTCTCACATAGTTCCACATGTTTTAGGTGTGATCATTTTGAATTCAATTAAACTTGAATTGATGTTGTTAAAACATGAATACATGTTGTAAGAACCGAGAATAACTTGGTTGCACCATGATATATGTGGTTAAACTATAGTTTATTTGCTACTATATGAAGTCGTGTTGTTATGACTTGCAAGATCATTCCGTTTTCGAACTTACTCTTTTTCTATATACAACAAGTATTCGTGATTTTAGTCTTTATTTAGTTTGAATACATTTGGTTTTGCCAAATTTACAATGTGATTTGTATGAATATCGTTTGTCTCATTTTTCACATAGTTCCACATGTTCTCGGTGTGATGATTTTGATTTCAAATTAACTTGAATTGATGTTGTTAAAACATGAATACATGTTGTAAGAACCGAGAATAACTTGGTTGCACCATCATATATGTGATTAAACTATAGTTTAATTGCTACGACATGATGTCGTGTTGTTATGAGTTGCAAGATCATTCCGTTTTCGAACATACTCTTTTTGTATATACAACAAGTATTCGCGATGTTAGACTTTATTTAGTTTGAATACAGTTGAATTTACCAAATTTACAATGTGATTTGTATGAATATCATTTGTCTCAGTATTCACATAGTTCCACATGTTCTAGGTGTGATGATTTTGATTTCAATTAATCTTGAATTGATGTTTTTAAAACATGAGATCATGTTGTTAGAACAAAGATTAACTTGGATATACTATGATTTATGTGACTAAACTATAGTTTAAATGGTATGACATGAAGTCGTGTCGTTATGACTTGCACGATCATTCCGTTTTCGAACTTACTTTTTTGTATATACAACAAGTATTCGTAATGTTAGACATTATTTAGTTTGAGTACACTTGGTTTTACAAAATTTACAATGTGATTTGTATAAATATCACTTTTCTCCTTTTTCACATAGTTCCACATGTTCCAGGTGTGATGATTTTGATTTCAATTAAACTTGAATTGATGTGGTTAAAACATGAATACACGTTGTTAGAACAAAGAATAACTTGGTTATTCCATGATTTATATGATTAAACTATAGTTTAAATGGTATGTCATGAAGTCGTTTTGTTATTATTTGCAAGATCATTCCGTTTACGAGCTTACTTTTTTTGTAGTAACAACAAGCATTCGTGATGTTAGACTTTATTTAGTTTCAATGCACTTGGATTTACCAATTTACAATGTGATTTTTATGAATATCATTTGGCTCATTATTCACATAGTTCCACATGTTCAAGTTGTGATGGTTTTGATTTCAATTAAACTTGAATTGATGTTGTTAAAACATGAATACATGTTTTTTGAACAAAGAATTAGTTGGATATACCATGATTTTTGTGATTAAACTATAGTTTAAATGGTATGACATGAAGTCGTGTTGTTTTGACTTGCACGATCATTCCGTTTTCGAATTTACTTTTTTTGTATATACAACAAGTATTCGTGATGTTTGACTTTATTTAGTTTCAATACACTTTGTTTTACCAATTTCAAGGTGATTTTTATGAATATCATTTGACTCATTTTTCACATAGTTCCACTTGTTCTAGGTGTGATGATTTTGATTTCAATTATACTTGAATTGATGATGTTTAAACATGAATACATGTTGTTAGAACAATGAATAACTTGGTTATACCATGATTTATGTGATTAAACTATAGTTTAAATCTTATGACATGAAATCGTGTTGTTATGAGTTGCACGATCATTCCGTTTTCGAACTTAATTTTTTTGTATATACAACAAGTATTCGTGATGTTAGGCTTTTTTTAGTTTGAATACACTTGGTTTTACAAATTTACAATGTGATTTGTATGAATATCATTTGCCTCATTTTTCTCGTAGTTTCAGATGTTCCAGGTGTGATGATTTTGATTTCAATTCAACTTGAATTGATGTTGTTAAAACATGAATACATGGTGTTAGAAAAAAGAATATCTTGGTTATTCCATGATTTATGTGATTAAACTATAGTTTGAATGGTATGACATGCAGTCGTGTTGTTATGACTTGCACGATCGTTCCGTTTTTTAACTTACTTTTTTTGTAAATACAACAAGTATTCGTGATGTAAGCTGTTATTTAGTTTGAATACAATTGTTTTTACCAAATTTACAACGTAATTTGTTTAAATATCATTTGGCTCATTTTTCACATAGTTCCACATGTTTGAGATGTGATGTTTATGATTTCAATTAAACTTTTTTTGATGTTGTTAAAGCATTAATATTTGTTGTAAGAACCCAGAATAACTTGGTTATACCCTGATTTATGTGATTAAACTATAGTTAAATGCTATGACATGAAGTCGTGTTGTTATGACTTGCATGATTATTTCGTTTTCTAACTTACTTTTTTTGTACATACAACAAGTATTCGTGATGTTAGCTTTATTTAGTTTGAATACACTTGGTTTTACCAAATAAAAAATATGATTTGTATGAATATCATTTGTCTCATTTTTCTCAAAGTTCCACATGCTCTAGGTGTGATGATTTTGATTTCAATTAAACTTTTTTTGATGTTGTTAAAACATGAATACATGTCGTTTGAACAAAGAATAAGTTGGATATACCATGATTTATGTGATTAAACTATAGTTTAAATGGTATGACAAGAAGTCATGTTGTTATGACTTGAACGATCATTCCGTTTTCGAACTTACCTTTTTTGTATATACAACAAGTATTTGTGATGTTAGGCTTTCTTAACTTTAAAAACACTTGGTTTTACCAAATTTACAATGCGATTTGTATGAATATATTTGGCTCAATTTTCATATAGGTACACATGTTCTAGGTGTGATGATTATGATCTAGTCTAAAAATATTTTGGGTATTTATTTTTAGATCAGTCAATTTTTTAATAATTCGGAATTCAATTTATGTGGGGACACAAGCGATATACGAGGTTGGGCCCACAATGTGTGAGTTTACGTCCTCGGGAGAGCGATGCTCTACCTTGGTTTCCACTATAATAATCAAATGATACAAATTCAATGAGATGATAATGATAACACGGGCAAAAACGGCTCGAAAAACGATCGAAAACACTCAGTCGTGCTTGAAAGGCTGGCAGCCGCGAGTTGTGGTCAACAACTCGCAGAAAACACTGTACCAGCAACAACTCACAGAAAACACTGTACCAGCGAAAACTCGCGACCGGCTTTATTCAGACAAGAACTCACGAATAGTGATTTATGGCAAGAACTCGCGGATGGCACTGAACTCGCGGATGGCACTGTTCACACGAAATCTCGCGAATAGTAACCCAGATGTGGGTGGCCGCGAGTTTTGGAGCGAGAACTCGCGGTTGGGGGCTGAAAAACGAAGTCTCGCGACTGCCTTAGCGAATATGAGCCAGATCCTTGCCTTGGGAGGTGCTAAGAGAGTCCGAATGCCTTCTAAGTGCCTTGGAGCTCCTATTTATAGAGAAATCCAGCCCAATTAATAAGTTTCAGGCCCAGGAGCCCAATTTCATTGGATTAAGCCCAAGGCACCTAAATAATATTCAATTAAATTAGAACAAATGACATTCCGCAATAGAACTTCGGAAATGCGTCTCGATCGAGAATTAGCCGGAAATATTAATGAGAAAATATCGGAGAACCTCGTAAAATAATTCACTGCTTCCAGATGTCGAATATACAGCCAAAAACATCGCCACAACTTACCGGTATGCTTCTCGGGTGCCAAATTATGAAAATACCCTTCGACCCCGTCTGGGGCCGAACTTGCCTGAGACTGCCAGAAACGATAGTCAGATGCAAAAATGTACTCCCGGGAAGTCCAAATTATGAGAATACCCCCAAAACCATAGAATGACGTATATAGACGAGAATACCAAGAATACCGAAAATACCATCTAGCCACGTCGGACGAGCTCCTGGGGCATCGTGATACCAAAAACATCCCCAGGTAATATCAATAGTCCCCTGGTTTTCAGATTCAGATTCTGAGTCGTAAACCAAATCATATTAGCTCGTCCCGAAAGTCGACACTTGCTCGGGAATTTTTTCCAAAAAACTGTTAGTAGGGTTGAGAACCTCTCGCAGACGCGATCGTTTTGACACTAAGAACATCAGATTCCGAGCTCGGTCAAAAATCTCGGGATTTTTCCCGACACGAGGGTCCGGCCCTATAAATACCGGATCCCCCCTGTTACAGTACTTATTCGCGGAAACACAAACTTCTCACGACTTTTCGAACGACTTCTCGCGACTACTCTCATAGTACAGTGTCATTCGCGACTTTTGGAACGATTTCTCGCGATTACTCTCATAGCACAGTGCATTCGCGACTTTTGAACGAGTTCTCGCGACTACTTGCATTGCACAGTGCACTCGCGACTTTACGAACGAATTCTCGCGACTGGACAGTGACACAGTGAACTTAACACTTGAACGAAAACTCGCGACTACGTAGGCTGCACAGTGACTTTCGCGACTTTTGGTGCGAAAACTAGCGAGACACTTAATAAAATCAGGAAAAAAAATTATAAAAATTTGAAAAATCGTAATTTTGAGAACTTCACATCATGTCCTCTGACTCCGATGCCTCGTCATCCCATTCCTCGGACTCCTCATCCGGCTCGGGCAGCTCCGATTCGAGTCTTTCACCCTTTCGCTCCCCCATTACGAACCCTTATCCACACTTCTTCGAACGGATCATACATCTTGAGAACACCGTAGGTCCTGAGAGTTCTGCTTTCAAGGCATTGAAATCCTTTGATAAGCCATATACCATGCATGATCGGAAGTGGAAATCTCTCGTGAAAAACTACCACCTCCCTTCCGATTGTGTTCTATACAAGCCGGGTCCTTCTGATCGGATCCTGCCTCCGCCGGTTGGCACTCATACCGTTTGTCTTGAATATCTAGAGTGCGGTCTCCGCTTTCCGCTTCACCCATTCATCTCCGCTCTCTAGACCTGTTTAAACATCCATATCTTCCAACTTAACCCAAATTCGATATCTTTAGTGGTTGCCTTCATTATTTTCATGGAGACCAACGGGATTTCGTTAACCGTCGATAGCTTCTTCCAAATTTTCCAAATCAGTACCGCTGTCCATGATGGTGCCCAGGGTTGCATCTTTTTTCGCCAGAGGCTCAAGAAAAGCTCCTTCCCATTCTCTACTCCTCACTCGAATCATGACTGGAAGAGACATTTTTTTTTTGTCACTGGTATGGGTTCAACTAGGTTATCTGTGCTTAGCCTTCCCTGGCAGTTCTCAATTGAAGGGGAACCTTTCCTTCCGGAGTCATACTATCCTATCCCGCGATCCATTACTCCTAAGGCTTTGGAGAGGATACTTGTCGCGTGCGCTAAATCGGATGGTACTGACTGGACCCCGAAGACGCTATTCTATGCTCCGATCTTGGACGCTTCCAACATTCTTCCGGCCCCTACCCATTTTAGTAGGGGACTATTAGGTAACTGGACCATGCGTTAACACTTAAACCATCTCAACACCTCTACCTCGATAAGCACACCTTCCTAACACCAGTGTATATATGTTCTACAATCTTTTTAACTGTACTTCTCACGCGACTTGCTTGTTTTGCAGATAAAATAATGGCTCCCCCTGGAGATCGTTCGAGATTAGGTGATAAGTTGAGGTCCCTCCATACTCTCGTTACGGAGAAAGATGAGTTGATCTTCGAGATGGCGCCAGGATCCCAGAACCGCACCACAGCGGCTGAGCTGGAGCGAAGCTTGCAAGAAACGGTGCCGCAAGCAGAAGAGGCCCGACCGGTTACTCCAACACCACCTGCTCTGGTAATTTAGGATCCCGAGCTTGCTGGAAATGAGCCGGCTACAGAGCACCCCGAAAGTCCCGAAGACTTACTTCCTGTGTCTCGGCGATTAGAGCTTACTGCTAGAGAGTTCTCCCCTGACGAAGGGATGTATTACTTCGCCGAGACACTAGTGGACGTCGTCGAAGATGACGAGGAAGAGGGTGAGAAAAGCGGTGGTGGACCGATAGGCCTGTCCGGAGGGAGGAATAAACCAAGAAGCCCCTTCGGATAGAGGGAAAAGACCGGTGGAGGGCCCCACCGTTTTGGAGATTGCGGAACCCGTTAGGAAGAGTGGGTTAACCGCCGAGTTCCTCGATGCCTTCCGAATAAGAGATATACCGAAACACGTAGTGAAAGAATGGCTCGAGATGGGACGTCAGGCTGGCCTGGTACTAATAAAAGATGGAGTCACCTTCCGGATTCCGAGGGGTGATAGTGTTTCCAATAGACCGGCCTTGACGTATTTTGAAAGAAACCCGTCACTACCGCCGCGTGGACGAGATGACCACATGGTATTCACCGACTTCGGTCGGTTGATGAGCCAGTTTGCGACCGCGCGTCGCATGATGGGAGAGGCTTGTAATCAGATCGGCCATTGTTACTTACTCTTTGTTTCATCCGTATCTTATATATTTTTCGTTGTTTTTGCTTTTCTTTCAGATGGAGCGGACGGTTGTGGAGATGAGCACCGCAGCCGCAATAGGGGAGAACTGTATGCTCATGCATTCGGAGCTTGACAGTCCGGATCTAATAGGAGAGCAGACGAAGAAAGCCGCTGAAAAGTTGATACAGAATCAGTGGAAAAGCATGCCCAAGAGATGGCGGCGCTCCGGGAAGAACATAACAAGGCGATCGATGCCCTAATTCGTGTTCATCGCAGTGAATTAACGGAGTGTGCGGCGTTTCACATTGGGAAAAGGCATGCTTTTGAGCAATCCATCGACACCCTCAAAACGAACGAAAAATATGCTCAAGACAAGCTGAAGGAGGTTAGGGCTGAGACCGAAGACAAATTGAAAAAGGCCAAAGAAGCCAATGCTGCTGATAAGAAAGCTCTCGGGAAGGCCTTGGAGGAGAACAAAGAATTAAAATCAAAGAATGAGTCCCTCCAATCCACCGTGGACAGTCTTCGGGCTCGAGCCGCTAGGTTGCCAGCCCAGGTCAACGACTGCTTCCGGAAACTAATTTGGGAGTATACAGTGCACTCCCCGACTTTCCGAAAGCTGGCGGCCCTAGCTAATGCGACCTCGTCTGCTCTATATTTCTTTAGAGGGAGTGTCCAGACACAAAGAATCCTGAGCATATCTCTAACTCCTGAAGAGAGGGGAAGACTTGATCCCAGTCTATCCGGTAAGTTCGAGCCTGTGGATGCGGAGGATAAATTAGACTGCTCGGGGGATCCGTTCGGGGCGCTCGAATTCAACATGGAGGAGGACTTGCACCAGCAGCTATATTCGGAGGAGATCAAAATACCCGAGGAGGGTCCACCGGCGGACGCATTTCGAAGGTTGGCCGCATTATTCCCGGAACCGGTGGGTCCCCTCGTGGGAGATCTTCTTAAAGACGAGGAGGTGATGGGTCAGCGTGACCCTCCATTATACGTTCCTGCTAGTGTGACAGGAGCTCGGGAGCGCCATGAGGTCGAGATGGCGAGCTTTATTCCCGAGAAGTTGACCGTTGCGGGAAATAAAGAAAAAGAGATCGATCCTGCCTCCTCGATTATTAAGCTGGTAAGAAAGCGCCCTAGCAAACCCGGTGAAGGCTCGGGCTCCAAGAAGAAAAAGAAATAGACTTCCACATATGTTTTCTTCATTTTTGTGCTCTCCGCATTTTGTATCCCCCTTGTATATATGAAATTGGACTTTGTTTCCCTTTTAATTTCTCCATTGTACTTTCAATAAAGAGCCGCACTCTAAATAACACAACTTCTCCTCCTCTTAACTTTCCTTTCTCGCCACATTCTTCAAGAAATATATAACTCCGAACAATTCAACTCAAGAAATAAAATTCCGAGATAACAAGAATATGTATGAATCTCCGGCATGGATGCTCAATAATAACGCATATAGTAATAATAAGGATGCGTAAAAGTCCCCAGTGTAGCGGGGCTTGTATAAGTCTGCGATAACTCTAAGGCGAACGCCTCTTTGAAATGAGTAGATACTTAAAATAAGTCCACCGTTCTACATTCACCAATATATCTTTGCCAACGGTATACACTTACACCCGGGGCCATCACACACTCGCCACCGGTATATACTTGCACCCGGGGCCATCATACTCCCGCCACCGGTATATACTTGCACCCGGGGCTATCACACTCTCGCCGCCGGTATATACTTGCACCCGGGGCCATCACACTTACTGGGCCCGTCCATAAGACGGCGCCATCGTACATTCGACCCGTTCATAAAACGGTGTCATTCGGCCCGCCCATAAGACGGTGCTATCGCACTCTCGACTTGTTCATAAAACGGTGTCATTCGGCCCGTCCATAAGACGGTGCCATGCGAAAATGGACCAGCCTCCGGCGAGGGCGCGACCCTCGTCGGCGTGTCATGGAGGAGTCAGGTATATACTTGCACCCTGATTTNAAAAAATCTCGTTCCCCACGGACGGCGCCAAACTGATCTAGTCTAAAAATGTTTTGGATATTTATTTTTAGATCAGTCAATTTATGATTAATTCGTAATTTATATTGTTGTGGGGACACGAGGGATATACGAGGTTGGGCCCACAATGTGTGGGCTTACGTCCTCGGGAGAGCGAAGCTCTACCTTGGTTTTCACTATAATAATCAAGTGATACAATTACAATGAGATGATAGCGATGATACGGGTGAAAACGGATCGAAAAATGGTCAAAACTGCAGTTGCGTCGCACTGGGCGCGAGTGAACAGTGCAGGCAGGTGGACTAGGTGCGAGAAGGGTACTGTTCGCGACGAGTGGAGTACCCGTCGCGGCTAGGCTGTATGGTCGCGAGTCAGAGTGACTCGTCGAGGCTAGGCTGTTTGGTCGCGAGTCAGGGTGACTCGTCGCGGCTGATCAGGAGTGGTCGTGAATAGTGAGTTTCGTCGCGACTTGGAAATTAGATTTTGCCTTGGGAAGCGTGATAAAAGTCCGAACCTCTTCTCAATGCCTTGAGACTCCTATTTATAGAGGAATTCAGCCCAAAATTCACCCTTTTGGGCCCATAAGCCTAGTTCACCTCACTTAGCCCAAAATGATTAAATATTCCTAATTATGATATAATAAATGCCGTGTTGATCTCGAAGCCTCGGGAACCAACCCGGACAAGATGTTAGTCGGAAATACGATCAGAAAATTCTCGAGAACCTCGTATATTGATCCTTCGCTTTTAGATAGCGAATTCGTAGCCAAACAACCCTATTGCACCTGTTCGGTGCACTCCCGGTGGCAAATGACGAAAATACCCCTGGCTTCGTCCGGGGCCGAAATGGCCCGAAATACCTCAAAATGCTTACAAAGGCTTTATATGTCGCTCGGCAAGCCAGAATTACAAGAATACCACTTGATAATGCCATCCGATAAAAATATGAGAATACAGAGAATACCGAAAATACCAATAACCACGTTAGACGAGCTCCGGGGTGAGAATAAACACAAAGGAGTATACCCGGGTAATATCACATCTGCTACGATAAAAGGAATGGTAGTCAGCACATCGAAACATAAGATCGGTCCTAATATAAGACGTATTGTGAGCGAAGTTTGGCCAACAAAACCTAAGGGACTTTATTAGAACCAAGGTTCGGCTGAAGCTCGTAAAAACTCATATTAAACGCAGAATACGCCTATCCAATCAAGTATTGACTCCAAGGACGGAATAAGAGTGACACATACACAATGTAAAATGACTGATCCAATCAGAAGTGATATGAATAAACCAAACATAACGTCTTGGACCGATGGTTAACTACCTGTGAGTGTCCCCGATCTTACACTTGGTAATTAAAATCACTTCGTTAACATAAGACTTATTAGTCTGTTAAGAAGTTCGTTATATTACTCCGTTCTGGCGGTTAAAAGAACAAGAATTGAATGGAACAAGTTATATTGAAGATGAGAAATAAGGCAGATACAATGTATGATTTAAATCTAACTAATCGGCCCCTATTCTTTGTCTTCAATCTCCGGCTCCTGCGGTTCGGTCCGGGCCGCGAGCTGCTTTAGTTCTTCTTCTTGATCGGCCACCTTTTGGTTGACCGCTCTCTCCATCTCTTCAAAGAGGTGGAAAAAAGGGTCCTCTTCCAGAACAGGTTCCTCCAAAGTTGGAATAACCTGAAACTTGCCATCTTTCTCCAGTGGCTCGATCATCTTCCATCACTCGTCCGAAGGGGAAAGCCCGAACTGCTGAATAACTTGCTCGCGCATGTTATCCAGATACTTGGCAGTATAACCCCATGAATGTTATCCGCTAAAGCGAATAATAAAGGGGACTGAACGAATCCCAGAACCGCTTCCCGGACCGAACCTTCGGTCGAAGTACGGGCCCTTGTCAACTCCTCTTCCAAGGCCGTCTTCTCTTCTTGTGCCCGAAGGAGAATCTCGTTCAGCTTATTCCTCTTCTCCTGGACCCGACCTTGAACTTCGTTGATTTCTTCCTCTTTGGCCTGCAACTTGGCCTCCACGTCGGCAATACGTTCCTGAGCTGTTTGCCATGTCTTCTCCAGCTCAGAGACTTTATCAGCTAAGAGTGACACCTCCGTCCCGGCTCTTAGCAACTC
The DNA here is from genome assembly GCA_009725065.1 of Utricularia reniformis. Classification (NCBI taxonomy): domain Eukaryota; kingdom Viridiplantae; phylum Streptophyta; class Magnoliopsida; order Lamiales; family Lentibulariaceae; genus Utricularia; species Utricularia reniformis. The sequence goes on along the minus strand of RWGZ01001147.1, from coordinate 947,217 downwards.
ATTGTCAAGTCGGTCACGGTCCTCCCGTACCTTGACCAACTCAGTATGCTTTATCTCAACTTGCCTTTTTGTAAGGTCAAGTTGATCTTGGACTTTCTGGGACATAACGCTATCACCTTGGCTTTTCTCCACGGTGATAGCAGTTGTGAAAGCTTTCCTCAACATCTTCAAAAGATAACACATTTTTAAAAGATGAAGCTTCGGGTCTTCATGGTAAACAAAAGTTACCTTGGAGGTAAGGTCGAGGAAGCTTTCCATAATATCTTCCCCACATACGTCCGCCTGGACGTTATCTGGGTTCTGCTCTCCGAAAAGGCGGAAGTCCTTTACGAAGGCATTCCTCCAGGAGGAAAGTTTCCTCCTCTTGCTGAACCTGTCCAACAGGCCCAGAGCAACTCCCCAGTCGGAGTTGGTCTTCGGGCCGATACAGGCTCCTTCAAAACGATCCCCTTAGCGGGGACCGGAGCGCTGACCCCCCTCTTCAGCCTCTTCGGCTCCTTCAGGGCTTCCGCTTCGGTCACCCTTTTCCCTTTTCCTAAGGGGACCGGCGGCAGGGAGACGTTCGGCTTAAGCTGTGGACCGGGGAGAACCTTCTCCACGGGAACGGCTCCCTGCAGCAATAAAGCAATAGTTTTAGTATTAATAAAGGAGGCGTTACCGATTTGATAGAGGCTGGATAAGCTCAAAGATCGAATCCGAGCCTTTATCACCTCTTCTAGCACTCCGAATACCGGAAACGCAGGCCCTTCTCCAGTTGACGGCTGCCCCGTGCAGCGAAGGGTCAACGTGCCCGCACTGGTAGTTTGGATCGGGGGGTTCCCTGACCCCGAAGGGACCACCGTACAGCCGTTGCTGACTCACTTCCTTCAGCGCTGCCCGATGCTTCCCTTTGTCCCTCAAAAGGACGGACCGAAGCAGCTGCCATGCGTTTAAAGCGTGAGCTCGGCATTGTCTCAGTTGAATTTGCAAAACAAATACATAAGGATCAGGAAAGATTAAAATACAAACATTACATCATACCCGATCCTTCTGATGGATCTGAGCTAGAAAGAACCCCTTTCGAGGCAAGGGCTCTGGTCCTACCCGCAACACCTATTTCTAACAATCTTTTCTCCCGAAGCAGATCTATTCGCCTAAGGCGTGCTTCAGGAGGGGGGAACATCACAAGCGTATTTGCGGTGTCCGTACGGGAGGGGTTGAACCTACTTCGGTCCAACTGACCTATGCGTGGGTGGGTGAGGCGCGGCCATACTTTCAACAGATCCCCTTTGGGGACTGTTATCCACACATAGCAGGCCTCCCACGCATGGAGAGATTCCTCTTTATCTACAATTGCGCACTCTTTGGTGCGCACCGCTATATAGTACAACTTGCGGCAACCAAACAGACCCTTACCCTTTCGAGATCCTACCAAGAACAGATTAAAGAAGTGTTCTAGGGTCGGGGCCCGATTTTGTTGGTAAAAATAAAAAATGAACGCTATTATATACACATAACTACCCGGGAACAACGCAAAAGTGGGGCAGTGAATCTCCTTAAGCATGGCCGCTACAAAGGGATGTAGCGGAAAACGAAGCCCGCACTTTAGAGAGGCGTAACTGACCGGAATGGCCGATGCGGCACATTCATTTCCGCCGGAAGGAAACATGGAATATATTCCTGTCCCTTCCAGATAGAATAATGTGCCGGGATTGAAAAACTAGACCTAAACTCCTCAATATCCAAATCAGACATAGAAGGGTAGCGCATTTTGTGAGGAGCCATGAGTGTATACCTTAAGAAAAACGGATTGAAAGAGGGTTGGACGTAAAATCGATTGAGGGCACAGAGAGCTTGCTACAATTTCTCCTTCGCGATAATGACGGTGAGGAGAAACAGTGCCCAGAATCCTGATTTAAATATTAATCTCCCAACCAATGGTGTGCCGCCATGTAATACTGCCAAAGACATCGACAGTACAGGGCTCACTCATCACGCCTCTTGAACTATCGAATGTGAAGAAGCGTGGGTCGAGATATTAATATTTAAAGAATAACAAAGATAAAAATATAACTTAAGTATACGTTATTAGGTTTCAAATGCAATAGGCTCATACACTAAGGGAAAGATCGGTCCCCTGGACTCTCACTATCTACAGGTACGGTCCATTGTTCTCATGAATGTTCAAACAGCATGTGATCAGCCTTGTATCACCTCTGCGATTAGCAATCAAGCCCGAGGAGCTAGTGATGAGAACTTTAGGATCGGGTACCTTGTGATGGTTAAGGCCCAGCAACCGTTGGGCCGATTCAAATAGTGAAAACGAATTCCTACAGCCCATTCACACACTTAAGGAAGAGCGGCCCGATGTTCAATGAGAGGACCGAAGATAACCTTAACGGAATAAAGCGTTTTCTGCCAGCTGGCTCCTGGGTTCGGTCCGAACAGTTACAGAGCAGTTACAAACTCACGTTTTCCACGCTTCGGGCCTTCCCACGTTTATCACGCTTCGGGCCCGATCACGCAGACCATGCCTCGGTCCCAGCCTCGTTTTACATCTCGCGATAACAACTTCTAACAAACCAGTCAGAGGCAGTTACAGAGCATGATTTACACACGCCGTTAACTCTATAAATACAGGGCGCGACGAAGGAAATAGCCGCACCTTTTGGACGCATAAGAACAGGTCGTTACCCTGCCGGAGTTCTTACTGCTTTCTTTTCCTTGTCATTTTCTTTAGCCTCTGCTGTATTGATTATGAATTATTCGATTAGTGAACAGGCTGAGGGCATAATCTGCTATTAGTCAAGTGGTTTTCACCCCAATTCCCGGGGTTTCCACTATACATCGCTGTACATTTACTTATTTTCAGCTTTTAATCGTCTTCCACATCTAAAACAAATCAGAACCGAGTTCGTGTGCTAAACGAGCCGGACGACTATTGGTCCCCCCTAAAAAGGGACCATAACAGAACTAAAACACTCTCTTCAACGGCATTCAGTCTTTAGAAATGACCCTTTGTACTCATGAAATCTGCCATGATAAAGGGAATGGTAGTCAACATATCAAAACATAAGATCGGTCCTAATGTAGGACATGCTATGAGCAAAGCTTAGTCAATATAACCTACGGGACTTTATTAGAACCAAGGTATGACCGAAGCTCATAAAAACTCACATTGAACGTAGACCACGCCTCTCCAATCAAGTATTGACTCCAAGGACGGAATAAGAGTGACCCACATACAATGTGAGACGACCGATCCCATCAGAATTGATCCAAATAAGCCAAACATAATATATGGGACCGATGGATTAACATCCTACAAGCGTCCCCGATCTTACATTTGGTGGTTAAAACAATTTCATTAATACGAAACATATTAGGTTACTTAAAAGTTGGGTATAGTGCTTCGTTCTGGCAATTAAAATGATATGAACTGAAAGAAAAGAGTTATATATTGAAAATAAGAAGCAAGACAGATACAAAATATAAACGCCATCTAGTTATCTTGCCCATCTTCTTTATCTTCAACCTCATGCTCCTGCGGTTCGGTCCGGGCCGCAAGCTGCTTCAGTTCTTCTTCATGATCGGTCACCTTTTGATTGACCAATCTCTCAATCTCTTCAAAGAGATAGAAGAAAGGGTCTTCTTCCAGAACAAGTTCTTCCAAAGTTGGAATAACCTGAAACTTACCGTCTCTCAAGTGGCTCGATCGCCTTCCATCGCTCGTCCGAAGGGGAAAGCCCGAACTGCTGAATAATTTGCTCTCGCATGTTATCCAAATTCTTAGCAGTATATACCCCATGTATGTTATCCGCTAAAGCGAATAACAAGGGGGACCGAGCGAAACCCAGAACTGCCTCCCGGACCGAACCTTCGGTCGAAGTGCGAGCTCTTGTCAACTCCTCTTCCAAGGTCATCTTGTCTTCTTGGGCCCGAAGGAGAAGTTCGTTCAATTTATTCCTTTTCTCCTGGGCCCGACCTTGGACTTCGTTGATTTCTTCCTCCTTGGACCGCAGTTTGGCCTCCAGGTCAGAAATTCGCCCCTGAGCCGTTTGTCCTATCTTCTCCAACTCAGAGACTTTATCTGCTAAGAGCGAGACCTCCGTCCCAACACTTAGCAACTCGTTGTCCAGCCGGTCCAGGTCCTCCCGTACCGTGACCAACTCACCATGCTTGATTTCAACTTGCCTTTTTGCAAGGTCAAGTTGATCTTGGATTTTTTGGGACACAACGCTGTCACCCTGGTTCTTCTCCACGGTGATGGCAGTTGTGAAGGCTTTCATCAACATCTGCATAAGATAACACGTTTAAAAAGATGAAACTTCGGGCCTTCATATTAAATAAAATTACATTGGTCGTGAGGTCGAGGAAACCTTCCATAATGTCTTCCCCAGACATGTCCGCTTGGGCGTTGTCTGGGTTTTGCTCTCCATAAAGGCGGAAATCATTTAGGAAAGCACTCCTTCAGGAGGTTAAATTCCTCCCCTTACTAAACCTGTCCAGCAGGCCCAAAGCAACTCCCCAGTCGGAGTTAGTCCTAGGGCCCGAAGCAGGCTCCTTCAAAACGATCCCCTTAGTAGGGACCGAAGCACTCTCCCATTTCTTCAGCCTTTTTGGATCCTTCGGGGCTTCCGCTTCGGTCGCCCTTTTCCCTTTCCCTAAGGGGATCGGCGGCAGGGAGACGTTCGCCTTAAGGTGAGGACCGGGGAGAACCTTCTCCACGGTAACGGCTCCCTGCAGCAATATAGCAATAGTATTAGCATTAATGAAGGAGTTATTTCCGATATGATAGAGGCTGGATAAGCTCAAAGAACGAATCCGAGCCTTTATCACCTCCTCTGCCACTCCAAATACACGAAACGCAGGCCCATGCCCAGTTGAAGGCTGCCCTGTACAGCGTAGGGTCAATGTGACCGCGCCGGTAGTTTGGATCGGGGGGTTCCCGGACCTCGATGGAACCAGCGTACCCCCCGTTGCTGATTCACTTCCATCCGCGCTGCCCGATGCTTCGCACTGTCCCTCAGAAGCACGGACCGAAGCAGCCGCCATACGTTTGAAACGCGAGCTAGGCATTGTCTCAATCGAATCTGCAAAACAAATACATAAGGACCAGGAAAGATTAAAATACAAACATTACATCATACCCGATCCTTTTGATGGATCTGAGCTAGAAAACATCCCCTTCGGGGCTGGGGCTCCGGTCCTATCCGCGACACCTATTTCTATCAATCTTTTCTCCCGAAGCAGATCTATTCGCTTAAGGCGCGCTTCGGGAGGGGGGAACATCGCAAGCGTATTTGTGGTGTCCGGACGAGAAGGGTTGAACATAGTTCGGTCCAACAGACCTATGCGTGGGTGAGTTAAGCGCGGCCACACCTTCAACAGGTCCTCTTTTGGGACTGTTATCCACACATAACAAGACTCCCACGCATGTAGAGACTCTTCTTTATCTACAATAGCGCACTCTTTCGTGCGCACTGCCCGATGGTGGGGGAGCGTGTCGGCCTCACTACTGAAGGATGGACCCATCTCTTGGGAGAAGTTTAAGAATACATTCTTGGATTACTACGTGCGGAATGGACTTAAGAAAGATAAGAGGGCCGAGTTCGACAGATTGACTCAAGGAAACCGCCCCCGTAATGGAGTACATGCAGGAATTCATAGAACTGGGTAGGTACGCCCCCGAGATCATGGGGAGTGAACAGAAAAAGATGCACCGCTTTACAGAAGGACTGAATGAAAAGGTGAAGCTGACTATGTATGGCCGCGACGACGAAGAATTCTCGAGTTTGGTGGCGGCGGCAGTCTGAGTAGATGGAGGATTGCGGAGAATGGATAAGGAACGCACCAAAAGCTCTGCGAGGAACGAAGTTCAGGGACGGGGAGAATGGAAAGGAAAGATCACTACGGAGAGTTTTGGATCGGCACAAGGACCCCCGATCAGGCCGGCGTGCGCCAAATGCGGAAAGAACCATTTTGGAGAATGACGAGCAGGAACCAACAGTTGTTTCAAGTGCGTCCAGGAAGGACACTATGCCAAAGATTGCCAGAAGAGGAGGAGGATCGAAACCGGGGTAACTGAAAACAGAGCAAGGGAGAGGATTACTAGAAATGCTCGAGTGTTTGCGGTAAACAAGGAACAGACTTCGGAGGCTGAAGACGTCGTGGCAGGTACACTACTTATTAACGGCTTTACAGCTTTCGTATTATTTGACTGTGGGGCGACACATTCATTTGTGTCGGATAAGTTAGCGAAACGGTTTGGGTTAATGGGAAGTAACGCTAAAATCAAAGTAAAAACACCGGGATCCGAAGCTATGGAGGCAAATAGAATCTACAAAGGATGCACGGTGGAAGTGGTCACAGTGCGAACAGAGGCAGATTTGATTGAGTTGGGGGATATGGGTTCGATGCCATACTAGGAATGGATTGGTTATCTAAATACGATTCGCAGGTGAGATGTCGAGAACGTAGGATCACTTTTAGTACGCCGTGGGAAGGGAGAAAGGACATGGTCGGAAAACCGATTATGAGTGAGGATGAGGAATATAAGGACCCATCGAACTGGTTAGCGTTCGTCACGGCAGTGGAGGAAGGGACGCCATTGAAGTCCGTTCCAGTGGTTTGTGAATACAATGATGTATTTCCTGACGAACTACCGGGTCAACCACCTCAGAGAGAGGTGGAAATGGAAATAGAACTACTCCCTGGAACACAACCGATCTCCAAGGCTCCGTACCGAATGGCACCTAGAGAAATGCATGAACTGAAACAGCAGAATGAGTCGCTACTGGAAAAAGGATTTCTTAGGCCAAGCAACTCCCCTTGGGGAGCACCAGTGTTATTTGTTAGAAAGAAAAGCGGCGAGTTGAGGTTGTGTAACGACTACCGGGAGTTATACAAGGTCACGATAAAGAACAAGTATCCGTTGCCTAGCATCGACGACTTGTTTGATCAATTACAAGGCGCGAAGGTGTTCTCAATACTAGACTTGAGGTCAGGGTATCATCAAGTCCGAGTAAGAGAATGAGACATACCGAAGACAGCCATTCGAACGAGGTACGGCCATTATGAATGCACGGTAGTACCGTTTGGACTGACTAATACAATTTTCATGGATTTGATGAATCGGGTATTTCATCATCTAGAAAAGTTCGTGGTGGCGTTCATTGACGACATCCTAGTTTACTCGCGCAACCGGGAGGAACACGAGCAACATCTGAGAATAGTATTACAGACTCTCCGACAAGAGAAGTTGTATGCCAAATACAGCAAGTGTGAATTCTGGATGGACATCATAGCTTTTCTAGGCCACGTGATATCAGCAGGAGGGGTGACTGTAGACCCAACAAAGATAGAGACAATGATGAATTGGCCCAGACCGACGAATGCTCGGGAAGTAAGGAGCTTCTTAGGATTGGCCGGGTATTATCGGAAGTTCATCGAGGGGTTCGCAAAGATTGCTAAACCGTTGACAAATTTGACCCGAAAGGAAACGAGGTATACATGGGATGAGAAATGTGAAGAGAGTTTCGAATGTCTCAAAACGAAATTGACATTGATATTACCCGGGTATATTTCTTGCACTTATCAATACCCGGGGACTCGTCCGACACTTTTATTGGTATTTTCGGTATTTTTGGTATTTTTATCGGATGGCGTTCTCAAGTGGTATTCTCACAATTCTGGCCCGCTAGGCCCCATATAAAGTCTCTGCAAGTATTTTGAGATGTTTCGGGTCATTTCGGCCCCAGACGGGGCCAGGCGTATTTTCGTAATTTGCCACCTGGGAGCGCACCGGTCAGGTGCGATGATGTTATGTGGCCGCATATTCGCTATCTGGGAGCAGTGGATTATTTTACGGGGTCCTCCGGTATTTTCTCATCAATATCCTCGCCTAATTCTGGATCGAGAAGCATTTCCGAAGTTATATTTCGGAACGGTATTTGTTCTAATTTAATTGGATATTAGTTGAGGTGTCTTGGGCTTAATCTAATGAAATTGGACTCTTGGGCCTAAGCTTGTGTTTTGGGCTACATTTCTCTATAAATAGAGGTCCTAAGGCATTGAGAAGGGGTTGGATCCTTTTCNGAAGGAGCAATGCCACCCCGGAACCGGTTATTAATGTGGCCTCAGAGGATGATATCGATCGTGTCCCGGAACCGCGGGCAAATGCCGCAGCGGTCGAAGAGCAAAGCAACACTTTGCAAAAGATTGGAGAATTGATTGAATCGAAATTTAAAGAGATGAGCGGGAAGCTGGAACAAAGCGAGGCTAGAATGAATCAGCTGGAGGCCAATCTGACTCTTGGCCAAGAAAGGAGGCGAGTGTACGGGGAGCACACCAGGGACACTCATCAAACCTCAGCTTACGAGGGAGATTACTTTGAAAATGAGAGGGCTAATGAGCCCATCGGTAATCGGGGGAAGGCATCACCGTCTTTGGAGGTTTTGCAAAGTCCATGGAATACATCGAATGCGCTATCTCCTTTTTCCATGGCAATTATCGGAGCCACTCGCTCCGAATTTATTGAAATGCCTAAGGATCTCCCACAGTACCGCGGGTTGACTGACCCGCACGCTCATACATCGAATCTGGAGATTCATGTGAGTTTAATGAACTTCAGTGACGCGGCTATGTGTTTCGTCTTTGCCGCATCTCTTAAGGAATCAGCCCTCCGATGGTTTAATCGGTTGCCGAAACGTTCGATCGTTTCTTATCAGGATTTCAAGGATCAGTTCTATTCGGCCTTCGCGCCCTTCAACACGCCGATAAAGTCTATTACTTCTTTAACCGCGTTGCGGTATGATTCTTCGGAAAGATTGTTGGGTTTTATTACCCGTTTTGAGGCCGAGTGTAGGAAAATACCTCGGATTACAGTTAGTGAGAAAGTCGGGGTGTTGCAGCTTATTCTAGCTGGGCATCCGTTATGTAATTCTTTGAACAGAGATCCCCCGGAAAGTATGGAGGATTTGGATTTGAGATGTACACAGTACATCCGGGTAGATGAAGGTCTACGACACCATGGAGTGATTGAAGTACGGACATACGGATCCCACAATATTGTTGCGTGTCGCGGGCTGGATAAGGTTGTCCCCCATGCGAAACCAAAACTGAGAGCATTTCCGACATATAACTATGAACAAATTTTTGCCATCATTGAGCAGAAGAAGGGTGGATCTCTCCGCTATCCCCCTCCCTTGCATGAACCAACACCGGGGACTTACGAGTCCCAAGTATTTTGTCGCTTCCATCGGAGTTTTGGGCACTCAACCAATGATTGCCAAGAATTAATGTCTGAGGTAGAAAGATTGCTGGAGTTGGGCCAGCTTGATGAACTAATCAGTACGGTGGAGGCTCTACCCGAGTCTAAACTGGGAAAGATCGATATTCCGGAGGGGGCGGCACCCAAACCCCCAAGGGCCGATGCACCAAGGCCAAATGAAAGAGGACGTGGATACGGAGGAGAGCGTGGCCAGCGTCAAGGAGGTGGCCAGAGGGGATTCTACAATGGAGGCAGACAGAATCAAAGAGGAGGAAGGAGAGACAATAACTATCGTGGTCGCGGCAGGTATGAGCCGCAAAGGAATCAGCAGGGGTATGGATATGACGCTTATCCACCAGCCCCGGAAAATCAACAAGCACTACCTCCTCCTCCTCCGGTTGGCCCCAACCAAGGTCAACCTATTTTGAATATTGAAAATGGCCAACCAAGATGCGGCAATCTAGGCCCCAATATTATGACTATCGCCGGGGGAAAGAGTGTCGGCGATTCGAACCGCGCCCGCAAACGCTCTTATCAGGCGTTACATCAGAAGGGGCGCTTTATGGAAGTAAATATGGTCCAGTTGACAGATTTGGACAAAATGACGATCTCTTTCGGACCTGAGGATTTATCTGGGGTTTTCTCCCCACAAGATGATGCGCTAGTTGTCTCTCCCGTTATTGCTAATCATCCCGTCTCACGAGTGTTGGTGGACACCGGAGCTGCAACCAACATATTAACTCTTGCAGCTTTTGAGCAAATGGCGTTGAAAGGAACCACCCAACTACAACCTGTGCACACAAAATTAGTTGGTTTTAATAACAGTGTTGTTGCTGCTGAGGGATCTTTTCTTCTACCGGTAACTTTGGGTGATCCCGGAATATCAAGGACTTTGATGGTAGAATTTGTGGTGGTGGATCTCCCTATACTCCCGTATAATGCAATTCTTGGGAGAAGTTGTTTAAACTTATTCGGAGCTGTGGTGTCTCAACCACACTTGATGATGAAGTTCCCAACGCAACTAGGGGTTGGAAAGATGAAGGGAGATCAGGAGCTGGCGCGATCATGTTATAATGTGATGTGCAGGAGTGGTATGGATGGATCGAAAGCAAAGTCAAATGTTTATATGGTGGAATTCTCGTCTGATGAAGTTATTGAAACAAATGACGGACCCTCTCTTAGAAAGTTTAAAGAGAACGATATGAAGATGGAGCCTTTGGGGATCAAGACAGTGCCTTTATTTCCCGGCAATCTTGAGAAAACGGTGACAATCGGTTCCGAGTTGTCACCTGAGGTTGAGAAGGAGGTAATTTCCTTTTTGCGAAATAATGTAGATGTTTTTGCTTGGTCTTATCAGGATTATGTGGGAGTTGATCCCCAAGTCTGTTCTCATAGACTCAATGTTAACCCATATGTGCGACCAGTTCATCAGAAAAAGAGGAAGTTTTCCCCGGAGAAAGAGAGGGCAATGGATGAGGAGGTGGAAAGTTTGTTGCAGGCAGGATTCATAGAGCGTGTTAGATACACGTATTGGGTCGCGAATCCAGTGGTGGTCCCAAAGACGAGTGGTGGCTGGAGAGTTTGCATCGATTTTACGGATTTAAATAAAGCATGTCCGAAGGATCCGTATCCACTGCCGGCCATTGACATGATGGTGGATGCGGCCTGTGGCTTTGAATTGCTTAGTATGTTAGATGCCTTTAAGGGTTATAACCAAATTTTCATGCATTGTGAAGACAAGTCTTTTACTTCATTTATGACAAACAAATGCTTTTTTTGCTATAGAGTTATGCCATTCGGGTTGAAAAATGCTGGGGCCACCTACCAACTTTTAATGAATTCGATGTTCAAAGATATGATCGAAAAGTCTTTGGAGGTTTATATCGACGATATATTAATAAAGAGTAAACATGGAGATAACCACATCCAGTATTTGAATGACTGTTTTGAGGTGCTGAGAAAGTATAGAATGAAATTGAATCCGCTCAAGTGTGCTTTTTGTGTGAAAGGAGGTAAATTTCTCGGCTTTATGGTATCTGAAAGAGGAATTGAGATGAATCCAGATAAGATAACGGCTATCCAAGAAATGACCCCTCCGACGACTGTTAAGGAAGTTCAAAGGCTAACTGGGAGGTTAGCCTCATTAAATCGCTTCATCTCGCGATCTGCAGAAAGGAGCTTGCCGTTCTTTAAGGTCTTGCGCAAAACGAATCTTTTGTATTGGGACGATGAATGTAGCAGGGCTTTCGAGAGTTTGAAAGACTATCTGAGTAAGCCACCGTTTATGTCTCCACCATCTCCGGAAGAACCGTTGGGTTTATATTTGTAAGTGACAAAAGAGGCAGTGAGTGCTGCGTTGGTCAGACTCAGCGACAAGGAGCACATGCCGATATATTATGTGAGCAAGAAACTGCACGGAGCGGAATCCCGATACACTGATCTAGAGAAGTTTGTACTAGCCCTGATTGTCGCCTCAAGGAAATTGAGTCACTATTTCCAAGGACATCATATTGCAGTCTTGACAGATCAGCCTATCCGAAGCGTGGTATCAAAGATTGATGCCTCTGGTAGGCTAGCAAAGTGGAATATCGAATTGGGCCAGTATCAGATAGAATATATCTCCAGGCGAGCATTAAAGGCCCAGGTATTAGTGGATTTCATAGTGGAGATGACCCGGTCGGAGGAATTGGGTATTCAAGAATATTGGGATGCCTTTGTAGACGGATCAGTATCTGCCGGGCGAGCCGGCATTGGTGTTTATTTTAAAGAAAGGAAATCTGGTGAAGAACATGAGTATGCTGTAAAGTTGCGCTTCCCTGCAACTAACAACGTCGCTGAGTATGAAGCTTTGATATTCGGTATTAACCTGGCGATGGAGATTGGAATTGTTCGTTTGCATGCCCACTCTGATTCGCAGTTAGTGGTGAACCAATTTGCAGATACTTACTCCACCAAGGGGAACCATCTGTGCAGGTATTTGGAAAAACTCAAAGAGGCAGCTAAGAATCTTATGATGTTTACGCTTACATATATCCCAAGGGAGGAAAACACGCGTGCAGATGGTCTTGCAAAGGCGGCGACGATTTTAGAATTCTCGGATGAGTCGAAGATAACAACAATGATCCATTACCAGCCCTCTGTCAGTCCATTGGAGAAACAGACGGCCGAGGTGGCTAATTTGGAACTTTCGAATGAGACATGGTTTTTAGTGGATGCCGTAACCGACGAGCCATCATGGAAGGATGCTATTGTAGATTATCTAATCAAGAGAGAGTTGCCTACCGACGAAGGCGAGGCCCGAAGAACTATGCAAAGAGCTACAAATTTCGTCTATGTGGATGATAAGCTGTATAAGAAGAATTTCGGAGGCCCATATCTTCGATGTTTGTCCCCAGTACAGGCAAAGGCCGTTATAGAGGAAGTTCACGCTGGGGACTGTGGTGATCATTCAGCAGGTCGATCCTTGGCGAACAAGGTTAAGAGGGCCGGTTATTTTTGGCCAACATTGGTGAAAGATTGTGTGAACTTTGTTCGGGCTTGTTCCGCTTGTCAGTTCCACTCAAACGTACATCATGTACCGAGAGCTAATATGAAGCCTTTACCGACAACATGCCCTTTCAATATGTGGGGCATCGATATTTTAGGGTTTTTTCCAAAGGCACCCAGCCAAAAGAAGTTTTGCATCGTGGCTGTGGAGCATTTCTCCAAGTGGATAGAGGGTCAAGCTGTATCACGCGTTCGGGAACAGGAGATTATCAGTTTCCTTTGGAGGTACATTGTGTGCCGATTCGGTATTTCCAGGATTTTGGTGTCGGATAACGGAACGCAATTTGCCGGTAAGAGAGTAAATGAATGGTGTGAGAGTTATGGAATTGAACAGCGGTTTACCTCCGTGGCACACCCAGAAACAAACGGGCTTACAGAAGTTATTAATCGCATTATCCTACAACAGTTGAAAACACGGATAGATGAATCCAAAGGTCTTGGGTGGATGAATTGCATAATGTGATGTGGGTGTATCGGACATCACCAAGGTCCACTACCGGATTCAGCCCTTTCTCTCTAGTATATGGCTCCGAGGCCGTGTCTCCGGTTGAAGTGACTATTTTATCTGAAAGAGTCATCGCTTATGACGAGGTTTTGAACGAGGATATGAGAAAATTAGACCTTCACAGTATTGATGATATCCGCGATAGAGCCGCGATACGAATGGAGGTATGTAAAAGGCGGATGGCTAAGCAACATGACAAAGGCGTTCGACCTATGTTATTAAAAGTTGGAGACTTGGTTCTTAAGAAAGTGGAAGTCTCGAAGCANGGGGACCTAATTTGCCATAAATTACAACTTCGGGGACCAATTATGCCACACACACATAACTTTGGGGACTGGTTTTGCCAAAATTCGCAAACTTTGGGGACCGGTTTTGCGTACATGAAAACTTTGGGGACTGGTTTTGCCAAAATTGGAAACTTTGGGGACCAAAATTGCCAATAATTACAAACTTTGGGGACCAAAACTGCCTTCCGCCCATGATTATGATTACTGGGGACTCGCACCCAAGATCAGAAATATCGTATAAACTTTATGTGATTATCTGGAATCCCTGTCATATTTGTGAAATATCTCTTCGCCAAGTTACGCCGAAGAAGTATTTATTTTGAATCGGCGAACTAATCATATGAGAAGCTATTATTATTTTTGGGAGAAAATCTTCTTGAATCAGATTATTCGATATTAGATTTTTCTCAAGGCGATCGGAGAAATTGAAGAGAAATGAAAGGAAGTTTCATTAAATGACGAAGACTATTAAGTTATTTAATATCAACAGAAGAGTGTATTAGCGGTGTAGTTATGAAGCCACATTATAACATGACTTCATTCACTAAACCAACTTAGTACGATCCCATAGCACAGACTTCATTATTTGCAAAGGCGTATTATCATTGACCATCAAATTGACCAATTGATGGCCTTATGGTATCGATTCTCGTTAGTTATAATCGGGCAATCTCAGATATTACAGAAATTGTAAAATGATACCCCCACCAAGAGACTATTGGCTCGAAAATCCATCATTTAGGCTTAATCATCTGCACATATATTTACTTGATGATGGATCGTTTTCATGGTTTTCATTCAGAGAAATGATTAGAGTAGCCAAACATTCACCATATGATATGAATTCAACTTAATTCTTCTACGACTGGTGACTCACAGTTATGATCAAGGTGATCGAAAAAGTATCCCACAACAAAGAATATTATGGATAAAATGTTTGTCATATAAGGACATTTAATGACATCGATATTTGCCCATTTGATGATTAAGAGGTCTCATTTTTGGTAGCTTTCATAGCTTACGACACGACAGCTTGTTTAATGGTGAATGAACAAATCTATACAGAAAAATTCTTGAGAAAGATTCTAAAGCGGTATACGAAGTGGATTTGTTTCGGACAGATGTAAAGAAAGACGTTTGTCTCGTCCATAACAAAAAATTATCATTTGATAAGTTGTGAAAACTAGCTCGCATGAAGAGGTATATATGTCTCGGACAACGTTGTGTCATTCGCCCGTTCTCCGGATGACAAGTGGTTAAGTTAAAGAGATAGAATCATGTTATTGTTGGGCGCTTATTTATGTCAACGATTAACATGATGAATCTATGTTGAGTGGACGAGCACGTATTTTTATTTCATATTAATGGTGTATCCAGTGATTGTCTCATGAGTGCCTAGTATTTTTGTTGTGGTTTAAAGAACCAAGAAACTGGCATGGACGTATTAAGATCGCTGTCTTAAATGTGGTTGAACACACTCAATTTCAATTCCCTTATGTATAGTAAGTAAGGAATCTTATGTTATGATCTGATTTACGATGAGAGAAGCCTGATCGGGATCTGTACGAAAGTGATCAAGTAATTACAACCGAAAGGAGTAGACTATTTCAACACATTGTGAATGGGTCTTAAGTATTTTATGGATGGCTCGGGTTCACTATTTATGAGAGAGACGGATTAGCACGTTATTGTTTAACACGTGTGAGCTATTTACGGTCTAAAGAATTATTGCGAGCATGAGATGGATTATTTTATTTATCATTGGAGATATTGTAAAGTCGTTTTATGGACGGCATGGATTTTCTTACCCGAGATAACACCACAAATTTAGCAATATCTATCAAGCTTGATCGAGTTGTAAGGTTTTATTATAGACGGAACTAAGCAGAGACAAATCTAAAATTCGAAAATAGAGAGTATCAATCTCAGACGGAATTGAGACTTCTTTTATCAAAGGAAACATATGGGTGTAAGATGAAAGTAAGACGTTTCTTGGCCTTCTTATGAGGTAATTTCACTTTATTGCCCTAGTATCTTATTGCCCAGTCGAGGCTTCTCGGTTTACTCATCTCATATTCAATAGAGTTAAGCTAGTATCTTCCGAGGCGAACTTCTCCAAGTGATAAATTCTTACTTCAGAAAGAATCTTAATTCTTAGATAATATATATTCGGGAAGTAGGAATAGAGGGAACGTAACGACCCTAACTCGATCGGTATGTTTATATAATATTCGATGACCGTCAAAGCTATTATCCAGTTGAGCCCTACATTGTATACTTAGAATTCGGCTAGAGACACTTTACTCTTTATGGGATCGTATCTAAAAGAGTCAATAAGTCATCATTTCGCCTCAAAGTTGGGAACTCGACCTTGAATTCAAATGTTACTCTTCATGTTTAAACAATGCCTTGCTTATTTCAACGGCCCTTTACTAAGAATGCAAGCATGCTATATAGACGATAGCCTTTACAGATTGCCGGTAATTGAGCTACATATATAAGATGCACATGATCTACCGTAAGCTTATTATAATAGTTCCCCCGAAATAGTGAGAATGACAAATGGGTAAGTACCGACCTCCTGGCGGAGGTGAGAAAGTGATGTTCTTGTTCGAACATGGGGATATCATATGCAGGGGAAAGATATATGAGCTTGAGTTCGCAGAGTTACAATCACGACGGGAACAAAATTTAATTGCGAAGTTAAGGAGTCGAGCAAACCCTCAAAGTCACGAAAAGCGGGACTTTGACTAAGAGGAAAGCGAGAGCCCAAGGCAAAACTAAAACCTCTTGATGACAGTTGAGAAATATTTTCTAAATTCGATAGAGTAATACTAAAGAAATCGAAGCGATGCATCATAATTTCTGTCAATAACGAAGCGCACTAGTATGCAATGTAAAATGTGAAACGTATAAGAGCTACACTCCGAGTTGAAGAAGTGTGAAACTCTCAATTAATCTCTGGATCTGATTCTGTTAGTAATAACGAGATGACTTTGACCTTATTCATGGTATTGTAAAAAGTTAATGAACGAGCTCTGGATTTCTAGACGAGCTGATATAATGTGGTTTACGACTCAGAATCTGAATCTGAAAACCAGGGGACTATTGATATTACCCGAGGTTATTTATGTAATTATGTTAACCTCGGGTCTCGTCCGACGTGGCTATGTGGTATTTTCGGTATTTTTATATGTCTATTGCGAGGCGTATTCGAGGGTATTTTCGTAATTCAGGCATGCTGGAACCCATATAAGGCTTCTGTAAGTGTTTTGAGATGTTTTGGGTTATTTCGGCCCCGGACGGGCCAGGGGTATTTTCATAATTTGCCCCCGGGAGCACATTGGCCTGGTGCAATGATGTTATGTGGCTGCATATTCACTGTTTGGAGGCAAAGAACTGATATACAAGGTTTTCCGGTATTTTCTAATCACATTTCCGACTAAACTCTCGACCGGGATGGAGTCCCGAAGTTCCGTGGCGCTGACACTTATTCCGGATTAATTGGATATTTTCTAAGTAAGTTGGGCTAATTTGACTTAGATTGGGCTTTTGGACCTTAAGTTGACTTGTTGGGCCGAGTTTATCTATAAATAAAAGACCCTAGGCCCCAGAAAAGGATTCGGACTGTTATCACGCTTCCCAAGGCAAGACTTCATTTCCTGCACTGTAGACTCGCGACTTTTCGCTCGTAGTCGCGACTTATCGCACGTAGTTGCCAGTTATTGCACTGTTCCAGTCGCGACTTATCGCTCCCAGCCTGACTCTCGCGAGTTATTGCACTGTTCCAGTCGCGACTTATCGCTCCCAGCCTGACTCTCGCGAGTTATTACACTGTTCCAGTCGCGACTTATCACTCCAAGCATGACTCTCGCGAGTTATTGCACTGTTCCAGTCGCGACTTATTGCTCCAGCCTCACTCTCGCGACTTGTTGCACTATTCCAGGGGCGAGTGATCGCCAGTAGTCGCGAGTTATTGATCACAACTCATGACTGCACCTCTTCCCAGCGCAACGGAGTGTTTTCGATCGTTTTCCTGAGCCGTTTTCATCTGAATTGTTGTTATCACATCATTGTACTTGTAACCTTTGATCATTATAGTGAAAACCAAGATAGAGCATTGCTCTCCCGAGGACGTAAGCCCACATATTGTGGGCCCAACCTCGTATATCGCTTGTGTCCTCATAACAAAACAATTTCGAGTAATTAAAAATTGACTGATCTAAAAATAAACACTGCAAAACATTTTTAGACGAGATCAAGCCCGTACATACAAAGTTGGTTGGTTTTAACAATAGCGTTGTTGCTGCTGAGGGATCTGTTTTTCTGCCGGTAGCTTTGGGAGATCCTGAAATATTGAGGACCTTAATGGTGGAATTTGTGGTGGTGGACCTCCCTATACTCCCCTATAATGCGATTCTTGGGAGAAGTTGTTTCAACCTATTTGGGGCTGTGGTATCTCAACCACATTTGATGATGAAGTTCCCAACACCGTTAGGGGTTGGGAAGATGAACGGAGATCAATAGCTTGCGCGCTCTTGTTATAATGTAATGTGTAGAAGTGGTATGGACGGATCAAAAGCAAAGATACCCGTTTGTATGGTGGAATTCTCATCTGATAAAGTTATTGATACAAATGACGGACCGTCTCTTAGAAAGTTTAATGAAAACGATATGAAGATGGAGCCTCTGGGAATCCAGACCGTGCCTTTATTCCTCGTTAACCCAGAAAAGACAGTAACGATCGTTTCTAAGTTGTCACCAGAGGTTGAGAATGAGGTAATTTCTTTTTTGCAAAGTAACGTAGATGTTTTTGCTTGGTCTTATCAGGATTTTGTTGGGGTTGATCCCCAAGTCTGTTCTCATAGACTCAATGTTAACCCATATGTGCGACCAGTTCATCAGAAGAAGAGGAAGTTTTCTCCTGAGAAAGAGAGGCGATTGATGAGGAGGTGGAAAGTTTGTTGCAGGGAGGATTCATAGAACCTGTTAGATACGCGGATTGGGTCGCGAATCCAGTGGTGGTCCCAAAGTCGAATAATAGCTGGAGAGTTTGTATTGATTTTACTGATTTGAATAAAGCATGCCCGAAGGATCTGTATCCGCTGCCAGCCCTTGACATGATGGTGGATGCAGCCTGTGGCTTTGAATTCCTTAGTATGTTAGATTCTTTTAAAGGATATAATCAATATTTTATCGACGACGACAAATGTAGTAGGGCTTCGAATTCCAAGATATGACCCCTCCGACGACTGTTAGTGAAGTTCAAAGGCTAATTGGGAGATTAGCGTCATTGAATCGCTTCATTTCTCGATCTGCATAGAGAAGTTTGCCGTTTTTTAAGGTTTTACGTAAGACGAATCTTCTGTATTGGGACGACGAATATAACAGGGCTTTTGAGAGTTTGAAAGACTATCTGAGTAAACCACCTTTTATGTCTCCTCCATCACCTGGGGAACCGGTGGGTTTATATTTGGCAGTGACAAAAGAGGCAGTGAGCGCCGCAGTAGTCAGACTTTGTGATAAGGAACATAGACCGATATATTATGTGAGCAGGAAATTGCAGGGAGCGGAGTCCCGATATACAGACCTAGAGATGTTCGTGTTAGCTCTGATAGTCGCTTCGCGGAATTAAGACACTATTTCCAAGGATATCATATTGCAGTTTTTAAAGATCAGCCTATTAGAAAAGTGTTATCAAAGATTGATGCCTCTGGCTGACTTGCAAAGTGGAATATCAAGTTAGGGTAGTATCAAATAGAGTATATCTCCAGGCGAGCATTAAAGGCCCAAGTGTTAGTGGATTTCATTGTGGAGATGACTCAGTCAGAAGAGTTGGGTATTCAGAAGAATTGGGATGCTTTTGTAGATGGATCAGTTTCTGCCGGGCTAGCCGGTATCAGCGTTTATTTTAAAGAAAGGAAATCTGGTGAGGAACTTGAATATGCTGTGAAGTTGCGTTTTCCCACGACTAATAACGTCGCCGAGTACGAAGCCTTAATATTTGGCATTAACTAAGTAGTGGAAATTGGAATCGTTCGTTTGCATGCTCATTCCGATTCGCAGTTAGTGGTGAACCAATTCGCAGATACTTATGCCACCAACGGGAGCCATTTATGGATGTATTTAGAAAAGCTGAAAGAGGCAGCTAAAAATGTTAAGTTATTCACGCTTACATATATCCCAAGGGAGGAAAACATTCGTGCAGACGGTCTTGCAAAGTCGGCGACAATTTTGGAACTCTCGGATGAGTCAAAGATAACAATAATGATCCACTACCAGCTCTCTATCAGTCCTGTGGAGAAACAGACAGCCGAGGTGGCTAATTTGGAACTTTCGAATAAGACGTGGTTTTTTTTGGACGCCGTAAGCGACGAACCATCTTGGAAGGATGCTATCGTAAATTATCTAATCAAGAGAGAATTGCCCACCGATGAAGGTGAGGCTCGAATGACTATGCAAAGAGCTAAGAATTTTAATAGGCGAATGGCTAAGAAGTACGACAAAGGCGTTCAACCTATGTTGTTAAAGGTTGGAGACTTGATTCTTAAGAAAGTGGAAGTCTCGAAGCATGTTGGTAAGTTGGATCGAAAGTGGGAAGGACCGCACAGAGTAACGGAAGTAGTGAAGGAAGGAACGTATAAAATCGCAAATATGAGCGGGGAGGAGCTGCCACGGACTTGGCATATTTCCAATTTGCGCAAGTATTATGTATAGACGTGACTCATCGATCTTTTTGAAAATAAAAATTTTCCCTTCTTTTTGTGGTCATATTCTAATTCTTTAAGTATCTATTTTGACGGCATGAATTCAATCGACTAGGGGACTGGTAATGTAGGAGTAGGTCCATTGCTTTTAGTAAAAAGGAGGATGGAATAAATTGAATATGTTATATTAGAAATGCAATGTACCACCTGTCTTATAGTCGATCATTTTCAAACTCGTCAAATTAGATACTACGTCAAAATATTTTAAATATGATGAGTCTTCCTGTCCGCGGCAGAACCGTCTAAACATAATTAATGTTGGAATATGTTAAGGGGCCCGTTTATTGTGATGTAGCCGGCTTAGAACCGAGCGTATTTCCGTGGAAAATCAGGGTGCAAGTATCTAACACGCCGGCGAGTGTCGCGCCCTCGTCGGAGGCTGGTCCTTTTCTGCATGTCACCGTCTTATGGACGGGCCGAATGACGCCGTCTTATGGACGGGTCGAGAGTGCGATGTCTCCGTCTTATGGTCGGGCCGAATAAGTGGTGACGCCGTCATATGGACGAGTCGAGAATGTGATGGCGCCGTCTTATGGACCTGCTGAGTAAGTGGTGACACCGTCTTATGAACGGGTCGAGATAATTTTATGGGACCGGGTGCAAGTATATTCCGGTGGGGAAGATATGTTGGTGAAGGATCATTTTTGACTGTTATTGAAATGGCCGAGGGTCATGCCCCGCTACACTCGGGACTCTTATGCGCACTTGGAGTTGGCAGAAGATATTATGTTTATTTTGTGAGATATCTATTACTCGAGGAACACCAGTATAGAGGTCTATTATCTACCTCTAATCAAATTTTGTATAGAGGTCTATTATTTTGGGGGAGCTAATTTCGGATGATCTAAGTATATGGAGTTATCCCCCCGATGAACGTTGCGAGAAATTAAGTGGAAAAGAAGAGAAGATGGATTATTTAGAATTGTATAATTATTAAATTGCAGTGAAAAATTGAAAGGAAGACAAAATCGAATTTTATATATATATACATGGGAAATACAAAATGGGGAGAGAATATAAAAGTGAAGAAACTATATATGAAAGTTTATTTCTTCTTCTTCTGAGAGCCTGAGCCTTCACCTGGTCCGCTGGGGCGTTTTTCACCAGCTATATCTTTTGGGATGATGGAGGGTTGATGTCTTTTTCTTGAGGCCCCGCAGTGGTCAACTTCGTGGAGGTGAACCTTGCCATTTCAACTTAGTGGCGCTCCCGAGCTCCAGTCACGCTAGCGGGGGTATATATTTGAGGATCATATGCCACCATCACATCATCATCTTTCAGGAGCTCCGCCACGACGGGGCCTAGTGACTCTGGAAATAAAGTAGCCAACCTCCTAAATGCATCCGGAGATGGGCCCTCCTCTGTTTCGACACACTTCGAATAGAGTTGTTGGTGAAGATCTTCATCCAAGTTAAAATATAGCGCCCGAACGGATCCTGTGAACAATCCAACATGTCCTCACCGGGTACAGGCTTGAACTTATTGGTGAGTTTGGGGTCGAGTTTCTTTTTCTCCTCACTTGTCAAGGATATGCCCAGGATTCTCTACGTCTGGACACTCCCTCGTAAGAAGTACATGACATTCGACTTGGCATTAGCTAACGCCCCCAGATTCTGGAAAGTAGGGGAGTGTACTGTGTACTCCCATATCAGCTTTCGGAAGCAGTCGTAAATCTGGGACGGCAACTTGGTAATTCATGCCCGGAGTCGATCAGTGATGGATTGGAGGCCTTCATTCCTTGTTTTTAGCTCTTTAACCTCCTCCGTGGCTTTCCCGAAAGCTTTCTAATCGGCCGCATTGTCCTCTTTGGCCTTCCTCAGTTTCTCCTCAGTTTGCACTCGGATCTCCTTCAACTTGTCCTACACGTACATCTCATTCACCTTGAGGGTCTCTATGGATTGTTCAAGGGCATGCCTTTGCCAGATATGTAAAGTGGAATTCTTCGTCAGCTCGCTGCGATGAGTTCGAAGTAAAGACTCGATCGCCTTATTATGCTCTTCTCGGAGTGCTGCCATCTCTTGGGCATGCATATCTCGTTGATTTTGCATCAGCTTCTCCGCTGCTCTCTTCGTCTACTCCCCAATAATGTCCGGCGAGTCGAGCTGCGAATGCCTAAGCATACACTATTCCCCTACTACAGCTGCGGTGCCCAACTCGATTATTGTCCGCTCCATCTGAAATGAAAACAAGAATGGTTAGTATATATGACATGAAAGATAAATTTCTAGGGAAGCAAGTGCTAATATCGCAACGAACCTCCCCAATGGCGCGACGCATCGTCGCGGTCTGACCCATTAACCGACCGACGTCGGTAAACAACGTGTGGTCATCCCGACCACACGTTGTCACCTCTCTGAATTCGAAAGGTGTGCCCGTCTTTTATCAATACAAAGCCGGCCCGGCGTCCCATATAGAGCCATTCCTTAAATGTTAATATTGGGAAGTGGTGTATACGAAAGTCGTCGATGAATTCGGCGGTTAACCCACTCTTTCTGGTGGGCTCCGCAACCTCCAAGACGGTGGGATCTTCCACCGGTCTTTTCCTCGTGTCCGCACGTGTGCCTTGGCTTGTTTCTCCCTCCGGACGGAGTCGCGAGTTGATACGACAAGTCGCGGATGGCACAGTTGCTACGACAAGTTGCAAGTGCTCAGGTTTCCGCGCGAGAAAATGAGTTATGAGGAGCGTACACGGTATTTATAGGGGATATATCCCGAGTCGAAAAATCCCGAAATTTTCACCCGATCTCATAATCTGGTGTTTTTAGTGTCAAAACGATCGTATCGGCGAGGGGATTTCAACCGTACTAAGGGTTTCTCCAGGGGGCTCCCAGACGATAATCGGCTTTCGGGACGAGCTGGTGATATATGGTTTACGACTCAGAATCTGAATCTGAAAACCAGAGGACAATTGATATTACCCGGGTAAATTCTCTTGTATTTGTCCTTACCCGGGGGCTCGTCCGACGTGGCTATGTAATATTTTCGGTAATTTCAAATGTCTATCGCGAGGCGTTCTCAGTGGGTATACTCGTAATTCAGGCTCGCTGGGCCCCGTATAAAGCTTTTGTAAGTGTTTTGAGGTGTTTTGGGTTATCTCGGCCACGGACGGGGCCATGGGTATTTTCGTAATTTGCCACCCGGGAACACATCGGTCGGGTGCAACGATGTTATGTGGCTGCGTGTTCACTGCTTGGAGGCAAGAACTAATATACGAGGTTTTTCGGTATTTTCTCATCTTATTTCCGACTAAAATCTCTACCGGGATGGGTTCCCGAAACTTCAACACGGAGTGGCATTTATTACAATATAATTAGAGGTTATTTAAGTGTTTTGGGCCAAGTGAAGTAAAGTGGCTCATGGGCTCAAATAAGTGAAGTTTGGCTGAATTTCTCTATAAATACAAACGAGTGCATTTGGAGGGGTTCATACTGTTATTACGCTTCCCAAGGCAAAGTATTGCTTTTCTGCACACTGTAGAGTTGCGACTTATTGCCTTATCGTAGTCATTCGCGACTCGTTGCTTTTCATCCCACACCCGCGACTTATTGCACGTAGTCGCGACCAATTGTTATACTCTCGAGTTATCGCTCTGCAGCCGGAACTCGCTACTTATTGTCACCCCAGCCTGCCTCGCGAGTTATCGCCCTGGTCCTGTTCGCGAGTTGTTCCCAATCACGAGTTGTTGACCACAACTCGAGACTGGACACCTTTTGGGTGCAATGAAGTGGTTTTGATCGTTTTTCGAGCCGTTTTCATCTGAATTGTTATTATCACATCGTTGTACTTGTATCCTTTGATTGTTATAGTTGAAACCAAGGTTGAGTTTTGCTCTCCTGAGGACGTAAACTCACACAATGTGGGTCCAACCTCGTATATCGCTCGTGTCCTCACAACAATTAAATTTCGAGTAATTAAAAATTGACTGATCATAAACAAACACTCTAAAATATTTTAGGAAGGTCTGATTATCTGGTTTTAGGAAGGTCTGATTATCTAGGGAGAGGTGTTGAGATGGGTTAAGTGTTAATGCATGGTCGAGATACCTAATAGTCCCCTACTAAAATTGGTAGGGGCCGGAAGAATGTTGGAGGCGACCAAGATCGGGGAATAGAATAGCGTCTTTGGGGTCCAGTCAGTACCATCCGATGTAGCGCACGCGACAAGTATCCTCTCCAAAGCCTTAGGAGTAACGGATCGCGGGATAGGATAATAGAACTCCTAAAAGAAAGGTTCCCCCTCAATTGGGAACCGCCAGGGAAGACTAAGTGCAGATAATCTGGTGGAACCCACACAAGTGACAAAAAAGAAATGCATTTTCCAGTCATGATTCGATTGAGTAGTAGAGAATGGAAAACAGCTTTTCTTGTGCCTCAGACGAAAAAGATGCAACCCAGAGCACCATAATGGATAGCGGTACTGATTTGGAAGATTTGGAAGAAGCTATCAACGGTCATCGAAATCCCGTTGGTCTCCATGAAAATGATAAAGGCAACCACCAAAGATATCGAGTTTGGGTTCAGCTGGAAGAGATGGATGTTTAAACAAGTTAAGAGTGTGGAAATGAACGGGTGAAGCGGAAAGCGGAGACCGCACTCTAGATACTTAAGGCAAACGGCGTGAGTGCCAGCCGGTGGACGAAGGATCTGGTAAGAAGGACCCGGTTGGTATAGAACACAATCGGAAGGGAGTTGGTAATTGTAACGCCCGTAAATCCGGCTTTAACAAGGTCTATGCGCAAGCGAAATGAAAATATGCATTTAAATTAAAACATCACTTAAAGCCGGGGAATATCATCGTTTTTCAAAATACAACTAGCTAATTACAAAACAACGAAATAAAAAGGGTGACTCGTATAGTGGACGATCGACGACCTTAGTCCAATGCCACCTAAGCCTCCGGTCCTCCCCCTACAAAGTCTGTAATACGGTCATAGTCTATTAAAGAAAGCTTCTGTATAATAAATTAATTAGCAGATTTTATCTCTTTCACTTTCCTTCTTTTATCTTACTCATTCTCTTATCCTTTCCTCTCATTATATACTTCCACTCCCTAGTCTTTCTGGTTCTCTACTGTGGTTGGTTTTTACATGACCGACAACATGTCTCGCCCAAACCAACCGTTAGCTGTTAGTTGACTCGACGAGAATATATGCTTTCCTTCCCCGGACAGGGTCCGGGCGCTACCCCGCTCCTATCCGGTTCCGTTCGGCTCTGTAATGCACACAATTCTGTTCCGGAGAACTCATGTATCCCTTCCTCGGACATGCCCTACCTGTGGCTGACCGTGCTCATGAACACGATGCCGGGTTTGGTGTACTCACCTCACCCCGAGATTTCTGTTTTTTATTTACGCTCCTCTCGATTCGATTTAGTGTTCATTTATGCTGTTAACTATGAACCTTCTTTTAATTTACTATGTTTACTCCGCTTACTTGATCGTCCTATCGCCTGTTGCTCTTCGTATTCCCGGTATATTACGTTTCGGTCCTTAGTTTCCGTGATAATTTGCGTAAATATTCGTTTTCGCGAGAATTGCACCACAACCCCGAATTTCGCGACAATTTACAAGCCAATCCCTGAATTCGCGATAATTATGCAGTCAATCCTTTTTCGCGAGAAGATTGCACTCAGCTCCCAAAATCCGCGATAATTATGCAGTCAGCCCGTTTTCGCGACAATTTACTCTCCGGCCCTGATTTCCGCGATAATATTGCAGCGGTCCTCTAAATCCGCGATAATTCTTCCCTTCATCCCGATTTTCGCGATAATTCCTCCTTGCTCTGGATTTTCGCGACAATTTTAAGCAGTTTCCGATTCTCGCGATAATCCTTATTTCTCTCGATTTTTCTCACGTTTTTGTGTCAAAATGACCCTTATTTTCTCATCCCACTCCTATTTATAGGTTTCTCAACTTGACCAAATGACCCTTTAACCCTTCCTTCCAAAATTCCCTCTTCTTATGTTAATTTACAAAACTACCCCTCATTACATTTTCTTAACACTACTCCTCATTACATTTTNATTCATGCAATATGATAATTTTCCAATGCACTCATAAATAGACCCCCCGGATGAAATCCCTCTCCGGAGGTTGGTTAGATTCCCGCTACTAAGGACTCTTCCTGTGGCACTGATTGAGTCCTCGATAAAATATCATTCCTTTCGTCTTCTACTACATAAAGGTTGCAATCCGATACACTTTCTTCATTTATATCACTCTCATGTTAGGAATCTCGTATCCTCACATTACACAACAAGCTCCAAGCTCAGGACAAGAGCTCTCAATGGGATTAAGTCTTCGAGTTCCCACAGACGACGCCAAACTGATCTCGTCTAAAAATATTTTAGAGTGTTTGTTTATGATCAGTCAATTTTTAATTACTCGAAATTTAATTTTTGTGAGGACACGAGCGATATACGAGGTTGGGCCCACAATGCGTGAGCTTACATCCTCGGGAGAGCATAGCTCTACCTTAGTTTTCATATAATCAAAGGATACAAGTACAATCATGAGATAATGATAATCCGAATGAAAACGGTACGTAAAACGATCAATTCCACTCCATCGCACCCGAGGCGACGAAAACTTGCGAATTAAGGTGATGTTCGCGACTTTTGGACATAAACTCGCGAATGGTGCCAAAAGTCGCGAGTCTTGGTGCCTAAGGGACGAAAACTCGCGAGTCCAGGTGTCCGGGAGGCGGAAACACGCGAATCGGAGGTCCAGGCGACGAAATCTCGCAAATACAACAATGAACACATGCTCTCGCGACTTTTGGTGCAAAAAGTCGCGAGTGTGGCCTTGAAGATGAGGGATTCGCGACTTTTGGATCAAAAAGTCGCGAGTGGGGCAAAAAGTGGCGAAACCGGGAGCTTTGGGAAGCGTGCCAAGAGTCTGAACCCTTTTGTGGGGTTTAGGGTCTTGTATTTATAGAAAAACTCGGCCCAATAAGTGAACTTAAGGTCCAAAAGCCCAATCTTAGTCAAATTAGCCCAACTTACTTTGAAAATACCCAATTAATCCGGAATAAGTGTCACAGCGCCACTAAACTTCTGGACTACATCCCGGTCGAGAGTTTAGTCGGAAATGCGGTGAGAAAATACCGGAAAATCTCGTATATCAGTTCTTTGCCTCCAAACAGTGAATACGCAGCCACATATCATCACTGCACCCCGCCGATGTGCTCCCGGGTGGCAAATTACGAAAATACCCCTAGCCCCGTCCGGGGCCGAAATAGCCCAAAACATCTCAAAACACTTACAGAAGCCTTATATGGGGTCCAGCATGCCTGAATCACAAGAATACCCTCGAGAACGCCTCGCGATAGACATATAAAAATATCGAAAATACCACATAGCCACGTCGGACGAGCCCCGAGGTTAACATAATTACATAAATAACCTCGGACAATATCAATGGAATATTCTTCTTCTCTATGAAATTCAATCAAGAAATTTTATTGAATCCTTTATATGTTTCAGACATTTTATCTATGGTTTCAGTGGTTTAAGTTTCGATACTCAGAGTCCAAAGACGGTTAAGGCAACTTGATGGATTATTTATCGATATAGATTTAATGCATTTAAATCGAAAAGTGGAAAACATGCTTTTTGGAAACATACCATTGTTGTAAAAAAGGAAGTTGTTGTGGAAAAGAAAGGAATCGAGACCAAAGAATAAATTATAGTAATAAATGGAGACACTACAAAAAGGGACATTAGAGAAATGATCAAAATGTCACACAAGTTAGCTATCACCGAATAACCATGGAAAGCATGAAGTTTCTTGAGAGTCAACATGAAATTCCGATGTAGACTATTGTTCTTGAATGATAGTCTTGTCTTCTCATTAGGTGAAGAGTATATTTATGTGTCGACACTCTCATTCAGTAATCAAGGCATCCTTAATGGTTATACGAACTATCCGGGTCTTTTACCCATCATTCAAGGAGATTTGAGCATTTCGTGAAGTAGTCGTTTCACCCTGGTTTTCATGTTGTTTGAGAAATATTACATGTCTTCATCGATTAAAGCTTCTTATTTCGATCGTTTGGGTCTGCTTAAATGAGGTACCATACAGTTAACATAATGGCGATTATAACGAAAACCAATAGAGTTTCGCAACCCTCGGAATTTTTTTTTATGATTTGCAGTTAAAGAGCATTATTAGACTAAGGAAATTGAATTAAACTCTATTTGGTCACATTATTGATAGCAATGAGCATATCGTGAATGATGTATCTAATTGTTATTCTTAATCATCCGAAATGGTATTCGTTCAGAATAGTCTTCATTATCCGGAATGGTATTCGTCCGGAATAATATTTATAAGGACATCAAGAAATTGGTTATTAGTCGTAGCATCACCGTATCTGCCATTGGTGATTAATTGATAATTCTAAATTCCTTTATGGAGTTATCTATCAAGGTTACTTGTTTGGAGTTATGTATCGTGAAGGGTACATCGAATTTATATATTTTGTTAATTGCCCATAATGGTATTCGTTCGAAAATTTATTTTTATGTAACTCTCCTTCTTCAAATTTATTTTAATGATCGTTTGGAACAATATTATTCCAGAAATATATATTTTATGGGACTCGCCTTCTTAATTCACCTACGACATTATTGACTTAAACTATTAAGCCTCGGCCATTACATTTTATGTTAGTCGGATTTAAGAACAGTTGTTGCTCCCGAAGGATCAATTTTCTCCTAATATCTTTGGGAGATAAAAAAATATTGAGTAATTTACTGGTGGTATTCGTAGTTGATATCGTCTAAAAATGTTTTAGAGTGTATAATCTTAGATCAGTCAATTTTTAATTACTCGAAATGAATTTGTTATGAGGGCACGAGCGATATACGAGGTTGGGCCCACAATGTGTGGGCTCACGTCCTCGGGAGAGCAAAGCTCTACCTTGGTTTTCACTACAATGATCAAAGGTTACAAGTACAATGAGGTGATAATATTAATAACACGGATGAAAACGGCTCGAAAAACTATCGAAAACACTCAATCGAGCACGAAAGGCTCGCAGTCGCGAGTTGTGGTCAACAACTCGCGAAATATAATGTATCAACAACAACTCGCGAGACAGGCTGGGTAGCAACAAGTCGCAACTGCGTGCAGCAGAGCGATAACTCGCGATTACGAGCAATAAGTCGCGGATGCGGAATGAAGAGCAATAAGTCGCGACTCAGGCTAGGAGGCAGGCAACAAGTCACGGCTACGGACGAAATGTCGCGACTCTACAGTATGCAGAATAATACTTTGCCTTGAAAAGTGTGATAACAATCTGAACCCGTCCAAATGCACTATGGCTTGTATTTATAGAGACATCCAGCCCAACTTCAATTACATGAGCCCATAAGCCAGTTTACTTCACTTAGCCCAAAACACTTAAATAACCTCCAATTATAATATAATAAATGCCATGCTGATCCCGAAGTTTCGGGAACCTATCCCGGTCAAGATATTAGTCGGAAATACGATGAGGAAATACGGTAAAACCTCGCAAATTAGATCTTTGCCTCCAAGCAGTGAATACGCAGCCACATAACATCGTTGCACCCGACCGATGTGCTCCCGGGTGGCAAATTACGAAAATACCCCTGGCCCGTCCGGGGCCAAGATAACTCAAAACATCTCAAAACGCCTACAAAACTGTATATGGGGCCCAACGAGCCTGAATTACGAGAATACCCCATGAGAGTGCCTCGCGATAGACATATGAAAATACCGAAAACACTACATAACCATGTCGGACGATCCGCCGGGTAAGGATAAATACAAGAGAGTATACCCGGGTAATATCAATAGTCCCCTGGTTTTCAGATTCAGATTCTGAGTCGTAAACCATATATCACCAGCTCGTCCCGAAAGCCGATTATCGTTCGGTAGCCCCGCCGAAGAAATCCTTAGCACGGTTGAGATTTCTTCGTCAATACGAACGTTTTGACATTAAGAACGTCAGGTTTTGAGCTCAGGTGAAAATTTCGGGATTTTTCGACTCGGGATATCACCCCTATAAATACGATGTACACTCCTCATATCTCACCTTCTCGCGCGGAGTCCTGAGCACTCGCGACTTGTCGTAGCTACTGCGCAATCCGCGACTTTTCGAAACAACTCCCGACTTCTTAGAATTTCAACAACTCGCGAGTACTGTGCCATTGCGACTATAACCCGCGACAGCCTTGGACCAGACATATAACCACAAATCACGAGTACTGTGCTTCTCGCGACTAAGGACTTGAAGAGTAATTCTCGCGACTTTTCGCCAATAACTCGCGAGACACTTAATAAAATTTGTAAAAATAATTTCAAAAAATAAATTTGAATTAAATTTACCAATGATTTCCTGTAATAGCCGAGAAAAAGGTATGTCAGGACGATAGTAGGAAATATAGTAATAAAGTCTAGAGGAGAAATAACGAGGGATACGGGAACGAAAGAACGTAAAAGGAAACGAAAAGATTTAAATGAAAAGCATGAGATAAAGTAGGGGGAAAAATAAAAAGAAGGAGGGGTCAAAATGTGAATTAGGGAAGTTAAAACATCTATAAATAGGGGTTAGAAAGCCCAAATACCAAGTCATTTATCACTAAACCGCAAAAACGTACGGAAAAACGCCAAAACATCAAATTATCGCGGAAATTTCATGATCAGTGCTTTTTATCGCAGAAATTTTCTAAGAATTTTTATCGCGGAAAATTTTGGGTAAGAACTTTGTCGCAGAAAACACCAAGTTGAATATTATCGCGGAAAATTTCAAGGAGGAAAATTGTCGCGGATTTTTCGAAGAGGAAAATTGTCGCGGATTTTCAGAGCTTGGTAAATTGTCACGGAAACTGAATTACGTGTTGTTTTGTCGCGGATTTCAGGTTTAGAGTATTTTTATCACAGATTTGACGAACAGAAGGATTTTATCGCGGAAATACACAATTAGGGTGTTTTCGTCGCATTTCGACGTCGGATCGTGAATGAGAGAGATACGAAGGGTCTACGGTAACCAAACAGTCAACAATAAGATGATGACGTCAATAAAAATGAAGTACTAAAATATGTTACGAATTGTAGGGAAGCATCGGAGATCATAACAAGCGAAAACAACAGGTAAGCAGAGTGAACACAATATAGTAAGGGAATGTTCAGACTTAGGGAATGAGATTGGGTTAATAAAGAAGGAAGAAAGGATACGAATGAATGAGATAAATGATAATAAGACTTGGGGTAAGGAAGGATGGACCGTCCGACCGAACCCGGCATCGTGCCTAGTACACGATTCGCCAAAGGAAGGGCATGCCTGATGAAGGGAACGATAAGTTCCAAAGAGGAAAAGATACGTACGAAGAGGGCAGAACGGATCCGGGTGGAAAAAGGGGTAGCGCCTAAGTACCCACCCTGGGAAGGGAAGCATATGGCCCGTCGAGTCATCCAACAGCTAACGGTTGGCTTGGGCGGGACATGCACCGAGCATGTTAATCTCGGCAACAGAAAAGTTAATGAATGATGGAAATGATAAGGGTAAAAGAAGAGGGAAATAAGAAAATGGTTAAGTAGAATGGTTCATGTGTGCGTGTACGGTGTAACTAAGAAGTGAAAAGATAATGTGTAGTGTGTGTGAAGTTTCCTTTAATAGATTGTGACCGCTTTACAGATTTTGTAGGTGACGCAGATGAGATATGATAGGGACGGTGGAAGAAGGTCGTCGGTTGTCCGGTGATAGAGTCCAGTCCTTTGGAGAATACTCTAAATTATGCTGTCGTATTTTCATGTTTCGAACTATGTTTTAAATTTGCATTCGAATATTTCCGTTTTAATTATCATATTTTAACAAAATAACTAGGCCCAAATTGGGGGCGTTACACTTCCGATCACACTGAATCCTCGGGCTCCGCCACTACTTCATCCTCAGATCATTCAGACTCCTCATCCGGTTCGGGGAGTTTCGATTCGATCACAGCCCCTTTTCCTCCCTGCCTTTCCACCATTAATTCACATTTTTTTGAGAGGATCGCTCGCCTCGAAAACACCCTCAGCCCTCAAAGTTCCGCGGTTAAAGCCCTCAAATCCTTTAACCAACCTTATAGCATGCATGCTAGGAAGTGGGTATCGATTCTTGAACATTATTATCTCCCTTCCAACTGTGTCTTATACCAACCTGAGCCCACCGACCGTCTTTTGACACCTCCGATCGTCACCCACACTATTTCTCTTGAATATTTAGAATGTCGCCTTCGTTTCCCTCTTCATCCTTTCCTCCTAGAATTGCTCTCGCATCTACAAATTCATCTTTCCAACTGAACCCTAATTCAATCTCTCGTCCATAATGACAACTGGACGGTGTCATTTGGCCCGTCCTTAAGACGGTGACATCGTACTCTTGACCCGTTCATAAAACGGTGTCATTCGGCCCGTACATAAGACGGTGCCATCGCACTCTCGGCCCGTTCATAAAACGGTGTCATTCAGCCCGTCCATAAAACGGTGCCATGCGGAAATGGACCAGCCTCCGGCGAGGGCGCGACCCTCGTCGGCGTGTCATGGAGGAGTCAGGTATATACTTGCACCCTGATTTGCCACGGAAATATACATCACAACAAACAGACCTCTTAACATATTCCAACAGTCATTATGTAAAGACGGTTCTGCCACGGACAGGAAGACTCATCACGTTCAAAATATTTTGACACAGTATTTAATTTGACGAGTTTGAAATTGATCGACTTTAAGAAAGGTGGTACATTGCGTTTCTAATCTAACTTATTTAATTTATTCCATCCTCCTTCGTACTAAAACGCAATGGACCTACTCCTACCTTACTAGTCCCCTAGTCGATTGAATTCATCTCGTCAAAAAAGATACTTAAAAAATTAGAATGTGACCACAAAAATGAGGGGAAATTTTTATTTT
This sequence comes from Utricularia reniformis, assembly GCA_009725065.1. Classification (NCBI taxonomy): domain Eukaryota; kingdom Viridiplantae; phylum Streptophyta; class Magnoliopsida; order Lamiales; family Lentibulariaceae; genus Utricularia; species Utricularia reniformis. The sequence continues at coordinate 913,944 of RWGZ01001147.1, read as the reverse complement.
CAAAAAGATCGATGAGTCACGTCTATACATAATACTTGAGCAAATTGGAAATATGCGAAGTACGTGGCAGCTCCTCCCCGCTCATATTTGCGATTTTGTACGTTCCTTCATATACTACTGCCGTTACTCTGTACGGTCCTTCCCACTTTCGATCCAACTTGCCAACATGCTTCGAGACTTCCACTTTCTTAAGAATCAAGTCTCCAACTTTTAACAACATAGGTCAAACGTCTTTGTCGTGCTTCTTAGCCATCCGTCTTTTACATACCTCCATTCGTATCGCGGCTCTATCACAGATATCGTCAACACAGTGAAGGTTCAACTTTCTCATATCCTCGTTCAACACCTCGTCATAAGCGATAACTCTTTCTGATATAATAGTCCCTTCTAACAGAGACACGGCCTCAGAGCCATATACTAAAGAGAAGGGGCTGAATGCGGTAGTGGACCTCGGTGATGTCCGATATGCCCACATCACATTATGCTATTCATCCACCCAAGAGCCTCTGGATTCATTTATTCGTGTTTTCAGCTGTTGCAGGATAATACGGTTGATAACCACTGTAAGCCCATTTGTTTTTGGGTGTGCCACGGAGGAAAATCGCTGTTCAATTCCATAACTCTCACACCATTCATTAACCCTCTTTCCGGAAAATTGTGTTCCGTTATCTGATACCAAAATCCTGGGAATTCCGAATCGACACACGATGTACCTCTAGAGGAAACTGATAACTTCCTGTTCCCGAACTCGCGATACAGCTTCAGCCTCTATCCACTTAGAGAAATGCTCCACAGCCACTATGCAGAACTTCTTTTGGCTAGGTGCATTTGGAAATGGTCCTAAAATATCGATGCCCCACATATCGAAAGGACATGTTGTCGGTAAAGGTTTCATACTAGTTCTCGGTACATGATGCATGTTTGAGTGGAACTGACAAGCAGAACAAGCCCGAACAAAATTCACACAATCTATCACTAGTGTTGGCCAAAAATAACCGGTCCTCTTAACCATATTCGCTAAGGATCGACCTGCTGAATGATCACCACAGTCCCCAGCGTGAACTTCTTCCATAACGGCCTTTGCCTGTACTGGGGACAAACATCGAATATATGAGCCTCCGAAATTCTTCTTATACAGCTTATCATCCACATAGACAAAATTTGTGGGTCTTTGCATAGTTCTTCGGGCCTCGCCTTCGTCGGTAGGCATTTCTCTGTTGATTATATTATTCACAATAACATCCTTCCATGATGGCTCGTCGGTTATGGTATCCAATAAAAACAATGTCTCATTCGAAAGTTCCAAATTAGCCACCTCGGCTGTATGTTTCTCCAAATGACTGATAGAGGGCTGGTAGTGGATCAGTGTTGTTATCTTTGACTCATACGAGAGTTCTAAAATCGTCGCCGCCTTTGCAAGACCATCTGCACGCGTGTTTTCCTCCCTTGGGATATATGTAAGCGTGAATATCTTAAGATTCTTAGCCGCCTCTTTGAGTTTTTCTAAATACCTCCACGAATGGTTCCCATTGGTGGCGTAAGTATCTGCAAATTGGTTCACCACTAACTGCGAATCAGAATGAGCATGCAAACGAACGATTCCAATTTCCACTGCCAAGTTTATACCAAATATCAAGGCTTCATACTCGGCGACGTTGTTAGTTGCGGGGAAGCGCAACTTTACAGCATATTCATGTTCTTCACCAGACTTCCTTTCTTTAAAATAAACACTGATACCGGCTCGCCTGGCAGACACAGATCCATCTACAAAGACGTCCCAGTACTCGTTAATACAAAACTCTTCCGACCGAGCTATCTCTACTATGAAATCCACTAACACCTGGGCCTTTAACGCTCGCCTGGAAATATACTCTATCTGATACTGGCCCAATTCGATATTCCACTTTGCTAGCCTAAAAGAGGCATCAATCTTTGATAACAAACTTCGGATAGGCTGATCTGTCAAGACTGCAATATGATGTCCTTGAAAATAGCGCCTCAATTTCCGCGAGGCGACTATCAGAGCTAATACGAACTTCTCTAGATCAGTATATCGGGACTCCGCTCCCTGCAATTTCCTGCTCACATAATATATCGGTCTATGTTCTTTATCGCTAAGTCTGACTAACGTGGCGGTCACTGCCTCTTTTGTCACTACCAAATATACACCCAACGGTTCCCCCGGTGACGGAGGCGACATAAACGGTGGTTTACTCAAATAATCTTTCAAACTTTCAAAAGCCCTGCTACATTCGTCGTCCCAATACTAAAGGTTCGTCTTACGCAAAACCTTAAAAAATGGCAAACTTCTCTCTGCTGATCGCGAAATGAAGCAATTTAATGAGGCCAATCTTCCAGTTAGCCTTTGAACTTCCCTAATAGTCGTCGGAGGGGTCATTCCCGGGATAGCTGTTATCTTGTCTGGATTCATCTCAATTCCTCTCTCGGATACCATAATGCCGAGAAACTTGCCTCCTTTCACACAAAATGCACATTTAAGCGGATTCAATTTCATTCTATACTTTCTCCGTACTCCGAAACAATCATTCAAATACTGAATGTAAATCCCCATGTTTACTCTTTATCAATATATCGTCGATATAAACCTCCAAAGATTTTCCGATCATATTTTTGAACATCGAATTCATTAAACGTTGATAGGTGGCCCCAGCATTTTTCAACCCAAATGGCATAACTCTATAGAAAAAAATGCCTTTATTTGTCATAAATGAAGTAAACAACTTGTCCTCACAATGCATAAAAATTTGATTATATCCTGTAAAGCATCTAACATACTAAGCAATTCAAAGCCACTGGCCGCATCCACCATCATGTCAATGGCCGGCAGCGGATACGGATCCTTTGGGCATGCTTTATTCAAATCAGTAAAATCAATGCAAACTCTCCAGCCACCATTCGACTTTGGGACCACCACTGGATTCGCGACCCAATCCGCGTATCTAACAGGCTCTATGAATCCTGCCTGCAACAAACTTTCCACCTCCTCATCAATCGCCCTCTCTTTCTCAGGAGAAAACTTCCTCTTTTTCTGATGAATTGGTCGCACATATGGGTTAATATTGAGTCTATGAGAACAGACTTGGGGATCATCCCCCACATAATCCTGATAATGCCAAGCAAAAAAATCTACATTACTTTGCAAAAAAGAAATTACCTCCTTCTCAACCTCTGGTGACAACTCGGAACCGATGTTTCTCATATCTCTGGTGATATCATCAATACAGTGAAGGTCCAACTCTCTCATATCCTCATTTAACACCTCGTCATAAGCGATAATTCTTTTTGATAAAATGGTCACTTCTACCGGAGACACTGCATGAGAGCCATACACTAAAGAGAAGGGGCTGAATCTGGTAGTAGACCTCGGTGATGTCCGAAATGCCCACATCACATTATGCAACTCATCCACCCAAGAGCCTTTGGATTCATCTATTCTTGTCTTCACCTGTTGCAAGATAATACGGTTAATAACCTCTGTAAGTCTGTTCATTTCTGGGTGTGCCACGGAAGTAAACCGCTGTTCGGTTCCATAACTCTCACACCATTCATTAACCCTCTTTCCGGCAAATTGCGTTCCGTTATCTGATACCAAAATCCTGGGAATTCCGAATCGACACACGATGTACCTCCAAATGAAACTGATAACTTCCTGTTCCCGAACTCGTGATACAGCTTCAACCTCTATTCACTTAGAGAAATGCTCCACAGCCACGATGCAGAACCTCTTTTGGCTAGATGCCTTCGGAAATGGTCCTAAAATATCAATGGCCCACATATCGAAAGGACATGTTGTTCGCAGAGGCTTCATACTAGCTCTTGGTACATGATGTACGTTTGAATGGAACTGACAAGCAGGACAGGCCAGAACAAAATTCACACAATCTTTTACCAGCGTTGGCCAAAAACAACCGGCCCTTTTAACCTTGTTTGCTATGGATCGACCTGCTGAATGATCACCACAGTCACCAGCGTGAACTTTTTCTATAATGGCCTTTGCCTGTACTGGGGACAAGCATCGAAGATATGGGCCTCCGAAATTCTTCTTATACAGTTTATCATCCACACAGACAAAATTTGTAGCTCTTTGCATAGTTCTTTAGGCCTCGCCTTCGTCGGTAGGCAATTCTCTCTTGATTAGATAATTTACAATAGCATCCTTCCAAAATGGCTCGTCGGTTATGGCATCCAATAAAAACCATGTCTCATTCGAAAGTTCCAAATTAGCCACCTCGGCTATTTGATTCTCCACAGGACTGACATTGGGCTGGTAGTGGATCATTGTTGTTATCTTTGACTCATCCGAGAGTTCTAAACCCACATCTGTTAGTGAGCTGGACGAACGACGAACCATTAGGCCTTTATTTGGCAATCTCAACCATCACATTCAGTGATGCTTTGGTGACCATTGATAAAGCGATTCACCGACCGGTGTATAATGTTAGTCACACTTTGCTTCCAGAAGAGATAAGGTACACCAAGATTTAAAAATTTATCTTGGCTTTAAAGAAGGCTTCAGTTAAGCTGAAGCACTATATTGAGAGCCGCCTTATTCAAGTTATTACGGATCAACCATTAGAAGCATTTTGTCCAAATCGGATACAACTACAAGATAGTCTAAATGTGCTATTCAACTTAGTGCAATTAATCTGGAATTTGTGCCTCAAAGGGTAATAAAAGCTCAAGTTTTGGCAGATTTTGTGGTAGAGATGACGATGTCCACGGTGGTCACTGAGCAAGAAGATGATTCTTGGGACATGTTTGTCGATGGTTCCACACAAGGATGGGCTGGAGTTGCAATTCATTTTATCACTTCCCGAGGAGAGCATATAAATGTGGCAGTGAAGCTTTGTTTCCCCTGTTGTGATAATGATGTAAAATACGAAGCACTAATTGTAGGAATTCGCATTGCTCTGGATATTGGGGTAATGCATATCTGTGGGTTTACGGATTCTAAGTTGGTTGCTCAACAGGTTGCAAGGACCTTTGAAACCCATGAGCCAGCCATGCAACAATATAGGGAAGAAGTTGTCAAAATTGTGAAATCTTTGAAATCCTTTGTGTTTTCACATGTGCCCAGGGAAGAAAATCATGAGGTTGATGCGTTGGCACGCCTAGCATCAAGTATTCCAGGTTTGCAAGATGGAAGCATCCAAGTTATTATGCAATCAAAGCCTGCGATCGACTTACAAATTTTGACACGATCGGCGGATCCGGGAAGTGTCGATGGGTAGATAGTTCGGAGCATCAATGCTGAACCAACGCCTGCGTGGATGCAATCAGTTGTAATTTTTTTGACGACTGGCGAACTCCCTCATGAAAGAAAAGAGCTAAAACGTTTGGAATCAAGGGCGTGAAGATTCGTTCTTCGGACCAAGTCTTGTATAAGAAGTCTTTTGACGGACCGTTATTGAGATGCCTTCATCCTTTAGAAGCATGATGTTCACTTAGTGAGGTGCATGAAGGAATACGTGGAAACCATTCAGGAGAAGATCTCTGGTCTTCAAAATCAGGCGATTGGGTTTCTTTTGGCCCACCATGATGGCTGATGCGAAATAATTTGTTAAGAAGTGTCAACCATGTCAATGTCATGCCAATTATCATAGACAACCAGGTTCAGAGTTGAATTCTACCCCACTTCCTTGTCCTTTTGATAGGTCGGGGACTGACATTTTGGCCCATTTCCTCGATCCGTAAATCAATGGAAGTTTTGTATCTTCGCTGTTTAATATTTTTCCAAATGGGTTGAAGATGAATATATCTCATCAATTACGGAGAATGCGGTTAAAATGTTCCATTGGAAAAATATTATTTTAAGGTTTGGAACACCATGGGTGTTAGTGTTAGATAACGTCACACAATTCACGGGAAAGAAGGTTTAGGATATGTGCGCTAAGCTTGGAATCAAACAAATGTTTTCTTCTGTTTCACATCCTAAGACGAACGGTCTAATAGATGTATCCAATCGTGCGATCGTCAAGGGGATAAAGAGAAAGTTGGAAGACATAGGTGGCATATGGCCAGATTGGCTACAAGAGGTGATGTGGGCTTATCGAACAACGCTGACCCATACCCCAGGTGAGACCCATTTTTCATTAGTTTATGGATCGGAAGCTTTGGTACCGGTGGAAAACATTTTAATAACGCAAAGGGTGGCCAGGTACTCAGAAGATCAAAATGACGAATTGAGAAAAATGGATTTGGATTTAATTGAGAAAAAGCTTGAGGATATCAATAATCGATTGTTAAGGAATCGTCATACTGTGGAAAAATGTTATAATAAAAAGGTGAGTCCTCGATCTTTTTATGAAATGAGACTTGGTTCTTCGAAGTGTGGAGGCCCTTAAAAATCTTGGCAATCTTTATCGTCGTTGGGAAGGTCCTTATAGAATTAAGGATATATTATTTGGAGGAGCTTACAGATTGGAAGCGTTGGATGGGAAGAATTTCCACGGTCTTGGAATATCGAAAATCTTAGAATTTATCATCCATAGTTGGGGTAATATTTTCTACTACTGTGTGGGTTGATCGGTTATGAAAAGACTTTGAACTTTTTCAACTTGAATAAATTGAAACACTATCAGCGTCTCTTATAATTACTCATTGCCTATGATTAACACAATGTGACGTCCGACAACACTTATGCATCTTTGGGGCTGGACGTCCTGTTCCTAGTGACCTCTTTGGTTAAGTCCCATCGAAAGATCTGAACATGTCGATCACCGATAACGTCTTCGGAAGTGTCGTCTTTGCATTCCCCATTATCGTTGACTCCAAGTCGATCGAACAACTATTGGTCGAACGTTCATTTTCAGGAAACCTCTTCGGTTGAGATTTATGTCGAACTAGCTTTTCAGGAAACCTCTTCGACCGAGATTTATGATGAACGTTCATTCTTAGGAAACATCTTCGGTTGAGATTTATGTCGAACGTTCCTTTTTAGGATATCTCTTAGGCTGTGATCTCTGTCAAACGTTCATTTTCAGGAAACCTCTTTGATAAAACTTCACTTTTAAAGCAACAAGTAAAATTCTTTTCATTTCACAGAGGCATACAAAGATTAAATTTTCTTTAGACTGATCAACATCGTCAACAAACATAGTTTCAACGAGTGGGAATTAGAAGTGGCACATATGTAACGACCCTAATTTGGGCCTAGTTGTTTTGTTAAAACATGATAATTAAAACCGAAAAATTCGGAAGAAAATTTAAAACATAGTTCGAAACATTAAAGTACGACTGCATAATTTAGAGTGTTCTCCGAAGGACCGGACTCTATCACCGGACAACCGAAGACCTCCTTCCCCGTCCCTATCATATCTCACCTGCGTCACCTACAAAATCTGTAAAGCGGTCACAATCTATTAAAGGAAACTTCACACACAATACACATTATCTTTCTTACTTCTTAGTTACATCATACACACACACATGAACCATTTCACTTAACCGTTTTCTTATTTCCCTCTTCTTTTACCCGTATCATTTCCATCATTCATTAACTTTTCTGTTGCCGAGATTAACATGCTCGGTGCATGTCCCGCCCAAGCCAACCGTTAGCTGTTGGATGACTCGACGGGCCATATGCATCCCTTCCCCGGGTGGGTACTTAGGCGCTACCCCTTTTTGCACCCGGATCCGTTCCGCCCTCTTCGTACGTATCTTTTCCTCTTTGGAACTTATCGTTCCCTTCATCGGGCATGCCCTTCCTTTGGCGAATCGTGTACTAGGCACGATGCCGGGTTCGGTCGGACGGTCCATCCTTCCTCACCCCGAGTCTTATTATCATTTATCTCGTTCATTCGTATCATTTCTTCCTTCTTTATTAACCCAATCCCATTCCCTAAGTCTGAACCTTCCCTTACTATATTGTGTTCACTCCGCTTACCGTTGCTTTCGCTTGCTATAGTCTTTCCGCGCTTTCCTGCATTTTGAAATACGTTTTAGTTACTCGAATTTCGACGTTATTATCCTATTGTTAACTATGTGGTTACCGTAGACCTTACGTGTTCCGTTCCTCTTACGATCCGACGTCGAGACGCGACGAAAACACCTAAATTTAGAATTTCCTCGAAATTCGTGATAATTCTATGCTGAAATATGAAATCCGCAATAATTTACTCTTGAAACCAAATCCGCGACAATTCTCTTCACTATGCAAATCCGTGACAATTCTCTTCACTAAGAAATTCCGCGATAATTTACACCTGTTTCATTTTCGCGACAATTTCCTCTTCACGTGAAATCCGCGACAACTTCCTTTACAAAATTTTTCGCGATAAAAATGCATGCAGTCTAAAATTCCGCGATAATTTCCTTCTTCGCGGGAGTTTTCGAATTTTCGGGTCTTAATGATGATTAGCTCGTTTTTGGGAGTCCTCACCCCTATTTATAGACATCCTAACTTTTCTAATTCACACTTTGACCCCTCCTTCCTTTACTTTTGACCCCTCTTTTATCTTTTCTTTACTTTTCTATTCTTCATTCTCTTTTACGTTCTTTCGTTCCCGTATCCCTCATTATCTCTCGTCTTAACTTTACCGTTACATTCCCTACTATTTGTTTCGACATACCTTTTTCTCGGCTATTACAACATATGTTCTAGAATCTAGACATATATTCCAAGGGCTACTATCGATAAATTACCCATTGTGTTGTTATACTCCACCCCATGGATCAATATTATGACTATCAAAATGAATGTTATGATGTTCGATCTACAGAATGAACAACACTTTAGAAAAAATTTTGAAATTCAGTATGAACCATGACAATTAACGACTTGCTGTTAGTTTGGTAAGGCGATCGACGCTTCATGCATTGCTCATAGAGACAATTAGTTATGTCGATCGGAGTTATAATTATTGAGGCAATTGGTTATGGTGATCGTTGCTTTTAATGTTGAAGCATTATTAAAGGGAGGCAAACTGAATATTAGACGATGTACAAGTTACAAAATTACATTCAGGAGGATGACGAGTGAAAAGACAAGGCTCCTAAGCTATCCAAAACAAGACTATCGAACCGATCGGCATGAGGATGAAACTATGGATTGGGATCGTTTACTTCATTTGGTGAGCGAGGATTGAAGTCCCCATCAAATGTAACTGGATCGACATGCTCCAGTCCTCGTAGTTGGGGTTGAGCTCAAAGATGTTGAGGATCTGTTGCTTTATTATATTCTTTTGCTCTTCCACAAATCCAAGGGAGTAGGTCATTACCAGGTTTTTGAATGTTGGCGAGGCAACGAACCGATCCAGAAGTGAAGATTTGTCTTCTTTATGCTTGTCAATCGTTTGCTGGAGAGTGGTGATCCGACAGTCATATTCCGAGCACTTCTTGGTAATACCCTCGAGAATGCCATAGGCACAGTTCATGAAGTGTTGAACTTTATCTTTTTGAACTTTGACAGTGTGGCGATACTCCTCCTCGGCATATTTAAGTGCTTTTGTCGGAAGATAGACATTCTTCCGTTCAGCCTCTAGCTTAACTTCAAAGAGGTCACGCTGGGTTACAGCTTCGTCTCTCTTAGTTATTTCTATTTGGATATCTTTGGCCGAACGATATAGCTCTTTGGTGATTACATCCACTCTCTTTTTCAGAGTCTTATTTTCCTCCTGATTATGGGGCAGTTCTTGTAATTGACGCATTGCTTCGTCTAGCTCCCCCTCTAGCCGATCGGCTTTATTCTTGTCTTATGCAGCTTAACTCCTTTCTTCAGCGAGTTGATCATTTGCTTCAGAAAGTTTCTTCTGCAGAAGTGCGATCGCCTTCAATTAACAAGTTTTCTTATGATTCATAGACAACAATTTTTTCGACATCTCCATATCGATAGTTAGTATGACCGGAAATAGTTAAAAAATTTGTTGATGTACCTCACGAATAGCGATCACTGCTTTGCCAAGTGAACTAGGGAGAGGGGTCGACAGAGTGGCGACGGAAATCATCTCGTCAATGTGAGTATTGACGAGCGTCCATACAGCAATTGAAACGGTCGTATGCTTCATGGCTTCGCTGCCGACCGGTGGTGGAAGAATTACATTTTCCCCCATGTTTTTGCTTTGGAACTCAGCATACAACGGGGGAAAACATTGGCTCCCAGATGACGAACTTGCTTCACAAGGTGATGCATCTTCGTTCAGCATTTGAGTTTTTACTCGAGGAGACGGAAGTTCGGTCATTGGGGTTGTCTGCGACCTTGTAGGATACTCTCTCAGGTAGTCTATCATATGGACTTGCTCAACCTGCAGGAATTCATTGAAGAGTGAGTGGCGTTCGGCAGTACAACCGGCGATACTATAAAAACTTTCAAGTGTTAGATCTTAAAAAAATGGTTTACCAATTCGCAGAGGGGTTGCATTTGAATGGCAACGATCACCAAAGGATTTGGATTTGATCCTTCTACATCGTTAGTCGATCGCGATGCTTCTTCCGCCTTAGAAGCACCCCTTTCTATTGCAATTTTTGCTACAGATGGTGAAGGCGATGATGGCAATGGAGATCTCTTTTTTGATAAAGAAACCTTTAAGTAAGAATTGAATAGAATGTGAGGCGCAGCTTGATAAGGAGGGAATGTTTAACGATCGGAGGATAATTACCTTCGCCTTTTTGGAATTCTTATGTAGTCCTTTAGCAATAATCTCCTGTTTTCTCTTCAATTTCCCTCCAGAATAGAGTTTAGAAGACGAAGATGAAACATGAAATGGAGTTAGTATTGGAAGAGTAAAACTGCAAGGAATAAGGTTATGTTCTGCTGGTGGTGATGTTGGTCGAACCCAAGGCGACCGATGCGATCGCACATCGATCTACCTGTTATGCACAATCGTATAAGATTCTCTATGCACATAAAACTTTCCAGTGGAGATGTATGTCGTTCTCCGGAAAGCTTTCCATCAAGGTTGGGAAACTCTTTAGCTGATCGTGAGTTTGCACATAAAATTATTGATTCTCTATCAAGATTTCCATCAAGATTCTCTATGCGCATAAAAATATTGATTCTTCGCCATCGATCGTGAGTTTTCTAGTAGCAGCCGACACTTGGAGAGGGAATTCAAGGTTGTTTTCTTGAATCTCAACCCAGACAAAGAAATTGTCCCAGTCGCGTTGCGAGTCTGACCGTTCGACGAGATCATTTTTTTTGCCTCTGCTGGAAAAATACCGTAACCTACGTTGGGCAAAAACGTGGGATCCCGATAGACACCTTACCTTGTAGATACTCATAAAATTGGTGACAGTCAGAGCAATCTTTCCAGCGTCGAAGTAGTGAATGAATGTGACAATCACCAAGTAGCTTCTTGGCATCAGAGAAAAAATGGGCATCGGCAGGGCCAACAGCAGTTCAACAACAATTGAGGTTAGAAATCAGAAATCCATAATTGTTACAGCGTTGCTCTGTGACGATCGGCGAGCAGCGGGCCATGGTTAAGATCCTTGCATGCCTGTTTCTAGTTGGTATTCTTTAGGGATACCATATTTCTCACGAACAGAGTCGAGATTCAGTGAGGGAGCCATCTGCAAGTGAGGTTAGAAATCAGAAATCAAATAAACACTGGGAAAAATGTGTGAAATAGCTAAAAACCAAAAAAATGAAAGAAACTCGCCGGAACAGTGGTAAAAATGTGTGTTTGTATGTTTAAACGTGAAAAAGAATAAAATCAAGATGAAGATTACATAATCAAAAGTAAAAAGGCAAACCTGGATGATTATGAGTAGGTTGACGAAGGAAAAAGTAATTGCCGGAGTTGGATGACAAATCGCTGGGAATCTCCTAAATACAAGTGTAAGTTTTTGAAAGCGTAATTGGAGAAATGGAGAAGAGGAGTGTTTTGTTTGGAAGTGACATTCCAGATCAAGCCAAGTGGATTGTCAAGATCGCGACACTCTGACTTCCACATAGGTTTCAAGATCGGCGATGGAACAAGTTTGACACGTTGCGCAGAGTTTGCAGAATTTGAAAGTGCAAGGGTTGATCGAAGAAGTTTTGATGATTGGAGACCGTATATAAATTATGACAAAATCAACTTCCCTCGATGTTCGCTCGATCGATTGAAGTAGAGGGGCTAATGTTAATGCATAAATTATGATGGCAGATCGGGTATTATGAAATGGTATGGCAGAAGTCGATTGATACATTTCCTCAATTGCCTTTGATCAACATTTTGACATTCGCCTCACGATGGAGTCAGACGATCGGATCATCAGCATCAGATCGGTGTTCAAGCATCCGATCCGTAAATATGTACATGATCGACATATGGTTGGTGATTAATGTCAACAATAGCTGCGCCACCAATTCCAGACGGCCCGCACGACTTTTACGGAACTAAAAGTAATATAAATAAGCTCGAGGGTGGCTGATGTGATATGTGGAAGATTATGATTAAATTTTGTATTTTAAAATTGTATCTCCGCCCCTATAAAAGGGGGCAGAAGATAGTGAGGAAGACAAGTTCTCTGCTCCTCCTTCTATACCTACATTCTTAGTGAATTTTTCCTGGGTTTTGTGCACCGTGGGTTATCTTCCCGGTTCTCGCGTTTCACACATATAATTTCTTATTTTTCTCACTACGGCAACCGAATACCAGCGGTTGTCCATACTAATATTAGAAATAACTAAGAGTAGACTTCTACTCTTAAGACATTTGTATTCATATGTCCCCAATGTTGACGGAATAAGATTGGTGGGTATCATAAAGGTCTACAATCTCCTATTTCAACATAAAAAATTCCACTCGTGACAAAGTACTCTAAACACACTATTTTTATTATGCTGAAATTTTAGATTGTATCTCAATATTGGGCAATATAACATGGGTTTGCGCCTCCCCGGTCTTCAAAACATGTGTAGTACCAAGAGGAGATACCATAATTGTTACAACATCACATAAGAATTCTCTACAACGCTTCATTAGAAGAAAATAATGGACATTCTCTATATGTCAAGAGATGATTTTGCATATAAACTAAATTTCATGATAATCACATTCATAAGATCTTAGTTCTCATCTCCGAATAGATCTATGATTGGTGTATCGAGATTCAACCCTTTGTAGTTTCCTACTCACATAATATACTGGCCGATGTTCCTTGTCATTTTGCCTAACCAAGGCATCACTTATGGCTTATTTGGACGTTGCTAACCATAAACCCTAAGGCTCTTCGGATATTGGCTTCTATGAGGGTTGAACTTCATTCGATACTTACTCAGGATACTGAAACATTCGTTCAGATATTGAACATGATTATTTCCTTGTCGGCTCTTTATCCGTATGTCATCGATGTTGACTTCCAAACATTATTCTCGATCATATCTTTAAATATTAAATTCATCGATTGTTGATATGTGGCACATGCTTTCTTCAAAATAAAAGGTATAATTGTAAAACTTTAAACTGCCAACCGAATCCACCATTATATAAATGGCGGGTAGTGGATTTGGATACTCAGGTCCTTCTTTATTTAAATCAATGAAATCCATACAAACTCCCCAGTTATTATTTGACTTGGGGACTAGCAATAGATTCGCGGCCCAATTTGCCCATCTCACATGCTTGATGGGTTCTGCCTTCAACGAGCTTTCCATCTTTTCATCAATTGCATTTTCCTTTTTAGTGGAGAACTTCTGCTTCTTCTAATAAACTCCATTTCAAACTGCCTTGATCATTTTCCTTATACTTATAGGAAAGACCGCATCATCTGAATCAACTTCTTTATTATGATAAGAATTCCACTATACGAACATATTTCTTCCACTAGAGCCTTTCATACAGATTCGGCACATGATATCATAACAAGAACTTGCCAACTTCTCATTTCCCTTCATCTTTTTAATTTCCATGCAAGGGGGACACTTCATCATTAAATGGGGCAAAGATACGATAGCTTCAAATAGATTCAATGCACTTCTTCCTAGGGAAGCATTGTAAGGGAGGATTGGAAGATCCAAATCTACGAATTCCATTAACAAAGGCCTTGATATTTCATGATCTCCCAAAGTGTATGGAAGAAAAATAGATCTTTCGGGAGCCCTACACTATTGTTAAACAAGAACAACTTAGTTGTACTCGATGGAGGTTAATAGTACCCTACGAAGACATATGCTCGAAAGCATATATTGTCAAGATATTCATAAACTCAATAATGTCGTAGATGAATTGAGTAGGTGGGTTCCACAAAAATATATTTATGGACAAATATCATCCCGGACTATCAATAAAATAACATAGCGTTAATGTATAAATTATGACGGCGGATCAGCTCTAGCGGATCGGATTTAGTGAAATAGAAAGGTAGAAGTCGATTAGTACATTTTTGTATCTGATCGACACCTTGATACTTGCCTCACGAGGGAGTCAGATAATCGCAACGGCCGATCAAAATCAGCATCAAAGCAGCGTTCGACATTCGATTGGTGCGATCGGTAAATGGGCACATGGTCGACAATCGTTGGTGATAAAATGTCAATAATGCCTGCGCCACAAATTCTTGGCAGCACCGCACAACTTTTGCGTGACCATAAGTCATACAAGTCAGCTCGAGGACGGCTGATGTGATTAGAAGACATTACGATTAGATTTTTTGTAATATTAATTTGCACCATCACCTCTATAAAAGGAGGCATGAGATACTAGATGAGACAGCTCCCTTTGCGTGTTACGCTTGCATTCGTAGTGAATTCTTCTTGGGTTTGGTGCCCCATACCCATTCAATCATTCTGATTAGCCCATCGCTTCCTTTGTTTACCTATGGTTTATCACTCCTAGCTCCCTCTTTTCGTGTTACAGGTTTCTCGGGGTATAATATATGGACCTCTAGTACATCATCTAGTATCCCTGGCTTTGCGATAACAGTCCCTAATATGACTGTGGTTAACTCTACGACTTCAATTTGTAGATTCTCCATTACTTTTAGCAATGTATTTGCTAACACACCTTGGGTTTTCCTGCTCAATGCGTCGGCTACTTGGTTGGCTTTTCCGGGGTGATAATGAATGTTCAGGTCCTAGTCTTTTATTAGTTCTAGCCACTTCCGTTGTCTCATGTTCAGCTCCCTCTGGGAGAATAGGTACTTCAAACTCTTGTGGTCGGTGAATATCTCGCACATCACGCCATACAAATATTGTCTCCAAATCCTGAGTGCGAATACCAACGCGGCTAGTTCCAAATCGTGTGTCGGATAATTCAACTCGTGTACCTTCAGTTGACGTGATGCGTATGCTATGACCTTTCCACCATGCATTAGTACATACCCGAATCCTTCCTTTGAGGCATCGCTGTATACCGTGAAGTCGTGTCTCGGTGTGGGTAACACCAATATTGGTGCCGATGTCAACTTCGTTTTGAGGCATTCGAAAATTTCCTCACACTTCTCATCCCACGTATACCTCGTTTCTTTTCGGGTCAAGTTCGTCAGCGGCATGGCTATCCATGCAAACCCCTCGATAAATTTCAGATAGTACCCAGCTAATCTTAAGAAACTACTGACTTCTCGAGCGTTTGTCGGTCTTGGCCAATTCATTACTGCTTCAATCTTCATTGGATCCACCGTCACCCCTCTTGCTAATATTACGTGTAATAACCGAGAAAAAGGTATGTCGGGACGATAGTAGGAAATATAGTGATAAAGTCTAGAGGAGAAATAACGAGGGATACGGGAACGAAAGAACGTAAAAGGAAACGAAAAGATTTAAATGAAAAGCATGAGAAAAAGGAGGGGGAAAAATGAAAAGAAGGAGGGGTCAAAATGTGAATTAGTGAAGTTAAAACATCTATAAATAGGAGTTAGAAAGCCAAAAACCAAGTCATTTATCATTAAACAGAAAAACGTACGGAAAAACATCAAATTATCGCGGAAATTTCATGATAAGTGCTTTTTATCGCGGAAATTTTCTAAGCATTTTTATCGCGGAAAATTTTGGGTAAGAACTTTGTCGCGGAAAACTCCAAGTTGAATATTATCGCGGAAAAATTTCAAGGAGGAAAATTGTCGCGGATTTTTCAAAGAGGAAAATTGTCGCGGATTTTGAGAGCTTGCAAAATTGTCGCAGAAACTGAATTACGTGTTGTTTTGTCACGGATATCAGGGTTAGAGTATTTTTATCGCGGATTTGAGGAACAGAAGGATTTTATCGTGGAAATACACAATTAGGGTGTTTTCGTCGCATTTCGACGTCGAATCGTGAAGGAGAGGGATACGAAGGGTCTACGGTAACCAAACAATCAACAATAAGATGATAACGTCAATAATAATGAAGTACTAAAATATGTTACGAATTGTAGGGAAGCATCGGAGATCATAACAAGCGAAAACAACAAGTAAGCGGAGTGAACACAAAACAGTAAGGGAATGTTCAGACTTAGGGAATGAGATTGGGTTAATATAGAAGGAAGAAAGGATACGAAGAACAAGATGAATGATAATAAGACTCGGGGTGAGGAAGGATGGACCGTCCGACCGAACCCGGCATCGTGCCTAGTACACGATTCGCCAAAGGAAGGGCATGCCTGATGAAGGGAACCGTAAGTTCCAAAGAGGAAAAGATACGTACAAAGAGGGCATAACGGATCCGGGTGGAAAAATGGGTAGCGCCTAAGTACCCACCCGGGGAAGGGAAGCATATGGCCCGTCGAGTCATCCAACAGCTAACGGTTGGCTTGGGCGGGACATGCACCGAGCATGTTAATCTCGGCAACAGTAAAGTTAATGAATGATAGAAATGATAAGGGTAAAATAAGAGGGAAATAAGAAAAACGGTTAAGTGGAATGATTCACGTGTGCGTGTACGGTTTAATTAAGAAACGAAAAAATAATGTATAGCGCGTGTGAAGTTTCCTTTAAAAAATTGTGACCGCTTTACAGATTTTGTAGGTGACGCAGACGAGGTATGAGAGGGGAATGGGAAGAAGGTCGTCGGTTGTCCGGTGATAGAGTCCGGTCCTTTGGAGAATACTCTAAATTATGTTGTCGTACTTTCATGTTTCGAACTATGTTTTAAATTTGCATTCGAATATTTCCGTTTTAATTATCATATTTTAACAAATCAATTAGGCCCAAATTGGGGGTGTTACAAATGGTATCAGAGCGTAACATCGTTACTAAACCGGTAACGGTGCGATCCTACGTAGAAGAGTCTAGGGAACTCGTAGGAGGAATACCGACCATAGGAAGGGATGGGCATAGAATGTAACGGATGACATGGATAGGCATAAGATATAACGAAAGTTTAATGTAGGAATGGCGCCTAGAACGAGAGCGCATGGAAACCGAGAAGAGGATGGCAACGCATCAGAACAGGCACCGGCGACAGAGACCCCGGTTGCGGATCCATCGACGCCTCTCACGTTTAGCCAGGAAAGTCTCAGGGATCTGTTCCAGACCATGGCAAGTTCCCTAGTTAGCGCAATAAGACAGGGACAGGCGAAGAAGGGAAACTCCGTGCAAATGGAACCAGGGGCAAGTCCCGAAAAAGGTAGGATGTACTACAACGAGGCATTGAAGAAGGCTGGGATGAACAGCTTCACGGGAAATAAGATGGGAGATGCGGAAGCGTGGATTATCCGCCTGGAAGAGAAGTTCGAAGTGATCGAAGCCCCAGAGGAGCTTAGGGTAGGATTAGCCCCACTATGGTTCGATGGTAGTACCGCCCGATGGTGGGGGAGTGTGTCGGCAGCATTACTGAAGGATGGGCCTATCTCTTGGACAAAGTTTAAGAATGCGTTCTTGGATTACTACGTGCCGAAAGGACTTAAGAAAGATAAGAGGGCTGAATTTGACAGATTGACTCAAGGAAACCGCCCCGTTATGGAATACATGCAAGAATTCAATGAGCTAGGCAGGTACGCCCCCGAAATCATGGGGAGTGAACAAGAAAAGATGCAGCGCTTCACGGAAGGGCTGAATGAGAAAGTAAAATTGACTATGTATGGCCGCGACGATGAGGAATTTTCTTGTTTGGTGGCGGCGGCAGTCCGAGTTGATGGAGGGTTACGGAGAATGGATAAGGAACGCACTAAAAACTTTACAACGAACGAAGTTCAAGGACGGGGAGAGTGGAAAGGAAAGATCACTGCAGAGGGTTTCGGACCGGCACCAGGTGCCAAATGCGGAAAGAACCATTTTGGAGAATGTCGCGCAGGAACTAACAATTGTTTCAAATGTGGCCAGGAAGGACATTTCGCCAAAGACTGCCCAAAGAGGAGGAGGATCGAAACCGGGGTAACCGAAAACAGGACAAGGGAAAGGATTACTGGAAATGCTCGAGTGTTTGCTGTTAACAAGGAACATGCCTCGGAGGCTGAGGACGTCGTCGCAGGTACACTACTTATTAACGGCTTTACATCTTTCGTATTATTTGACTGTGGGGCGACACATTCGTTTGTGTCGGAGAAGTTAGCAAAACGGTTTAGGATAACTGGGAGTAACGCTAAAATCAAAGTAAAAACACCGGGATCCGAAGCCATGGAGGCGAATAGAATCTACAAAGGGTGCACGGTAGAAGTGGACACAATGCGAACAGAGGCAGATTTGATTGAGTTAAGGGATATGGGATTCGATGCCATATTAGGAATGGATTGGTTATCTAAGTACGATGTGCAAGTGAGATGTCGGGAACGCACGATCACGTTTAGTACGCTCCGAGAGGGGACAAAAGACATGGTCGGAGAATCGATTACGCGTGAGGATGAGGAATATATGGATCGATCGAACTGACTAGCATTTGTCACGACGGAGAAGGAAGAGACACCATTGGAGTCCGTTCCAGTAGTTTGTGAATACAGCGATGTATTTCCAGACAAGCTACCGGGGCAACCGCCTCAGAGAAAGTAGAAATGGGAATAGAACTACTCCCAGTAACGCAACCGATTTCTAAGGCTCCATACCGAATGGCACCCCGAGAAATGCAAGAACTGAAACAACAGATTGAGTCGTTATTGGAAAAAGGATTTCTAAGGCCAAGCAACTCCCCTTGGGGAGCACCAGTGTTATTTGTTAGAAAGAAAAGCGGCGAGTTAAGATTGTGCTACGACTACCGAGAATTTAACAAGGTCACGATAAAGAATATGTACCCGTTGCCTAGGATCGACGACTTGTTTGATGAGTTACAAGGTGCGAAGGTATTCTCAAAATTAGACTTGAGGTCAGGGTACCATCAAGTCCGAGTAAGAGAAGGAGACATACCGAAGACAGCCATTCGGACAAGGTACGGCCATTACGAATGCACGGTAGTACCGTTTGGATTAACTAATGCCCCAGCAATTTTCACGGATTTGATGAATCGGGTGTTTCGTCATTACCTAGACAAGTTTGTGGTGGTGTTCATTGACGACATCCTAGTCTACTCTCTCAACCAGGAAGAACACGAGCAACATCTGAGAATAGTATTACAGACTCTCAGATAAGAGAAGTTATATGCCAAATACAACAAGTGTGAATTCTGGATGGACAGCATAGCTTTCCTAGGCAACATAATATCAGCAGGGGGGTGACGGTAGACCCAACAAAGATAGAAACAGTTACGAATTGGCCAAGACCGACAAATTCCCGGGAAGTAAGGAGTTTCTTAGGATTTGCCGTGTACTACCGGAAATTCATCGAAGGGTTCGCAAGGATTGCTAAACCGTTGACAAATTTGACCCGAAAGGAAACGAGGTATACGTGGGATGAGAAATGCGAAGAGAGTTTTGAATGTCTCAAAACGAAACTGACATCTGCTCCAATACTAGTATTACCCACACCATGGCAGGATTTCACGGTATACAGCGACGCATCGAAAGAAGGACTTGGGTGTGTACTGATGCAAGGGGGGAAAGTTATAGCATATGCATCCCGTCAGTTGAAGATACACGAGTTAAACTACCCGACACATGATTTGGAATTAGCCGCGGTAGTATTTGCACTCAAGATTTGGAGACATTACTTGTACGGGGTGAAGTGCGAGATATTCACTGACCACAAGAGTTTGAAGTACCTATTCACTCAGAAGGAACTTAATATGAGACAACGGAGATGGTTGGAACTGATAAAAGATTATGATCTGGACATCCAATACCACCCCGGAAAGGCAAACTAGGTTGCCGATGCACTGAGCAGGAAGACTCATGGCGCGCTAGCCAACACATTGATTAGGGAAATGGAGAGCCTGCAACTGGAAATGGTAGAATCGACCACAGTCATGTTAGGGACGATTACCGCGAAGCCGGGGATACTGGAGGAGGTACTAGAAGCACAGATATCAGACCCTGAGAAACCCGTGACGCGAAAAGGGGGAAACAGAACCGATAAATTGGAAATAAGCAAAGGAAGCGATGGGCTAGTCCGAATGAATGAACGTATATGGGTACCAAACAGGCCAGAGTTAAGAAAGAAGATTATGACGGAAGCACACAGTTCAGCATTCTCAGTTCACCTAGGAAGTACTAAGATGTATCGAGACCTAAAGACGCACTGGTGGTTGAATGGAATGAAAAACGAGATTGCCAACTTTGTGGCCAAATGCGAAAACTGCCAATGAGTTAAGGCCGAACACCAATGCCCGGGGGGCGAACTACAACCCTTAGAAATTCCAGAATGGAAATGGGATAGCATCGGCATGGACTTTTTGGTAGGACTACCCAAGAGCCCACGACAGAACGACGCAATATGGGTAGTGGTGGACCGTCTTACGAAGGCGGCTCACTTTTTAGCAGTCAAGACAACGTACGGAGTGGACAGGCTAGCCAGAATATATGTGGATAACATAGTCAAATTACATGGAGTTCCAGTAAATATAGTGTCAGACAGGGCCCCGAGATTCACGTCTAGATTTTGGCAAAGTTTACAGAAATCGCTCAGAACTCAGTTATGCATGAGCACAGCCTATCATCCACAGACGGATGGTCAGACCGAGAGAACCAACAAAATTATGGAGGATATGTTACGAGCATGTGTGTTGGAGTTTAAGGGAGGTTGGGAGGATTTCCTACCACTAGTGGAATTTGCGTACAATAATAGCTTTCAGAGCAGCATTGGCATGGCGCCATATGAGGCACTGTACGGGAGGAAGTGTCGTACACCGCTATGTTGGGATGAGGTGGGAGAGAGAACGACCACGGACAGAATTAGTGGAAGTCACCATTGAAAAGGTAGTCGTGGTACGAAAGAACATTAAGGCGGCACATGACCGATTCAAAAGTTGGGCAGACACAAAAAGGAGACCCTTAGAGTTAAAGGTTGGGGATCACGCATACCTAAAGGTATCACCTATGAAGGGGGTGCTAAGGACCACAAGGACAGGGAAGCTGAGCCTCCGGTATATCGACCATATGAGGTGGAACGAAGGATCGGAAGCCTAGCATATCAGATGAAGCTTCCGGAGGAAATGGGGGGGATACACAACATGTTCCATGTATCCCAACTCAGGAGGAGGGTGACTGAAGGGATTCAAGAATGCGTGGGGGAACCCATAGAGATAACCCCGGAACTAACGTACGAGGAAGTCCCAGTAAAGATCCTAGGCAGAGAGGAAAGAAGGCTCAGAAACAAACAAATCCCCATGGTGAAAGTACAATGGTCCAATCAAGGAGAGAGGGAAGCTACATGGGAAACGGAACGAGAAATTAGACAGAGAGCGCCGGAGTTAATGGAAGATTGGTACGCACGAGTTTCGGGACGAAACTCAAAATGAGTGGGGAAGGATGTAATAACCGAGAAAAAGGTATGTCGGGACGATAGTAGGAAATATAGTGATAGTCTAGAGGAGAAATAACGAGGGATACGGGAACGAAAGAACGTAAAAGGAAACGAAAAGATTTAAATGAAAAGAATGAGAAAAAGGAGGGGGAAAAATGAAAAGAAGGAGGGGTCAAAATGTGAATTAGGGAAGTTAAAACATCTATAAATAGGGGTCAGAAAGCCCAAAAACCAAGTCATTTATCACTAAACCGCAAAAACGTACGGAAAAACGCCAAAACATAAAATTATCGCGGAAATTTCATGATCAGTGCTTTTTATCGCGAATATTATCTAAGCATTTTTATCGTGGAAAATTTTGGGTAAGAACTTTGTCGCGGAAAACTCCAAGTTGAATATTATCGCGGAAAAATTTCAAGGAGGAAAATTGTCGCGGATTTTTCGAAGAGGAAAATTGTCGCGGATTTTTCGAAGAGGAAAATTGTCGCGGATTTTCAGAGCTTGAAAATTGTCGCGGAAACTGAATTAAGTGTTATTTTGTCACGGATTTCAGTGTTAGAGTATTTTTATCGCGGATTTGAGGAATAGAAGGATTTTATCGTGGAAATACACAATTAGGGTGTTTTCGTCGCATTTCGACGTCGGATCGTGAAGGAGAGGGATACGAAGGGTCTACGGTAACCAAACAGTCAACAATAAGATGATAACGTTAATAATAATGAAGTGCTAAACTATGTTATGAATTGTAGGGAAGCATCGGAGATCATAACAAGCGACAACAACAGGTAAGCGGAGTGAACACAAAATAATAAGGGAAGGTTCAGACTTAGGGAATGAGATTGGGTTAATAAAGAAGGAAGAAAGGATACGAATGAACAAGATGAATGATAATAAGACTCGGGGTGAGGAAGGGTGAACCGTCCGACCGATCCCGGCATCGTGCCTAGTACATGATTCGCCAAAGGAAGGGCATGCCTGATGAAGGGAACGGTAAGTTCCAAAGAGGAAAAGATACGTACGATGAGGGCAGAACGGATCCGGGTGGAAAAAGGGGTAGCGCCTAAGTACCCACCCGGGGAAGGGAAGCATATGGCCCGTCGAGTCATCCAACAGCTAACGGTTGGCTTGGGCGGGACATGCACCGAGCATGTTAATCTCGGCAACAGTAAAGTTAATGAATGATGGAAATGATAAGGGTAAAAGAAGAGGGAAATAAGAAAAACGGTTAAGTGGAATGATTCACGTGTGCGTGTACGGTTTAATTAAGAAACGAAAAGATAATGTGTAGCGCGTGTGAAGTTTCCTTTAATATATTGTGACCGCTTTACAGATTTTGTAGGTGACGGGGACGAGGTATGAGTGGGGAATGGGAAGAAGGTCGTCGGTTGTCCGGTGATAGAGTCCGGTCCTTTGGAGAATACTCTAAATTATGATGTCGTACTTTCATGTTTCGAACTATGTTTTAAATTTGCATTCGAATATTTCCGTTTTAATTATCATATTTTAACAAAACAATTAGGCCCAAATTGGGGGTGTTACATTACGTGTCCTAGAAAAGCTATATTGTTCATCCAGAATTCACATTTGCTATACTTGGCATACAACTTCTCTTGTCTGAGGGTCTGTAACACTATTCTCAGATTTTGCTCGTGTTCCTCCAGGTTGCGAGAGTAAACTAGGATATCGTCAATGAATACCACCACGAACTTGTCTTGGTACTGGCGAAACACCCGATTCATCAAATCCATGAAGATCGCTGGGCGTTAGTCAATCTAAATGGTACGACAGTACATTCGTAATGGCCGTATCTCGTTCGAATGGATGTTTTTGGTATGTCCCCTTCCTTTACTCGGACCTAATGATACCCCGACCTCAAGTCCAAGTTTGTGAACACCTCTGCGCCTTGTAACTAATCAAATAAGTTGTCGATCCTCGGTAATGGGTGCATGTTCTTTATTGTAACCTTGTTTAACTCCCGGTAATCGTAACACAGTCTTAACTCGCCGCTTTTCTTTCTATCAAATAACACCGGTGCTCCCCAAGGGGAGTTGATTGGCTAAGAAATCCTTTTTCTAATAGCGAGTCAATCTATTGCTTCAGTTCATGCATCTCTCTTGGTGCCATTCTGTATGGGGTCTTGGGGATTGATTTTGTTCAGGGGAGCAATTCTATTTCTATATCCTCTTCTTTTTGGGGTGGTTGACCAGGTAGTTAGACGGGAAATAGGTCACTGTATTGGCAAATTTCCGGGACTGACCCCAATGGTGCTCCTTCCATCTTAGTGGTGAAAAATGCTAGCCAATTCGACCTATCACTATACTCTCCATCCTCCCCCATAATCGGTTTTCCGACATGGTCTCTTGTTCCCTCCTGCGGCGTACTAAAAGTGATCGTACGTTCTCGACATTTCACTTGCGTATCGTACTTGGATATCCAATCCATTCCGAGCATAGCATCAAATCCCATATCCCAAAACTCAATCAGGTCTGCCACTGTTCGTACTGTATCCACTTCTACCGCACATCCCTTATAGATTCTGTTCGCCTCTAGAGCTTCGGATCCCTGTGTTTTTACTTTGATTTTAGCGTTAATTCCCATTACCCAAAACAGTTTCGCTAACTTCTCCGACACAAACGAATGCGTCGCCCCACAATCAAATATTAAGAAAGCTGTAAAACATTAATAAGTAGTGTATCTGCCACGACGTCTTCGGCCACCAAGGCCTGCTCCTTGTTTACAGCGAACACTTGAATATTTCCAGTGATCATTTACTTTGCCCTGCTTTCAATAGCCCCAGTTTCGATCTTTATCTTCTTTGTGCATTCTCGAGCAAAGTGTCCTTCCTGGTCACACTTGAAACAACTGTTCGTTCCTGCCCGACATTCTCCAAATTGGTTTTTCCGCATCGGGTGCACACAGGCCTGATCGGGGGTCCTTGTGCCGATCTGAAACTCTTGGTAGTGGTTTTTCCTTTCCACTCCCCCGTCCGTGAACTTCACCCCTCATGGAGCTCCTGATGCGTTCCATATCCATTATTCGCATTCCTCCATCCACTCGGACTGCCGCTGCAACTATGCTCGAAAAATCTTCGTCATCGCGGCCATACATAGTCAGTTTCACCCTTTCATTTAGCCCTTCTTTAAAATGGTGCATGTTTTCTTGTTCACTCCCCATGATCTCAGGGGCGTACCTACCTAAATCTATGAAATCTTGCATATACTCCATTACGAGGAGATTCCCTTGAGTCAGTTTGTCGAACTCGGCCCTCTTGTCCTTCTTCAGCCCTTTTCGTACATAATAATCCAAAAGCATTCCTAAACTTCTCCCAAGAGATGGGTCGATCCTTCAGCAGTGAGGCCGACACGCTTCCCCACCATCATGCAGTGGTACCATCGAACCATAGTGGGGCCAGTCCTGTCCTAAGTTCTTCTGGGGCTTCGATTAATTCAAACTTCTCTTTTAAGCGAATAATCACGCCTCCGAGTCTCCCATTTTATCTCCCGTGAAACTGTTCATTCCCGCCTTCTTTAACGCCTCGTTGTTGTACATTCTTCTCTTTTCGGGCCGTGATACTTGTTCCATCTGCACGGAGTTTTCCCTCTCCATCTGTCCCTGCCTTATTGCGCTAACGAGGGAACTTGCCATAGTTTGTAATAGATCCTTGAGACTCTCTTGGTCAAACGTGAGTGGTGTCGATGAATCCTCCTATCAGTTTCCATTCGCTCTCGTTCTATGAGCCATCCCTACATTTAGCTTTCGTTATGTCTATACCTACTCATGCAATATGCTACATTCTTTGTCCATCCCTTCCTATGGTCGGTTGTCCTCCTATGATTTTCTAGACCTTTCTATGTAGGACCACACTACTACCAGTTTGGTAGCGATGTTATTCTCTGATACTGATCTAGTCTAAAAATATTTTGGGTATTTATTTTTAGATCAGTCAATTTTTAATTACTCGAAATTTGATTGTTGTGAGGACACGAGCGATATACGAGGTTGGGCCCACAATGTGTGAGCTTACGTCCTCGGGAGAGCGAAGCTCTACCTTGGTTTTCACTATGATATTCAACAAATACATGTACAATGATGTGACAACAATAATCAAGATGGAAACGTCTCGAAAAACGATCGAAAACACTCCGTTGCGCCGGGAAGAATCCAATCGCGAGTTGTGGTCAATAACTCGCGAACACTAGCGATTACTCGTGCCTGGAACAGTGCAGCGAGCCGCGAGGGTCAGGCTGGATCAATAAGTCGCGATTGGAAAAGTGCAGGCACAATAACTCGCGGCCACGTGCGATAAGTCGCGAGTCTAAAGTGCAGGAAAATGAAGTCTTGCCTTGGGGAGCGTGCTAACCGTTTGAACCTGTCCAAATGCACTGGGCTTGTATTTATAGAGGAATCCAGCCCAACTTCGCATACTTAAGCCCATAAGCCAGTTTAATTCACTTAGCCCAAAACACTTATATAATCTCCAATTATAATATAATAAATGCCATGCCGATACCGAAGTTTCGTGAACCAATCCCGATCAAGATATTAGTCGGAAATACGATGAGGAAATACCGGAAAACCTCGTAAATTAGTTCTTTGCCTCCGAGCAGTGAATACGCAGCCACATAACATCGTTGCACCCGACCGGTGTGCTCTGTCAGGGACCTGTCCGGGACCGAGATGACCCAAAACATCCCTAAACGCCTACAAAAACTTTATACGGGCCCCAGCGAGCCTGAATTACGAGAATACCCCTCTGGGAATGCCCTGTGATTAAATATGAAAATACCGAAAATTATATATAACCGCGTCGGACGAGCCCCCGGGTTAGGATAAACACAAGAGAATATACCCGGGTAATATCAATAGTCCCGTGGTTTTCAGATTCAGATTCTGAGTCGTAAACCATGTATCACCAGCTCGTCCGGAGAGCCGATTATCGTTCGGGAGCTCCGCAGAAAAAATCTTTAATATGGTTGAAATTCTCTCGTCAATACGATCGCTTGACACTAAGAACGTCAAATTCTGAGCTCCGGTGAAAATTTCGGGATTTTTCGACTCGGGATATCACCCCTATAAATACCCTGTACGTCCTTCATAACTCATTTTCTCGCGCGGAATCCTGAGCACTCGCGACTTATCGTAGTTACTGTGCAATCTCGCGACGATAACGCGCGACTTTCTTGGACCAGACCTGTACCCTTAACTCGCGAGCACTGTCCTTCTCGCGACGTATCTACCAAATCTCGCGACTTGAGGACTTAAACAGTAATTCTCGCGACTTTTCGCCAATAACTCGCGAGATACTTAGTAAAATTTGTAAAAATAATTTCAAAAAATAAATTTGAATTAAATTTTACCAATGACTTCCTGTAACGACCCAGGAAGGTGGCACAAACGGAAGTCGGACAGGTTAGAATTGCATAAATTCTTGTTAAAAACATGAAATGAGGGGTAGTTTAGTAATTTAATATAAGAAGAGGGAATTTTAGAAGGAGGGGTTAAAGGGTCATTTAGACAAGTTAAGAAATCTATAAATATGAGTGGAATGGGAAAAGAAGGGGTCATTTGGCACAAAAAACGTGAGAAATTCGAGAGGAATTAAAATTATCGCCAAAACTGGGGTAAAGGCAAAGATTATCGCGGAAATCAGGGTTGCTGTAATATTATCGCGGAAATTGGGAGTAAGAAGAGGATTATCGCGAAAACTGGGGTAAGGCAAATATTATCGCGGAAAATCGGGGCTGCTGCAATATTATCGCGTAAATAAGGGTCCAAGAAGTAAATTGTCGCGATTCTGGGATCTGCTTGCAAATTGTCGCGAAAATGGATTGAAGCGTGGAATTATCGCGAATTTCAAGGCTTACGTGTAAATTGTCGCGGATTTGAGGGCTGTAGTGCAAATTATCGCGGAAATGAATCTGAATGCAAATTGTCGCGGAAATTAAGGACCGAAACGCAATTTATTGTGAATACGAAGAGCGACACCCGACTTGGCTGCAAATTGTGGACCGTAGCGTAGTTCATCGCAAATCCTAGGGTACGACCGCCAATTGACGCATAATTCGACTAATTAACGAGAGTAAGTTATAGGGCTACACAACGGTATAACATGTTAATACGTATATGCAGGGAGTAGGGAACAAGGAAGCACCAGGCGATAGAACGACCAGGNAAAACCGGGGTAAAGGCAAAGATTATCGCGGAAATCAGGGTTGCTGTAATATTATCGCGGAAATTGGGAGTAAGAAGAGGATTATCGCGAAAACTGGGGTAAGGCAAATATTATCGCGGAAAATCGGGGCTGCTGCAATATTATCGCGTAAATCAGGGTCCAAGAAGTAAATTGTCGCGATTCTGGGATCTGCTTGCAAATTGTCGCGAAAATGGATTGAAGCGTGGAATTATCGCGAATTTCAAGGCTTACGTGTAAATTGTCGCGGATTTGAGGGCTGTAGTGCAAATTATCGCGGAAATGAATCTGAATGCAAATTGTCGCGGAAATTAAGGACCGAAACGCAATTTATTGTGAATACGAAGAGCGACACCCGACTTGGCTGCAAATTGTGGACCGTAGCGTAGTTCATCGCAAATCCTAGGGTACGACCGCCAATTGACGCATAATTCGACTAATTAACGAGAGTAAGTTATAGGGCTACACAACGGTATAACATGTTAATACGTATATGCAGGGAGTAGGGAACAAGGAAGCACCAGGCGATAGAACGACCAGATAAGCGGAGCAAACATAGTAAATTAAAAGAAGGTTCACGGTTAGGAATTTAAATGAATATTAAATCGAATCGAAAGGGTGTGAACTAAGAAAAAGGAAAAAGAAATCTCGGGGCGAGGTGGGAACACCGAACCCGACATCGTGTTCATGAGCACGATCAGCCACAGGTAGGACATGTCCGAGGAGGGAATACGTGAGTTCACTAGAACTGAACTGTGCGCACTACAGGGCCGAACGGAACCGGATCGGAACGGTGTAGTGCCCGAGTCCTGACGGGAGAAGGGAAGCATATATTCTCGTCGAGCCAACTAACAGCTATCGGTTGGTTTGGGCGAGACATGTCATCGGGCATGTAAAAACCGATCATAGTAGGGAACCAACAAGGATAAGGAGAGAAAATATAAAAAGACAGGAAAATATAAGAGAGTATGTAGGCTAAAATATGGAGAAAGAGAGGGATAAAGTCTTGCTATTAATTACATTTTACAGAAGTTTCTTTTAATAGACTATAACCGTTTTACAGATTTTGTAGGGGGAGGACCGGAGGCTTAGGTGACATTGGAGCTAAGGTTGTCGATCGTCCACTGTACGAGTCACCCCTTTTAGATTTTGTTGTTTTGCTTCTTTTGTTATCTAGTTGTATTTTGAAAAACGATGACATTTCCCCGGATTCGAAATTCGTTTTGTTAAAATGTTTGGTTCCACCATACTTGCGCATAGACATTGTTAGGGCTGGTTTACGATCGTTACACTTCCGATCGTACCGAATCCTTGGGCTCCGCCACTATATCATCCTCAGATCATTCGGACTCCTCATCCAGTTCGGGGAGTTTCGATTCGATCACAGCCCTTTTCCTCGTTGCCTTTCCACAATAAATTCTCATTTTTTCGAGAGGATCGCTCGTCTCGAAAACACCCTCGGCCCTCAAAGTTCCGCGGTTAAAGCCCTCAAATCCTTTAACCAACCTTATAGCATGCATGCTCGGAAGTGGGTTTCGATTCTCGAACAGTATTATCTCCCTTCCGACTGTGTCTTATACCAACCTGAACTTACCGACCGTCTTTTGAAGCCTCCGATCGCCACCCACACTGTTTCTTTTGAATATTTAGAGTGTGGCCTTCGTTTCCCTCTTCATCCATTCCTCGTAGAATTGCTCTCGCATCTACAAATTCACCTCTTCCAACTAAACCCCACTTCAATCTCTCTTGTCGTCGCCTTCATAATATTTATGGAGGTGAATTGCATTCCTTTGACCATAGACCTTTTCTTTCAAATCTTCCATATTAGTACTGTTGCCAATTTTGGTGCCCACGGTTGATATTTTTTCGCCCGAGGCACAAGACATGCCCGTTCCCTTTTTCTACTCCCCACTCCAATCACGACTAGAAGAAACACTTCGTTTTTGTTTGAGGAGTGGGGGATACGAGGCTGTCCCTTTGAGTCTTCCTTGGCGGTTCCCCGTTGAAGGGGAACCATTATTTCCCGAAGCTTACGGACCTATTCCTCGGACAACCCTTCCGATACCTCTGAGGAAGGCACTCCTCGATTGCGCTAGGTCGGACGGCACTGACTGGACCGTGAAGACATTATTCTACGCCCCGATTCTGGTTGCTTTCAACCTCCTTCCGGTCCCCCCCATTTTAGTAGAGAACTACTAGGTATCTGAACAATACATTCATATCGGATCTAAACTTGATAACTCTTCTTTGATAGGAAAGAACGTTAGGGACTTGATTTAACTTGTTTCCAATTTCCACTTCGCGTTTCTCACTCAACTTACTTGTCTTGCAGATAAAATAATGGCTCCAGCTAAGGACCCAGCAAAGAAGGCGGATCGGTTGAATTTCCTCCGTGACCTACTTCCGGAGGATGATGAGCTCATCTTTGAGGCGCCACCGGGGACTCGGAACCGAACTGTTGCGGCCGAGTTGGCGTTAAGTCTACAAGAGGTGGCATCCCCGACTGGGGAAATAAGACACGACACTCCTCCACTACCACAACCTACTGCGACGGTGGCCAATCCCGAGCCGGTAAACGAGGAGCCGGCTGCAGCTATTACTGAGATTCCCGAAGACCTAATCCCCTTGTCTCGGCGATTAGAGTACGTTGTTGAGGAGCCCACACCCGATGAAGGCATGTACGACTTTGCCGAAACATTAGTGGATATCATCGGGGACGACGAGGAGGGCGAGATCAGCGAGGACCAGCCGATGGACCCGGTGGTGGAGGAGATATGCCGAGAAACCCGTCCGGAGGAAGAGACCAACCAAGGCACCTGCCCAGACAAGGGGAAGAGACCAGCGGAAAGTCCCGCCGTCATGGAGATCGCGGAACCCATCAGAAAGGGTGGGTTAACCGCTGAATTTATCGACGCCTTCCGGATACATGACATCCCGAGGCTAACTATTAAGGAATGGCTCGATATGGGATGCCGGGCCTGCTTCGTGTTGATAAAGGACGGACTCACCTTTCGAATTCCGAGAGGTGACAACGTATCGAATCGGCCGGCCCTGGCATATTTGGAGCGCAACCCGGACTTGCAGCCTCGTGGTCGGGATGACCACACGGTGTTTACCGACGTTGGTCGGTTAATGAGTCAGACCGTGACGATGCGTCGCGCTATTGGGGAGGTTCGTTGCGACACTAGCAATTACTCCCCTATAACTTTATCTCTTACGTCGTATGTACTAACCATTCTTGTTTTCATTTTCAGATGGAGCGGACGATAATCGAGTTGGGCACCGCAGCTGCAGTAGGGGAATACTGTACGCTTAGACACTCTGAGCTTGACTCTCCAGATATTATCCGGGAGCAGACGAAAAAGGCGGCGGAGAAGCTGATGCAGAATCAGCGGGATAAGCATGCCCAGGAGATGGCAGCACTCCGAGAAAAGCATAGCAAGGCAATTGACTCTTTGCTTCGAGCTCACCGCAGCGAGCTGACGGAGAATTCAGCTTTTCATATTGGGCAAAGCCACGCCCTAGAGCAATCCATAGAAAACCTCAAGGTCAACGAGAAGTATGCACATGACAAGTTGAAGGAAACCCGAGAGCAAACTGAGGAAAAACTGAGGAAGGCCAAAGAGGAAAAAGCGGCCGATAAGAAGGCTCTCGGGAAAGCCACAGAGGAGGTTAAAGAGCTAAAAGCAAGGAATGAAGGCCTCCAATCCATCACCGATCGACTCCGGGCACGAATCACCAAGTTGCCGTCCCAGATCAACGACTGCTTCCGAAATTTAATATGGGAGTACACAGTACACTCCCCTACTTTCCGGAATCTGGGGGGGTAGCCCATGCCAAGTCGAATGTCCTGTACTTCTTACGTGGGAGTGTCCAGACGCAGAGAATCTTGGGCATATCCCTGACAGTTGAGGAGAAAAAGAAACTCGATCCCAAGCTCAATGGGAAGTTCGAGCCTATACCCGGTGAGGACATGCTGGATTGCTCACAGGATCCGTTCGGGGCGCTACATTTTAGCTTGGATGAAGATCTTCACCAGCAACTTTACTCGGAGGATATCGAGACGGAGGAGGGCCCATCTCCGGATGCATTTAGGTGGTTGGCTACTTTATTCCCAGAGCCAATGGGCCCCCTCGTGGCGGAGCTCCTGAAAGATGATGATGTAATGGCGGCGTATGATCCTCAAAAATATACCCCACCTAGTGTGACTGGAGCTCGGGAGCGCCACGAAGATGAAATGGTGAGGTTCGCCTCCAAGAAGTTTGCGGCTACAGGGCCTCAAGAAAAAGGCGTCAACCCTCCATCCTCCCAAAAAATAAAGCTCGTGAAAAAGCGCCCCAGTGGGCCTGGTGAAGGCTTAGGCTCTCAGAAGAAGAAGAAATAAACTTCTATATATGATTTCTTCACTTTTGTATTCTCTCCTCATTTTGTATTCCCCATGTGTATAAAATTCGTTTTTGTTTTCCTTTCAATTTCTCCGCTGTACTTTTAACAAAGAACCATACTCGAAATAATATAACCTCACGTCTTCTCAACTTTCTTTTCTCGCCACATTCTTCAAGGAATATATAACACGAATAATTCAGTCCAAGAAATACACTTCCGAGATAATAAGAATTTATATGAATCTCGGGTATGGAAGCTAAATAATAACGCATATAATGATGGTAACAATGATGCATAGGAGTCACAAAGGGTAGCGGGGCTTGTATAAGTATGCGATAACTCTAAGGCGAATGCCTAATTAAAATGAGTGGATACTTAAAATAAGTCCACCGCTCTACCTTCACCGATATATCTTCGCCACCGGTATATGCTTGCACCCGAGGCGATCACACTCTCGCCACCGGTATATACTTGCACCCGGGGCTGTCACAGTCTCGCCACCGGTATATACTTGCGCGCGGGGCCGTCACACACTCGCCACCGGTATATACTTGCACCCGGGGCCACCATACTCTCGACCCGTTCATAAAACGGTGTCATTCAGCCCGTCCATAAGACGGTGCCATCGCACTCTCGACCAGTTTATAAAATGGTGTAATTCGGCCCGTCCATAAGACGGTGCTATGCGGAAATGGACCAGCCTCCTGCGAGGGCGTGACCCTCGTCGGCGTGTCATGGAGGAGTCAGGTATATACTTGCACCCTGATTTGCCACGGAAATATACATCACAACAAACAAGCCTCTTAACATATTCCAACAGTCATTATGTATAGACGGTTCTACCGCGGACAGGAAGACTCATAACGTTCAAAATATTTTGACACAGTATTTAATTTGACGGGTTTGAAAATGATCGACTATAAGACAGGTGGTACATTACGTTTCTAGTCTAACTTATTTAATTTATTCCATCCTCCTTCGTACTAAAACTCAATGGACCTACTCCTGCCTTACCAGTCCCCTAGTCGATTGAATTCATGTCGTCAAAAAAGATACTTAAAAAATGAGAATGTGACCACAAAAAAGAGGGGAAATTTTTATTTTCGAAAAGATCGATGAGTCACGTCTATACATAATACTTGCGCAAATTGGAAATATGTCAAGTCCGTGGCAGCTCTTCCCCGCTCATATTTGCGATTTTGTACGTTCCTTCCTTCACTACGGCCGTTACTCTGTACGGTCCTTCCCACTTTCGATCCAACTTGCCCACATGCTTCGAGACTTCCACTTTCTTAAGAATCAAGTCTCCAACTTTTAACAACATAGGTCGAACGCCCTTGTCGTGTTTCTTAGCCATCCGCCTTTTACATACCTCCATTTGTATTGCGGCTCTATCACGGATATCATCAATACAGTGAAGGTCCAACTTTCTCATATCGTCGTTCAACACTTCGTCATAAGCGATAACTCTTTCTGATAAAATAGTCACTTCTACAGGAGACACGGTCTCAGAGCCATATACTAAAGAGAAGGGGCTGAATCTGGTAGTGGACCTCGGTGATGTCTGATATGCCCACGTCACATTATGCAATTCATCCACTCAAGAGCCTTTGGATTCATATATTCGTGTTTTCAGCTGTTGCAGGATAATACGGTTGATAACCTCTGTAAGCCAGTTTGTTTCTGGGTGTGCCACGGAGGTAAATTGCTGTTCAATTCCATAACTCTCACACCATTCATTAACCCTATTTCCGGCAAATTTCGTTCCGTTATCTGATACCAAAATCCTGGGAATTCCGAATCGACACACGATGTACTTCCAAAGGAAACTGATAACTTCCTGTTCCCGAACTCGCGATACATCTTCAACTTCTATCCACTTAGAGAAATGCTCCACATCCACTATGCAGAACTTCTTTTGGCTAGGTGCCTTCGGAAATGGTCCTAAAATATCGATGCCCCACATATCGAATGGACATGTTGTCGGTAAAGGTTTCATACTAGCTCTCGTTACATGATGCACGTTTGAGTGGAAATGACAAGCAGAACAAGTCCGAACAAAATTCACACAATCTTTCACTAGTGTTGGCCAAAAATAACCGGCCCTCTTAACTTTGTTCGCTAAGGATCGACTTGCTGAATGATCACCACAGTCCCCAGCGTGAACTTCTTCTATAACGGCCTTTGCCTGTATTGGGGACAAACATCGAAGATATGGGCCTCCGAAATTCTTCTTATACAGCTTATCATCCACATAGACAAAATTTGTAGCTCTTTGCATAGTTCTTCGGGCCTCGCCTTCGTCGGCAGACAATTCTCTCTTGATTAGATAATTCACAATAGCATCCTTCCATGACGGCTCGTCAGTTTTGGCATCCAGTAAAAACCATGTCTCATTCGAAAGTTAAAATTAGCCACCTCGGCTGTCTGTTTCTCCACACGACTGACAGAGGACTGGTAGTGGATCATTGTTGTTATCTTTGACTCATCCAAGAGTTCTAAAACCGTCGCCGCCTTTGCAAGACTGTCTGCAAGCGTGTTTTCCTCCCTTGGGATATATGTAATAGCCAGGAAAAACGTATGATGGAACGAATAATAGGAAATGTAGCGGTAAAGTCTATGCGAGGAATAACGGGGAATATGGGAATAAAAGAACATAAAAGAAAACGAAAAATAGAAAAGTAAAGCAAAAGATAAAGGAGGGGTTAAAATGGAAAGAATGAGGGGTTAAAGTGTGAATTAGGAAAGTTAGGATGTCTATAAATAGGGGTGGGAAGGCCCAAAAACGAGTTAATCATCATTAAGACACGAAAATCCGGAAATTGTCGCGATAGAAGGAAATTGTCGCGGAAATTCTGTGCTTGAAAAATTGTCGCGGATTTGGAAGCATTGGAAAATTATCGCGATTTTTGGAGAAAGGCAAACATTATCGCGGAAATGTCGAAGGTTAAAATTATCGCGGAAACGTCGAAGAACAAAATTGTCGCGAAAACGGTTGAAGTGTAAATTGTCGAGGATCTTGAATCATGCACAAATTATCGCGGATTTCGATTTCAGCGCAAAATTATCGCGGATCCTAGTTACAGCATAGAATTGTTGCGAATTTTCAAAGTAGAAGGGAATTATCGCGGAAATACTAAGTTTAAGTGTTCTTGACGTCGGATCGTGGGAGGAAAAGGACACGTAGGGTCTACGGTAATCAAATAGTTAACAATAAAATAATAACGTCGGGATTCGAGTAACTAAGACCTGTTACGAAATGCAGGGAAGCACGGGAAGATTGTGGCGAGCGAAAGCAAACGGTAAGCGGAGTGAACACAATATAGTAAGGGAAGGTTCAGACTTAGGGAACGGGATTGGGTTAATAAAGAAGAAAGGAAAAGACACGAATGAATGAGATAAATGTTAATAAGACTCTGGGTGAGGAAGGATGGACCGTCCGACCGAACCCGGCATCGTGCCTAGTACACGATTCGCCAAAGGAAGGGCATGCCTTATGAAGGGAACGATAAGTTCCAAAGAGGAAAGGATACGTACGAAAAAGGGCAGAACGGACCCGGGTGGAAAATGGGATAGCGCCTAAGTACCCACCCGGGGAAGGGAAGCATATGGCCCGTCGAGTCATCCAACAGCTAACGGTTGGCTTGGGCGAGACATGCACAGAGCATGTTACTCTCGACAATAATAAAGTTAAAGTATGATGGGAATGATAAGGGTAAAAAAGAAGGAAATAAGAAAACGGTTAAATGGAATGTTTCAAATGTGCGTATACGGTGTAATTAAGAAATGAAAAGCTAATGTGTAGTGTGTGTGAAGTTTCCTTTAATAGATTGTGACCGCTTTACAGATTTTCTAGGTGACGCGGATGAGGTATGAGAGGGGCATGGGAAAGAGGTCGTCGGTTGTCCGGTGATAGAGTCCGGTCCTTTGGAGAACACTCTAAATTATGATGTCGAACTTTGATATTTGCGAACTACGTTTTAAGTTTACATTCGATTGTTTTCTTTTATTTAGCATTTTTTAACAAAACAGCTAGGCCCAAATTAGGGTCGTTACAATATATGTAAGCGTGAATATCTTAAGATTCTTAGCCGCCTCTTTGAGATTTTCTAAATACCTGCACAAATGGTTCCCATTGGCGGCGTAAGTATCTGCAAATTGGTTCGCCACTAACTGCGAATCAGAATGAGCATGCAAACGGACGATTCAAATTTCCACCGCCAAGTAAATATCAAATATCAAGGCTTCATACTCGGCGACGTTGTTAGTTGCGGGGAAGCGCAACTTTACAGCATATTCATGTTCTTCAGCAGATTTCCTTTCTTTAAAATAAACACCAATACCGGCTCGCCCGACAGACACCGATCCATCTACAAAGGCGTTCCAATACTCCTGAATACCCAATTCCTCCGACCAAGTCATCTCTACTATGAAATCCACTAACACCTGGGCCTTTAACGCTCGCCTGGAGATATACTCTATCTGATACTAGCCCAATTCGATATTCCACTTTGCTAGCCTACCAAAGGCATCAATCTTTGATAACACACTTCAGATAGGCTGATCTGTAAAGATTGGAATATGATGTCCTTGAAAATAGTGCATCAATTTCCTTGAGGCGACTATCAGAGCTAATACAAACTTCTCTAGATCAGTATATCGGGACTCCGCTCCCTGCAATTTCTTGCACACATAATATATCGGTCTATGTTCTTTATCGCTAAGTCTGACTAACGCGGCGCTCACTGCATCTTTTGTCACAGCCAAATATAAACCCAACGGTTCCCCCGGTGAAGGAGGCGACATAAACGGTGGTTTACTCAGATAATCTTTCAAACTTTCAAAAGCCCTACTACATTCGTCGTCCCAATACAAAAGGTTAGTCTTACGCAAAACCTTAAAAAATGGCAAACTTCTCTCTGCTGATCGCGAAATGAAGTGATTCAATGAAGCAAATATTCCAGTTAGCCTTTGAACTTCACTAACAGTCGTCGGAGGGGTCATTTCCTGGATAGTTGTTATCTTGTCAGGATTCATCTCAATTCCTCTCTCGGATACCATAAAGCCGAGAAACTTGCCTCCTTTCACACAAAATGCACACTTAAGCGGATTCAATTTCATTCTATACTTTCTCAGTACTCCGAAACAATCATTCAAATACTGGATGTGGTTATCCCCATGTTTACTCTTTATCAATATATCGTCGATATAAACCTCCAAAGATTTTCCGATCATATCTTTGAACATCGAATTCATTAAACGTTGATAGGTGGCCCCATCATTTTTGTAACGACCCTCATTTGGGCCTAGCTGTTTTGTTAAAACGTGCTGAATAAAACAAAAGCCTTCGAATATAAACTTAAAACGTAGTTCGAAAACATCAAGTTCGACATCATAATTTAGAGTGTTCTCCAAAGGACATGACTCTATCACCGGACAACCGACGACCTCCTTCCCATGCCCCTCTCATACCTCGTCTGCGTCACCTACAAAATCTGTAAAGCGGTCACAATCTATTAAAGGATACTTCACACAGACTACGCATTATCTTTCTTACTTCTTAGTTACATCATACACGCACACATGAACCATTTCACTTAACCGTTTTCTTATTTCCCTCTTCTTTTACCCTTATCATTTCCATCATTCATTAACTTTTCTGTTGCCGAGATTAACATGCTCGGTGCATGTCCCGCCCAAGCCAACCGTTAGCTGTTGGATGACTCGACGGGCCATATGCTTCCCTTCCCCGGGTGGGTACTTAGGCGCTACTCCTTTTTCCACCCGGATCCGTTCTGCCCTCTTCGTACGTATCTTTTCCTTCTTTGGAACTTATCGTTCCCTTCATCAGGCATGCCCTTCCTTTGGCGAATCGTGTACTAGGCACGATGACGGGTTCGGTCGGACGGTCCATCCTTCCTCACCCCGAGTCTTATTATCATTTATCTCGTTCATTCGTGTCTTTTCTTCCTTCTTTATTAACCCAATCCCGTTCCCTAAGTCTGAACCTTCCCTTACTATTTTGTGTTCACTCCGCTTACCGTTGCTTTCGCTTGCTATAGTCTTTCCGTGCTTTCCTGCATTTCGTAATAGGTTTTAGTTACTCGAATTTCGACGTTATTATCCTATCGTTAGCTATGTGGTTACCGTAGACCTTACGTGTTCCTTTCCTTTCACGATCCGACGTCGAGACGCGACGAAAACACTTAAACATCGTATTTCCGCGATAATTTTACTTCTTTCATCGAAATTCACGATAATTCTATGCTGAAACTCCAAATCCGCGATAATTTTACACTTGAGAGCTTTTTTGCGATAAAGTTACTCACGTTTTAAATTCCGCGACAATTCTCTTCACCAAGGAAATCCGCGATAATTCTCTTCATCATCAAATCCGCGATAATTTACACATGTTCCATTTTCGCGATAATTTCCTCTTCACATGAAATCCGCGACAATTTCTTCATACAAATTTCCGTGATAAAATACATGCAGGCCAAATTTCGCGATAATTTCCTTCTTCGCGGGAATTTTCGAATTTTCGGGTCTTAATGATGATTAGCTCGTTTTTGGGTCTCCTTGCCCCTATTTATAGACATCCTAACTTTTCTAATTCACACTTTGACCCCTCCTTCCTTTACTTTTGACCCCTCTTTTATCTTTTTCTTTACTTTTCTATTTTTCGTTCCCTTTTACGTTCTTTCGTTCCCGTATCTCTCATTATCTCTCGTCTAGACTTTTACCGCTACATTCCCTACTATTTGTTTCGTCCTACCTTTTTCTCGGCTATTACAATTTTTCAACCCAAATGGCATAACTCTACAGCAAAAAATGCATTTATATGTCATAAATGAAGTAAACAACTTGTCCTCACAATGCATAAAAATTTGATTATATCCCTTAAAAGCATCTAACATACTAAGGAATTCAAAGCCACAGGCCACATCCACCATCATGTCAATGGCCGGCAGCGGATACGGATCCTTCGGGCTTGCTTTATTCAAATCAGTAAAATCAATGCAAACTCTCCAGCCACCATTCGACTTTGGGACCACCACTGGATTCGCGACCCAATCTGCGTATCTAACATGCTCTATGAATCCTTCCTGCAACAAACTTTCCACCTCCTCATCAATCGCCCTCTCTTTCTCAGGAGAATACTTCCTCTTTTTCTGATGAACTGGTTGCACAGATGTGTTAACATTGAGTCTATGAGAACAGACTTAGGGATCAACCCCCACATAATCCAGATAAGACCAAGCAAAAACATCTACATTACTTTGCAAAAAAGAAATTACCTCCTTCTCAACCTCTGGTGACAACTCGGAACCGATCGTCACTATCTTTTCAAGATTACTGGGGAATATAGGCACTGTCTTGATTCCCAAAGGCTCCATCTTCATATCGTTCTCTTTAAACTTCCTAATAGACGGTCCGTCATTTGTGTCAATAACTTCATCATACGATAATTAAACCATACAAACGGGTAACTTCGCTTTCGATCCATCCATACCACTTCTGCACATAACATTGTAACAAGAGCGCGCCAGCTCTTGATCTCCCTTCATCTTCCCAATCCCTAACTGTGTTGGGAACCTCATCATCAAATGTAGTTGAGACACCACAGCTCCGAATATGTTCAAACAACTTATCCCCAGGATCGCATTATAAGGGAGTATAGGGAGATCCACCACCACAAATTCCACCATCAAAGTTCTTGATATTTCAGGATCGCCCAAGGTTACCGGAAGAAAAACAGATCCCTCAACAGCAACAACACTGTTATTAAAGCCGACTACCTTTGTATGTACGGGCTGGAGCTGGGTGGTTCCTTTCAAAGCCATCTGCTGAAAGGCTGCAAGAGTCAATTTATTGGTAGCAGCTCCGGTATCTACCAGCACTCGAGAAATAGGATGATTAGCAATAATGGGAGAGACAACCAACGCATCGTCTTGTGGGGATAAAACCCCAGATAAATCCTCAGGTCTGAAAGAGATTGTCATTTTGTCCTAGTCTGTTAACTGGAATGTGTTGACCTCCATAAAACGCATCTTCTGATGCAGTGTCTGGTAAGAGCGTTTACGGGCACAGTTTGAATCACCGACGCTTCTTCCTCAGTCGATAGTCATAATGTTGGGGCCCAGATTACCCCATCTTGGTTGGGCGTTTTCAACATTCAGAATAGGTTGACCCTGGTTGGGGTCAACCGGAGGAGGATGTAATGCTTGCTGATTCGCTCGGGCTGGTGGGTAAGCCTCGTATCCATACCCCTGCTGATTCCTTTGCGGCTGATTGCTGCCGCGGCCA
Organism: Utricularia reniformis; assembly: GCA_009725065.1. NCBI lineage: Eukaryota > Viridiplantae > Streptophyta > Magnoliopsida > Lamiales > Lentibulariaceae > Utricularia > Utricularia reniformis. The sequence continues at coordinate 873,377 of RWGZ01001147.1, read as the reverse complement.
CGATAGTTGTTTTCTCTCCTTCCCCCTCTCTGATTTTGTCTACCACTGTTAAAAAATTCTCTCTGGCCGCCTCCTTGACGTTGGCCACGCTGTCCTCCATATCCACGTCCTCTCACGTTTGGCCGTGGCGCATCATCCTTCAGGGTCATAGGTGTTGTCCCCTCTGGGACACTTATATCAATCTTTCCCAGCTTAGGCTCGGGTAGAACCTCTACAGTACTGATCAGTTCATCAAGCTGGCCCAACTCTAGCAACCTTTCCACCTCAGACATTAACTCCCGACAATCATTGGTTGCGTGCCCAAAACTTGGATGGAAACGACAAAATACCTTGGAATCGCAAGTCCCCGGTGTTGGTTCATTCAAATGAGGAGGATATCGAAGTGAACCTGCCTTCTTTTGCTCAATAATTGAAAAAAACCTGCTCATAGTTGTATGTGGGAAACACTCTCAACTTTGGTTTTGCGTGCGGGACAACTTTGTCCGGCCCGCGACTTGCAACAATGTTGTGGGAACCATACGCCCGTACTTCGATCACACCATGATCTCGCAAACCTTCATCTTCTCTGATGTATTGCGTACATCTCAGAGCCAAATCCTCCATACTTTCCGGGGGATCCCTATTCAAATAATTACATAACGGATGTCCAACTAGAATAAGCTGGAGCACCCCAACCTTCTCACTAACAGTGATCCGAGGTATCTTCCTACACTCGGCCTCGAAACGGGTAATAAAACCCAACAATCTTTCCGAAGAGTCATACCGCAACTTGGTCAAAGAAGTAATAGATTTTATCGGCGTATTAAATGTCACGAAAGCCAAATAGAATTGATCTTTAAAGTCTTGATATGAAACAATCGAACGCCTCGATAACAGATTAAACCAACGGAGGGCTGATTCCTTAAGAGAGGCGGCAAAAACGAAACACATGGCCGCATCACTGAAATTCATTAAACTCAAATGAATCTCCAAATTCGACGTATGAGCATGCGGGTCAGTCGACCCGCGATACTGTGGAAGATCCTTAGGAATTTCAATAAACTCGGAGCGAGTGGCTCCAATAATCGCCGTGGAAAAAGGAGATAAGGCATTTGAAGTGTTCCACGGACTTTGCAAAACTTCCAAAGATGGTAAGGCCTTTCCTCGATTACCGATGGGCTCATTAGCCCTCTCATTCTCACTATAATCTCCCTCATAAGATGAGGTCTGATGAGTATCTCGGGTATGTTCTCCATACACTCGTCTCCTTTCCTGGCCAAGAGCCAGGTTGGCCTCTAATTGATTCATCCTGGCCTCGTTTTGTTCCATCTTCCCACTCATCTCTTTGAACTATAACTCAATCAACTCTCCAATCTTTTGAAGAGTATCATTCTGTTCTCCGGTTGCTGCAGTATTTGCTCGCGGTTCCGGAACGCGATCGGTATCTTCCTCTGAGGCCACGTCATTAACAGGTTCTGGGGTAACATCTTTCCTCCGGGATCTCCTTTGAGATTCAACTTGCTCTAATTGAGCGATTAAGTACGTCTCCGCTCTTCCAAATCTTCAACGGTCTCCGCTTGACCCGCAGATCTAGAGCGCGCACGTGGCGAAATGCGGGCATTATTGCGGACTGCAACTCGGCCAATTCTTGCGAATTCATAACACTTAGATAAACATTCGCGTGACCGAGGATAAAAACTTGGTGCCCTTCCGGATGAAAACCTGCTCCGAGAGGGCGGAATAATTACATTTTGAGCAGGGGGCTCCTCCAGAACTGACGACCGAGCCCCCGGTAACGCTGCAAAATCATCATTAACTTGAGGAATAGGATCCATCTCAATTTCTACATCAAAAATTTCATCATCAAAAATTTCTTCATCACAATTTTGAGTAGTTATGATAATGGAAATCCAAACTCATCAATAAAGCTCTCAATGGGTTAAAAATCTCGGTCCCCACGGACGGCGCCAAACTGATCTAGTCTAAAAATATTTTGGGTATTTATTTTTAGATCAGTCAATTTTTAATTCCTCGAAATTTGATTGTTGTGAGGATACGAGCGATATACGAGGTTGGGCCCATAATGTGTGAGCTTACGTCCTCGGGAGAGCGAAGCTCTACCTTGGTTTTCACTATGATATTCAACAAATACAAGTACAATGATGTGACAACAATAATCAAGATGGAAACGTCTCGAAAAATGATCGAAAACACTCCGTTGCACCGAGAAGAAGTGCAGTGGCGAGTTGTGGTCAATAACTCGCGAACACTGGCGATTACTCGCGCCTGGAACAGTGCAGCGAGCCGCGAGGGTCAGGCTGGACAATAAGTTGCGATTGGAACAGTGCAGAGACAATAACTCGCGGCTAAGTGCGATAAGTCGTGATTGGAACAGTGCAGGCACAATAACTCGCGGCCACGTACGATAAGTCAAGAGTCTGCAGTGCAGGAAAATGAAGTCTTGCCTTGGGGAGCGTGCTAACCGTCTGAACCTGTCCAAATGCACTGGGCTTGTATCTATAGAGGAATCCAGCCCAACTTCGCTTACTTGAGCCCATAAGCCCAGTTTAATTCACTTAGCCCAAAACACTTATATAATCTCCAATTATAATATAATAAATGTCATGCCGATACCGAAGTTTCGGGAACCAATCCCAATCAAGATATTTGTCGGAAATACGATGAGGAAATACCGGAAAACCTCGTAAATTAGATCTTTGCCTCCGAGCAGTGAATACGCAGCCACATAACATCGTTGCACCCGACCGGTGTGCTCCCGAGTGGAAAATTACAATAATACCCCTAGCCCTGTCCGGGACCAGATGACCCAAAACATCCTAAAACGCCTACAAAAACTTTATACGGGCCCTAGCGAGCCTGAATTTTGAGAATACCCCTCTGGGAATGCCCTGTGATTAAATATGAAAATACCGAAAATAATATATAACCGCGTCGGACGAGCCCCCGGGTAAGGATAAACACAAGAAAATATACCCGAGTAATATCAGATACCATTTGTAATGACCTTAATTTGGGCCTAGCTGATTTGGTAAAAAAGTACTAAATAGAAACAAAACGCTCGAGTGTAAACTGAAACATAATTCAAAAGCATTAAAGTCTAACGACATAATTTAGAGTATTCTCAAAAGACCGGACTCTATCACCGGACAACTGACGGCCTCCTTCCCATGGCCTTCTCATACCTCGTCCGCATCACCTACAAATCTGTAAAGCGGTCACAATCTATTAAAGGAAACTTCACACATACTATATTTGTCCTTCCATTTCTTAAATAAAACATTCACACACACGTAAGTCATTTCTTTTAATCGTATACTTATTTTATTCTTCTTGTTTCTTTACCCTTATTATTCTTTTCCCCCCTCCCCTCATCTTTTAGCTTTATTATTGTCTAGTGTAACATGCTCGGTATATGTCCCGCCCAAGCTAACCGTTAGCTGTTGATTGACTCGACGGGCCGTATGCTTCCCTTCCCCGGGTGAGTACTTAGGCGCTACCCCTTTCATCGACGGATCTATTCTGCCCTTTCTTAGGTATCTTTCCATTCTGGAACTTATCGTTCCCTTCATCAGACATGGTATTGCTTTGGCGAATCGTGTACTAAGCACAATGCCGGGTTCGGTTGGACGGTCCATCATCCCTCACCCCGAGTCTTATTAACATGTGCCTCATTCGTTCGTGTCTTTTTCTTTCCTTCTTATTACCCTTCCCATTTCCCTACATCGGAACCTTCCCTTACTATACTATGTTCACTGCGCTTACCTATTGTTTTCGCTAGTTACAACCCATTTTTGCTTCCCTGCATTTCGTAATATATTTAGTACTCCATTTCCGATGTTATTATCTCATTATTAACTATGTCATTACCGTAGACCCTACGTATCCTTTCTCTCTTGCGGTCCGACGTTGAGACGCGGCGAAAACACCCAAATTTGATGTTTCCGCGATAAATTACTCCATTCCTTGAAATCCGCGATAAAATGAGGTAATGAGTTTGTGGTTTAGGTTTTCGCGATAATTTACGTCAAACCTGAAAATCCGAGACAATTTGTGGTTATGGGAAAATCCGTAAAAATTTGGGTCTTCGAGTTTTCCGCGACAATTTTGTTGTTTAGGTTTTTCCGCAACAATTTGTTGTATAGGTTTTCCATGACAATTTTGCTCTCACCACAAATCCGCGACAATTTCTTCGTTTCCGCGATAATTTCGTGTTTTTTGGGTTTTTCGTGGAATTTACGTGGCTTAGTGATAAATGACTTGGTTTTGTCCTTTCCACCCCTATTTATAGACATTTTAACTTCCCTAAATTACATTTTGACCCCTCCTTTATTTTTTGCCTTACTTTTCTATCTATTCGTTTCCTTTTTCGTTATTTCATTCATATATCCCTCGTTATTCCTCATCTAGACCTTACCACTATGTTCCCTCCTATTGTTCTAACATACCTTATTCCTTGCTATTACACTGTCGATCTAGAGTGCATGCTATTGAACATTTGCGAGAGCCAATAAGGGATATGGAACTGGCTTTGTTTAAAGTGGTGGAACTTATCCCTGGATATCTGGATAAGACTACTCGAGTTGGTTTAGATATTACTCCTTCATTTGAAAATGAGATGTTTATACTGTTGCGGGATAATGTGGAGATCTATGCTTGGAGTCCGAAGGATTTGCGGGGGATAGACAGAGAAGTGACGGAGCATTACATTAATACTCATCCTGACGCTAGACCGGTAAGACAAAAATTAGGTCATTTTCACCCTAGATTGTGGAAATTAATGGACAGGAAACTGCAAATTCAGGGGCTCAACAAATTCCTGTGTTGAATTCAAGGGGCTCAACAAATTCAGTGAGTCGGATCCCTACCCCCTTGCACACATTGATAGGCTGGTCGACGCTGTTGCCGCGAGCACATTGATGAGTACCATGGATGCATACTCTGGTTGTCATCAAATTTTTCTTGTTGAGAAGGATCATAAGAAGTCTTTGTTTGTAACGCTAAATTGCATATTCTGCTATACTGCGATGCCGTTCGGACTGAAGAACGCTGGGGCCACTTACCAGCGTTTAATTAATTTAATATTCAAAGATTTGATAGGAAAAGAAATGGAACTTTATGTGGACGACATGATTGATAAGACGATGAATGATGAGGACCATATTTCTTACTTGTCGAGATGTTTTGAAGTGTGTCGAAAATATCAACTAAAGCTCAATCCTTCAAAATGTTGCTTCGGGATTCGTAGTGGGAAGTTACTGGACATTATGTCTCTGAAGAAGGATAAAGGAAAATCCCGATAATATGAAAGCCATCATCGACATGACTTCGCCTAGAACCAAGAAGTAATTTCAAAGCCTATCTAGTCGATTGGCTGCCTAGAACAGTTTTTTTTCCTGGTCTGCCCATCGAGTTTTGCCGCTCTTCAAAGTCCTTCGTGAAGGCAACATGTTGGAATGGGATGAAGAATGTGAGCGGCATTGGACGATTTAAAGAAATATATGTCTAAACAACCTCTTCTAGTGAGCTCGACAAACGATGAGCCTTTGGGCTTCTTTTTGTCAATTTCGACCATCACAGTCAACGCTGCTTTGGTGAAGATCGGTAATAGTATTCATCAACAGGTGTATTATGTTATTCATACTTTGCTTGCGGCAGAGACAAGGTATACCAACATTGAAAAATTCGTCTTGGCTATAAAGAAGGCTTTAGTTAAATTGAACCACTATTTTGAGGGCCGCCTTATTCAAGTTTTTACGGATCAATCTTTGGAGGCTGTTTTGTGACTTTGTCCAAATCAGACACAACTACAAGATTGTCTAAATGAGCTATTCAACTTAGCGCAATGAGTCTGGAATTTGTGCCTCGAAGTGCAATAAAAGCTCAAGTATTGGCAGATTTTGTGGTAGAAATGACGAGGTCCGCCGTGGTAACGGAGCTCGAAGATGACGTTTGAGACATGTTTCTATATGGTTCTAAACAAGGAGGGCTGGAGCTGATATTCGTTTTATTACTTCCCGAGGAGAGCATATAAATGATGCAGTTAAGCTTTCGTTCCAATGTTCTAATAATGTGGCAGAATACGAGGCCCTCTATGCAGGAATTCGCCTTACTCTGGATATTGGGGTAATGCATATCCGTGGGTTTACAGATTCTAAGTTGGTTGCTGAACAGGTACCAAAGACCTTTGAAACCCATGAGCCTGCCATGGAACAATATCGGGAAGAAGTGGTTAAAATTGTGAAATCTTTTAAATTCTTTGTGTTGTCACATGTGCCCAAAAAGGAGAATCTTGAGGCTGATACGTTGGCACTCATAGCAGAGATGTTTCCAGGTTTACAAGATTGAACCATCCATGTTTTTATGCATTCAAAACCGGTGATCGACCTGCAAATTTTGACACGATCGGCGGACCCAGGAAGTGTCGACGGGCAGATAGTTGGGAACATGAATGCTGAACCAACGCTTGCATGGATGCAATCACTTGTATGTTTTTTGACGACCGGCGAACTCTCTCAGGAAAGGAGCGAGCGAAAACGTTTGAAATCAGGGGCGCGAAGATTCGTTATTCGGGACCAGGTCTTATACAAAATGTGTTTAGACAGACCATTATTGAGATGCCTTCGTCCTTTAGAAGCACAATCGGCACTTAGTGAGGTGCATGAAGGAATATGTGGAAACCATTCAGGAGCAAGATCTATAGTCCTCAAAATCAGACGATTGGGTTTCTTCTGGCCTACCATGATGGCTGATGTGAAAGATTTTGTTAAGAAGTATCAACCATGTCAATATCATGCCAATTATCATCGACAACCAGGTTCGGAGTGAATTCCACCCCACTTCCTTGTCCTTTTGACAGATGGGGGATCGACATTTTGAGCCCATTTCCTTGATACGTGAATCAAAGGATGTTTTGTATCGTTGTTGTAGAATATTTTTCCAAATGGGTTGAAGTTGAACCTGTCTCATCAATTACGTAGGATGTCGTTAAAAAGTTCTTTTGGAAAAATATTATTTCAAGGTTTGGAACACCAATGGTGTTAATATCATATAACGGAACACAATTTACGGGGAAGAAGGTTCATGATATGTGCACTGAGCTCGGAATCAAGCAAATGTTTTCCTCTGTTTTACATCCTAAGACAAATGGTCTAACAGAGGTTTCCAATCGTGCGATCGTCAAATGAATAAAAGAAAGCTGAAAGGCATAGGTGGCGTCTAGCCTGATCGGTTACAGAAAGTGCAGTGGGCATATCAAACAACCCCAACCCATACCATAGGTGAGACCCCCATTTTCGCTTGTGTACGGATCGGAACCTTTGGTACCAGTGGAAAATGTTTTGAAAACACAAACAGTGGTCATGTATTCAGAGGAGCAAAATGACGAATTACGGAAAATGGATATGGATTTAATTGAGGAAAAGCGTGAGGATATCTACAGTCGATTATTAAGGCATCGACGCACTGTGGGAAAATGTTATAATAAAAAGGTGAGTCCTAGATCTTTTATGAAAGGAGACTTGGTTCTTCGATGTGTGGAAGCCCAGAAAAATCTTGGCAAGCTTGACCGTCGTTGGGAAGTTCCTTATAGAATTAAGGATATATTATTTGGAGGAGTATACAGACTCGAAACGTTGGATGGGGAATATGGATCACCTAAGAATTTATCATCCATAGTTGGGGTAATATTTTCTAATACTGTGTGTGTTGATCGGTTATGAAAAGGTTTTGAACTTTTTCAACTTGAATAAATTAAAACGCTATCAGCATCTCTTATAATTACTTGTTGCCTATGGTGAACATGATGTGACGTTCGACAGCACTTATGCATCATTATGCTTCTCTGGGGCTGAATGTCCTGTTCCCAGTGACCTCTTCGGTTAAGTACCATCGACAGATCTGAATGTGTCGAACACCTATAACCTCTTTGGAATTCTCGTCTTTGCATTCCCCATCGTCGTTAACTCCTAATCATCGAACATCTATTGGTCGAACGTTCCTCCTCAGAAATCCTCTTCGGCTATGATTTTCGTCGAACCTTACTCCTCAGAAAACCTATTCGGCTATGACTTATGTCGAACGTTTCTCCTCAGGAAACCTCTTCGGCTATGATTTATGTCGAACGTTACTCTCTAGGAAACCTCTACAGCTGTGATTTGTGTCGAACATTCCTTTTCAGGAAACCTCTTTGACATAACTTCTGGGAATTAGAGGTGGCACATATAAAATTACTCTTATTTCAAAGAGGCATACAAAGATTACATTTTCTTTAGACTAATAAGTATCACCAACACACATAGTAACAACGTGTAGGAATTAGAGGTGGCACATATGTTCTAAAATCTAGACTAATATCACAGGGGCTACTATCAATAAATTACCCACTGCATTGTTGTACTCTAACCAATGGATCAGTATTATGACTATCAAAATGAATGTTTGAATGATCGATCGATGGAATGAACAACACTTAGACATACTTTTGAAACTGTGGATGGAATGGTTCTGTCGATCGGTATGAACCATGACACTTAACAACTTGCTGTTGTTAAGGCAATTGGTTATGTAGATCGGAATAGTTATTATTAAGGCAATTGGTTATATTGATCGGAGTTATTATTGTTTATGCATTATTAGAACAAGACAAACTGAATATTAGAAGATGTACAAGTTACAAAATTACATTCAGGAGGATGACAAGTCAAAAGACAAGGTTCCTAAGCTATCCAAAACAAGACTATCCAACCGATCAGCATGAGGATGAAATTCTAGATCAGGATCGTTTACTTCAATTGGAGAGCGATGATTGAAGTTCCCTATAGCCACTGGAATGGTCAGATGCTTCATGGCTTCGCTGCCGACCGGTGGTGGAAGAAATGCATTTTCCCCCATGTTTTGATTTGGAATTCAGCAAACCATGAGGGAAAACTTTGTCTCCCAGACAACAAACTTGCTTCAGAAGGTGATGCAACTTCGTTCGGCATCTGAGTTTGGACTGGAGGAGGCGGAAGGTCGTTTATTGGAGTTGAATGCGACTTTGAAAGAGATTCCTACGGGTTGTCGATCAGCTGAACTTGCTCACCTTGCAGGAATTCTTTGAAGAGAATGCATCGATCGGCAATCCATCCGGTGATCCTAAAACAACTTTCGAGTGTTAGATCTTCAAAAAATTGATTTACTACTTCGCCGATGGATTCCATTTGAATGGAGACAATCGCCAAAGTATTTGGAGTTGATCCTTTGACATCGTCAGCCAATCGCGATGCCTCTGCAACATCCTTTTCTGCATTAGTTTTTGCTAAGGAAGGTGAAGGCGATGGAGATTTGTTTTTTGTTGAATAGACCTGATTTAAGATGAAATATGAGACACATCTATAAAAAGGAGATATTTTGGACGATCGGAGGAAAATTACCTTTGCAATTTTTTCCTTGTTGTGAAGTCCCTTAGTGATCATCTCATATTTTCTCTTCAATTTTCATCCAAAAGAAAGTTTAGAGGCGGAAGCTGAAACATGAAACATAGTTAATATTAGAAGAGTAAAACTACAAGGCATAAACTTACGTTCTGCTGGTTGTCATGAAGGTTGAACCATGGGACGAACGACGCAATCGCACATCGATCAACCTATTATGCACAGACGGAAAAGATTATCCTATGCACATAACACTTTTCAGTTAAGACGATCGTTTTTCTCAGAAAATTTTTCCACCAGGGTTGGTAAATTCTTCAACTGGTCGGCAGAGAGTGTTGATTCTTCACCGTCGATCGTGAGTTTACCGGTTGCGGTCAACACTTGGAGATGAAATTCAAGGTTGTTATCTTGAATTCCGACCCAGACAAAAGAGATGTACCAATCGAGTTGCGAATCTAGTCGCTCAACAAGATCGTTGTTTTTGCCTCTGCTGGAGAAGTACCACATCTTACGTTAGGCAAAAACGTTTGTTCCCGATCACCACATCACTTTGTAGATCGTCAAGATGTTGGTGACGATTGGAGTGATCTTTGCTGCGTCACAGTAGTGGATGAAGGCGACGATTACGAAGTAGTTGCTTCGCATCATAGCAAAAACGGTCATCGCCAAGGCCCACAGTATATCAGCGGCAAATGGGTGAGAGGGAAACCTGAACCCGTTCTTTAGAGCAGAGATCGTCACTTGCACAACATTGTCCAGTGACGAACTGCCAGCACCGGGTCATGGCTCAGACCCAGGCTCGCCTGCTTCCAATTGGTATTCTTCAGGAATGCAGTATTTTTCACGAACATTGTCAAGATTCATTAAAGTAGCCATATGCAAGTAAGGTTGGATAACAGAAATCAGATAACCATTGAGGGAAATGTGCGAATTTGCCGGAAAACTGAAAAAGTAATTGAAAATCGCTGCAACAGTAGCGAAGAATGTGATTAAACAAGAAAAAGAAATCAAATTAAGATAAGGATCACATAAGCAAGATCAGAAGAAAAACATGGATGATTACATGTCTAGAGGGAGGAGAGTAGTTGCCGGAGTGAGTTGAGAGATCCTCGCTGGAAATCGCTTGATTTAGAGAGCAAAAGTTTTGAGAGCCCAATCGGGAAAATGACAATTATGAGGGTTTTGTTTGGAATCAATGCTCGGTATTGTGCCACATGGACGGTATAGATTGTGACATTCTGACTTCCGCACATGTTTCTAGGTCAGCGATGGAACAAATCTGACACGTTGTGCAGAGTGTCCATAATTTGAAAGGGCACGTGTCGATCGGAACAATTGTTGATGATTGGTGACTGCACATAAATCATGACGATGTCAACTTCTTTAGACGATCGATTGAAGTTGAGGGCCTAATGTTAATGTATAAATTACGACGGCGGGTCAGCTCTAGCGGATCGGATTTAGTGGAATATTGAGGTAAAAGTCGATCTATACATTGTGTATCCAATCGAAACCTTGATAATTGCCTCGCGAGCGTGTCACATGATCGCCATGGCCAATCAGAATCAGAAGTAAAGCAGCGTTCGACATTCGATTGGTGCGATCGGTAAATGGTCACATGGTCAACAATGGTTCGTGATAAAATGTCAATATTGGATGTGCCACCAATTGCAGGCAGCACCGCACGACTTTTGCGTGACCAGAAGTCATACAAGTCAGCTCGAGGACGGTTGATGTGATTAGAAGAGATTACGATTAGATTTTTTGTAATATTAAATTGCACCATCGCCTCTATAAAAGGAGGCATGAGATACTGGATGAGATAGCTCCCCCTGCTGCTACACTTCCATTCTTAGTGAATTCTTATGGGTTTTGGTGCCCCATGGGTTTTTCTCCCGGTTCTCGGGTTTCCCACGTATAATTTCTTATTTTTCTCATTTCGGCATCCAAGTACCAGCGGTTAACCTCCCTAAAATCATAAATATTAAATAGTAGATTTTTACTCACAACACATAGATTGTGATCTCGTCTAAAAATATTTTGGGTATTTATTTTTTGATGAGTCAATTTTTAATTACTCGAAATTCAATTGTTGTGAGGACACGAGCGATATACGAGGTTGGGTCCACAATGCGTGAGCTTACGTCCTCGGGAGAGCGAAGCTCTACCTTGGTTTTCACTATGATATTCAACAAATACAAGTACAATGATGTGACAACAATAATCAAGATGGAAATGTCTCGAAAACACTCTGTTACGACGAAACTGCCAAAAACACGCGAGTGAGGGTGGAGGTCGCGAGTTTTCGTATGAAAACTCGCGAATGGCACTGTTCCAACAATATCTCGCGAACAGTGAGGGATAACCAGAACTCGCGAACAGTAACTACGAACAAGAACTCCCGAACAGTGAGAAGCTGACAAGAACTCGCGACCGGCACTGTTTCAACAATATCTCGCGAACAGTGAGGGATAACCAGAACTCGCGAACAGTAACTCCGAACAAGAACTCGCGAATAGTGAGAAGCTGACAAGAACTCGCGACTGGCACTCTTTCAACAATATCTCGCGAACAGTGACATGTATCAAGAACTCGCGAATGGCATTGTTAAAACAATATCTCGCGAACAATAACCCAGATGAAGGTGGCCGCGAGTTTTGGTGCGAAAACTCGCGGATGAGATTGAAAAGCGAAGTCTCGCGATTGCCTTATCGAATTTGAGCCAGAGCCTTGCCTTGCCTTGGGAGGTACCAAAAGAGTCTGAATCCTTTTTCAGTGCCATGTGACTCATATTTATAGAGAAATCCAGCTCAATTAATAAATTTCAGGCCCAAGAGCCCAATTTCACTGGATTCAGCCCAAAGTAACCAAATAATATTCAATTAAACTGGAATAAATGACATTCCATAATAGAACTCCGGAAATTCACCTCGATCGATAATTAGCCGTAGATAGCGATGAAATAATACCGGAAAAACCCCGTAAAATAATTCCTTGCTTCCAGATATCGAACACTCAAACATAAAAGTCGCCACAACTTACCGGCACGCTCCTCGGGTGCCAAATTACGAAAATACCCTTGGCCCCGTCCGGGTCCGAATATGTTCGAGACTGCTAGAAACGTAAGTCAAATGTCAATATGTGAGCCCGGGACGTCTAGATTACGAGAATACCCCCAAAACTATAGAATGACGAAAATGCACGAGAATATCGAAAATACCATCTAGCCACATCGGACGAGCTCCCGGGTCGTTGTAATAACGAAATATCCCCAGGTAATATCAATAGTCCCCTGGTTTTCAGATTCAGATTATGAGTCGTAAACCACAATATATCAGCTCGTCTAGAAATCCAGAACTCGTTCATAAACTTTTTAACAATACCATGAATAAACTTTCACGCTTCTTCAACTCGGAGTGTATGCTCTTATACGTATCACTTTTTACTTTGCATAGTAGTGCGCTTCGTTATTGACTGAAATTATGATATATTGTTTCGATTTGTTAGTATTACTCAATCGAACTTAGAAAACATTTCTCAACTGTCATCAAGAGGTTATAGTTTCGCCTTGGGGCTCTCGCTTTCTTCTTAGTCAAAGTCCCGCTTTTCATAACTTTGAGAGTTCGCTCGACTCCTTAACTCCATAATTCAATCTTGTTACCGTCGTATATTTTTTCCAGCATCATATATTTTTTTTCCACAAAACATCGAGCTTATATATTTTTTCCAGCATGAGATATCCACATTTTCGAGCAAGAAAGTGACTCTGCCGCCTTTGTCCGGAGGTTGATTCTTATTCCTTTATCATTTCCATTAATTTACAATTATCGGCTACCGTAAAGGCTTTCGCCTATATAGCATACGTGCTTTCTTAGTAAGGGCCGTTGAAATAAAAAAGATCATATGTTTAAACATGAAGAGTAACGTTTGAATTTGAAATTGAGTTCCCAACTTTAAGGCGAAATGACGACTTACTGTCTCTTTTAGATACGATCGCATAAAAAGTTGCATAAAAAGCGAAGTGTCTCAAGCAGACGTCTAAGAATTTAGATTCCCCCCCTTTTTTAATGAGTCTCTCTTGCGGCGAGATTCGCCTCGGAAGACACTAGCTCAACAATATTGATTATAAGATAAGTAAACCGAGATGCCTCGACTGGGGGATAGGAAACTAGGGCAATAAAGTAAAATTACCTCAAAAGAAGGCCAAGAAACGTCATACTTTCATCTTATACCCATATGATTACTTTGATAAAAGAAGTCTCAATTCCGTCTGAGATTGATAATCTCTATCTTCGAATTTAAGATTTGGCTCTGCTTGGTTCCGTCTATAATAAAACCTTACAACTCGATCAAGCCTCATAGATATTATTAAATTCGTGGTGTTATCTCGGGTAAGAAAATCTATGTCGTCTATAAAACGACTTTACAATATCTCCAATGGTAAATAAGATAGTCCATGTCATGCTCGCAATATTTCTCTTGGCCGTATGACCGTAAATAGCTACGCACGTGTTAAACAATAACATGCTAATCGGGCTCTCTCATAAATAATGAACCCGAGCCATCCATAAAATACTTAAGAACCATTCACAATGTGTTGAAAGGGTCTATTCCTTTCGGGGGTAATTACTTGATCACTTTCGTACGGATCCCGATCAGGCGTCTCTCATCGTAGGCGATCGTAACACAAGTTTCCTCGCCATACATAAGGGAATGACCCTTGACTATTGCAACTTCGTTTAAGGGAGCGATCTTAATACATCCAGGCCAGCTTCTTGGTTCTTTCAACCATAACAACAAAAATACGAGACAGTCATGAGACAATTACTGGATACACCATTTATATGAAATAAAAATACAGGCTCATCCACTTAACATAGATTCATCATGTTCATTGCTGACATGACCAAGCGCCCAACAATAACTTGGTTCTATCTCTTTGACTAATCCACTTGATATCCGGAGAACGAGCGAAGGACACAACGTTGTTCGAGACAAAGATACATCTTCATGTGATGCAGTTTTCACAACTTATCAAATGCTATTTTGTGCTATGGACGAGACAAACGTCTTTCTCTCCATCTGTCCCATAGAAATCCTCTTCGTATACTGCTTTACAATCTTTCTTTAAAATTGTTCTGTATAGATTTGCTCATTTGCCAATAAACAAACTATCGTGTTGTAAGCTATCAAAGTTACCAAAAATGAGACCTCTGAATCATCAAATGGGGAAATATTGATGCACATAAATATCCTTATACACAAACATTTTATCCAGAATATTCTTTATTGTGGGAAACTTTTTCGATCACTTTGATCATAACTGTGAGTCCCCAGTCGTAGAAGAATAAAGTTGAATTCATACCATATGGTGAATATTTGGCTACTCTAATCATTTCTATGAATGAAAACCAAGAACACGATCCATCGGCAAGTAAATCTATGTGCAGATCATTAAGCCTAAATGATGGATTTTCGAGCCAATAGTCCCTTTGGTAGGGGTATCACTTTACAATTTCTGTAATATCTGAGAGTGCCCGATCATAACTAACGAGAATTGATACCATAAGGCTATCACTTGGTCAATTTGACGGTCAATGAAAATACGCCTTCACAATAATGAAGTCTGCGCTATAGGGCCGTACTAGGTTGGTTAGCGAATGAAGTCATGTCATAACGTGGCTTCATAACTACTCCAATAATACACTCTTCTCTTGATATTAAATAACTTAATATTCCTCGTCATATAATGAAACTTCCTTTTATTTCTCTTCAATTTCTCTGATCGCCTTAAGAAAAATCTAACAACGAATGATCTGAATCAAGAAGTTAACTCCAAAATGATAATAGCTTCTCATATAATTAGTTCGCCGATTCAGAATAAATACTTCTTCGGCGTGACTTGGCGAAGAGGTATTTCACGAATGTGACAAGGGTTCAAGATAATCACATAAAGATTATACGATAATTCCGATCATGGGAACAAGTCCCCAGTAATCATAACGTTTGTTGAATGCAAACAATAAAGTGAGTATTTTCCCGTTTTCAATCGTTTACTCAAATGAAAACCATAAGTACGATCACAGTCGCAGGGTAATCGTTAGGCCATCTCAATCGCGATAAAAAATGTATGACCTTTTAATGGGTTTCGCTCCTAATGGACAATAGATAGTTAACCACGCAAACATGTGGTTTTATATATTCTTGCACAATAAATAACACGATTTCATCCGGGTAATCATCCATGAATTCCTTGAAAAAGGATATCTCTGTCGCATTAACGGTATTTAGTATTTCGCAGCGAACTTGCATTCTCGCTGAGTATAAACATGCACATCAGCATTGCATCGTTCCACACGTATAAAGTTGCACTCGAGGTAAGCATATAATCATAGGGTCTCACGAAGCGCCCACAATTTACTTGCACGTTGTCTCCGGTATATAATTGCACCCGGTGCTATCATACTCTCTCCACCGGTATATACTTGCACCCGGCGCTATCATACTCTCTACACCGGTATATACTTGCACCCGTGGCCATCACACTTTCGCCGCCGGTATATACTTGCACTCGGGGCCATAAAATTATCTCGACCCGTCCATATGACGGCGTCAACACTTACTCGGCCCGTCCATAACACGACGCCATCACATTCTCGACCCGTCCATAAGACGTCGTTACCACTTACTCGGCCCGTCCATAAGACGNAATGATTACTTGCAGACCGGTTTTTATCTATATACCATCACTATTGACTTCCATACAGTCTTCTTCTCACATCTTTAAATATTGATCTCATCGACCGTTAATACGTAGCATCTGGTTTCTTCAAACCAAAAGGCTTAATTGAAAAACTTCAAGTATTCAATAACTTAAACATTATGTCAAGGTCGACGATAGATATAGGTCCTCTGTAGGCATCGTTCGACTTTGGAGCCACAAATAGGTTCGCGATCGATTATGTGCATTTCATAGAGCCCTTCCTTGCAATAGGACTTCCAAATCTCCAATAACTATGTTTTCATTTTCACGGGAGAATATCCACTTCTTTCGTGGAATTCGTTTTAATTCTTAAAAATTCACCTTAATAATAGAGGTTCTATCTTTATATCATTTTCTCTTTTTCTTCTAGAACAAAACCATATCATATTTGATATTACCTGGGAGTATTTTCGGTATTATGACATCCCGGGAGCTCGTCTGACGTGGTTAGGTGATATTCTCGATGTTCTCGTGAATTTACACCACTTCATAGTTTCGAGGGTATTTTTGTAATTTGGACATTCCGGGCCTTCGTATGAGCATTCGATCAACGTTTCTAGTAGTTTTGGACATATTCGGACCCGGACGGGGCAAAGGGTATTTTCGTAATTTGGCACCCAAGGAACGTGCCGGTAAGTTGTGGCGGAGTTTTTGGCTGAGCGTTCGGTAACTGGAAGCGAGGAATTATTTTACGGGGTCTTCCGGTATTATCTCGTTGTTATTTTTGGCTGATTGTCGATCGAAGTGCATTTATGGAGTTCTGTTACGGTATGGCATTTATTCAAGTGTATTTTAATATTATATGTTAGTTGGGCTGAATCCAGTGGAATTGGGCTCCTGGGCCTGAAAAATGTTAGTTGGGCTGGAATCCTCTATAAATATGAGCCACATAGCACTGAAAAGGGGGCTGACTCTTTTTGCATCTCCCAAGGCAAGACTTTCGCCCTAGCTCACGAGACTTCGTTTTTCAGCCTCAATCCGCGAGATTTCGTACCAAATCTCGCGACCACCCTCTTTGTGATACTATTCACGAGATTTCGCTCCAAGTCTCGCGACCACCTCCTTTTGTATCACTATTCACGAGAATTCGTACCAAAACTCGCGATTTGCCCCTGCAGATCACTATTCGGGAGAATTCGTACCAAAACTCGCGACTGGCCCCTTCAGATCACTATTCGCGAGTTTTAGGCAGTTTCACGGTAACAGAGCTTTGGCAGTTTCACCGTAACGGAGCTTTGGCAGTTTCACGGTAACAGAGCTTTGGCAGTTTCACCGTAACGGAGCTTTGGTAGTTTCACGGTAACCGAGCTTTGGCAGTTTCACGGTAACGGAGCTTTTGGCAGTTTCACGGTAACAGAGCTTTGGCAGTTTCACGGTAACGGAGCTTTGGGCAGTTTCACCGTAACAGAGCTTTTGGCAGTTTCGCCGTAACGAAGTGTTTTCGGCAGTTCCGATCGTTTTCCGATCCGCTTCCATCTTGATTATTGATATCACATCATTGTAATTGTATTCTTTGAATATCATAGTGAAAACCAAGGTAGAGCTTTGCTCTCCCGAGGACGTAAGCTCACACATTGTGGGCGCAACCTTGTATATCGCTCGTGTCCCCACATAAATTGAATTCCGAATAATTAAAAAAATTGACTGATCTAAAAATAAATACCCAAAATATTTTTAGAGTATATCAATATTAATACTGTCAATCTTCCGTTTATGAAGCCACCATATAGATGCATTTCTTCACACTAGACACCCTCATATCGCTTCGGAGCATAATACTAGGAACATTTCTTGCCGAAACATTATTTCCCTTCTACTTCGGAACATAATAATAGAGCTATGAAAGTGGGGTAGAGATTTGATAGCTCCGACTAGATTTAAAGCATTTCTTCCAAGGGCAAAATTATAAAAGAGGATAGGAAGATCCGTTAATAAAGACCTTGATATTTCCTTATATCCCAATGTTACTGGAAGAATAACAAATCGTTCAAAAGCAACAAAGATGTTGTTAAACCAGACTAAGTCAATACGTTGCTTATTAAGTAATGCCAAGACGTTTGCTAGGATGCACATATGGTCAATATACTTGCCGACTTGATTATGTCACAGTTTAATTAACAAAGAATGCTCAATAATCATATATTTCCGGACGAATACCATTCCGGGCGATCAATAAAATACCACAACTTTGATATCTCTTTCGTGAACTCCAATAGGCATAGTTGTATAACGGTTGATGCTTCGGAAAATCCAATAACCATAATTCTCAGATATCTTTAAATAATTCAAGTAACTAATGAATATCCATTAATATATATGATGATGAAACTGTTATTAATTGACTGCTTAGCATCCTGATGAATACGTTCGAAGCGAAATCCATTCTGGATAACGAAGTAAATCGAACAGATGAAACCTTCATGATAGAATAAAAATAATCCGACGAATACCATTTCGGATGATTAAGAAAAATAATTAGATAATTGCCCCCTTCATGTTATGCTCATTGCTATCAATAATTTGATCATCGGGTTGAGATTTAATGTCATCCATTCAACCTTAGCAATGTTCTTGAATTCCAAATCCTCAACAATAATCCTGGGGGCTTTCATTAAAAGAGACCCACATGATCCGAACGGAGAATACTTATCGATCAAGATCCTCTTAATTTCTGAAACAACAAGGAAAATGCGGTGATCCGATTACTCCATGAAATGCTCGAATATTCTTGAAGGATGGATAAAAGACCCGTACAATTCGTATAACCATTTAGGAAGCCTTGATTAATGAATTCGCCTGTCGCCATATAAATATACACCTCACAGATCTTTAGATAACACAACTCAACACTGGAGATCCATTATGTGATCCCACGACAACTTTAAGCGTTCCTTAATTATTCGTTGATGACTATATTGTCGTTTGAAGCACTTCCTCACTACCCATATATGAAGTTTCTCCTTCTATCACGATAAATATTTGTTCATTTACCAATGCTTTGTCGTGCATACTAACTTCTTGATGTGCAATAATAATTTCTCGACGTGCTCTTCAACTCCTCAATTTGAATATTAGGATATTAAATTCCATATTCTTGTATATGTACAATCTCTTGAACGCCAAATAACTCACCAAGTTGCCATAAACTTCCTTGGCCTCTTAACCTTGAACCTTAAACCACCAAAGTAACTGATATAACGTATGGAACATGCACGATAGCTGTATAGATTCTTCATGAATGAATAACCAGAAAGCCCCGTTGATAACTCAAAACTAGAAAAAACCCACATCATTAATTTATCTCTTTGACACTGATCTAGAATCCCAAACAAACTGAGTACATATTGAGTAAGCTCCTCCATACTCATGGCGTCTTTCTTCAGGTCATGTTAAATAGTTATTAGGGAGAGTGGCTGTGTGTTCTCGGATTGAATATTCAAGTCAACTCCCTCGACCTCGGTCTCTGGCATCCCTTCCACCATACTACCCAGCTCATCAAACTAATCGTGCTTCAAAACCAATTAACATCGGACACCGATTTTGGACACCCACATTAGCATGTCCGAAATTGTGATGAAAAAAGGACAAAACTTGGAACATATGAGTCCCCGGTGTCGGTTCTTATAATAAAGGATCATTCTCTCTTGTGTTAAACCATGGCGAGAAATATACTAGAACTTAATAAATACACTTGCAATTGAATAACGACAAGGCTTGCATATTGGACTTCGGCAGCGATACATTCGATCGATCACATGATTTACGGCAACGACATGTGACCATAAGTATACAACCTATCATTTCCTGAATACGTCGTGTATATGTAAGTCCAAGCTCTTCAATACTTTACTATGGATCCTTTAAAAACCAACGGCGATCAACCTTTCTCATGCTCTCCATAACCAACGACGAACTTTATTTCTTACATTAATGCTGTCAAAAAATAGTATAAATAATCCTTCAAAAATTCACACATCGGATCCAATGGCTGGACTGGGATCGAAACTAGGATCGTGGTCATATAATTGCTATTGACCACGTCACATATCCTTGAGAACCAACAAATATTCCACATGACCATACGCATATACTCATATAACCTCTTATTTTTCCCGGTCAATTAACTCATGTTGACTTGGGTCCTCCAACTTTCTGTGGCTATTATTCTCACCAACGACTCGGCGCACACTTATACCATTAAGCAACACGCAGATAAATCCTCCTAATGCCACTACGCATCCGCTAATTCACATTTTGAGGTTAACGTGTTTCACAAGTGCTCCATGCAATACACACAACCACCACAAAACTGGATAGAAAACCACACAATACTTCCGAGGAATCGTTCCGTCGTTCCGATTAAAACTCATACCTGAATCCCAATATGAAATAGTAGAAAAACATCGGCAACTAATCGAATTATTGTAGAGTAAGAGCCATTCCAAATATCAGGCAAAGTACATGGTCACATCATTGAAGTCCACCAAATTAACATGGATCTGGAGATTTGATGTTGAGGAGATCCTTAGGTATCTCAATATGTGCCAATGTTATGAAGAATAACCTCCCTCGCGAGCGGAGGTGTGTAAATGTATCGGATACATTCACCATATAACCCTTATTCATTATAACCGAGAATCATATTGATCCCCAATATATCCCTATCACAGAGTGAAATCTCTTGAATTATTCAAAATATGCGAAATTTTTGATAAATTGACCGAGATGAAATAGTAAAATGCCACAGAAATCCGACCCGGAAAATATCACATATCATATCACCGTGTGATTTTATACATAAAATGGATCCTCCCATAAAATTTTGGTAGCGCCAAAAATCCGGAATTTGTGGACTTGCATCCCTTTGACATGTCTTCGGCACATATTCATGCAATATGATAATCTTCCAATGCACTCATAAATAGATCCCCCCGGATGAAATCCCTCTCCGGAGGTTGGTTAGATTCCCGCTACTGAGTACTCTTCCTATGGCACTGATTGAGTCCTCGGTAAAATATCATTCCTTTCGTCTTCTACTACATAAGGGTTGCAATCCGATACACTTTCTTCATCTATATCACTCTCATGTTAGGAATCCCGTATCCTCACAATACACAACAAGCTGCAAGCTCAGCGCAAGAGCTCTCAATGGGATTAAGTCTCGGGTCCCCACAGACGGCGCCAAACTGATCTCGTCTAAAAATATTCTGGGTATTTACTTTTAGATCAGTCAATTTATTATATAATTTGAGTTCAATTTATGTGGGGACACGAGCGATATACGAGGTTGGGCCCACAATGCGTGAGCTTACGTCATCGGGAGAGCGAAGCTCTACCTTGGTTTTCACTATGATATTCAACAAATACAAGTACAATGATGTGACAACAATAATCAAGATGGAAACGTCTCGAAAAACGATCGAAAACACTCCGTTACGACGAAACTGCTGAAAACTCGCGAGTGAGGGTGGAGGTCGTGAGTTTTCGTACAAAAACTCGCGAATGGCACTGTACCAACAATATCTCACGAACAGTGACAGGTAACAAGAACTCGCGAATGGCACTGTTCCAACAATATCTCGCGAATAGTGAGGGATAACCAGAACTCGCGAACGGCACTGTACCAACAATATCTCACGAACAGTGACAGGTAACAAGAACTCGCGAATGGCACTGTTTCAACAATATCTCGCGAACAGTGAGGGATAACCAGAACTCGCGAACAGTAACTCCGAACAAGAACTCACGAACAGTGAGAAGCTGACAATAACTCGCGACTGTCACTCTTTCAACAATATCTAGCGAACAGTGACAGATAACAAGAACTCGCGAATGGCACTGTATCAATAATATCTTACGAACAGTAACCCAGATGAAGGTGGCCGCGAGTTTTGGTGCGAAAACTCGCGGTTGAGATTGAAAAGCGAAGTCTCGCGATTGCCTTATCGAATTTGAGCCAGAGCCTTGCCTTGGGAGGTACCGAAAGAGTCTGAATCCCTTTTCAGTGCCCTGGGACTTATATTTATAGAGAAATCCATCTCAATTAATAAATTTCAGACCCAGGAACCCAATTTCACTGGATTTAGCCCAAAGTAACCAAATAATATTCAATTAAACTGGAATAAATGACATTCCATAATAGAACTCCGGAAATTCAACTCGATCGATAATTAGCCGGAGATAGCGATGAAATAATACCGGAAAAACCCCGTAAAATAATTCCTTGCTTCCAGATATCGAACACTCAAACAAAAACATCGCCACAACTTACCGGCACGCTCCTCGTGTGCCAAATTACGAAAATACCCTTGGCCCCGTCCGGGTCCGAATATGTCCGAGACTGCTAGAAACGTAAGTCAAATGTCAATATGTGAGCCCGGGACGTCCAGATTACGAGAATACCCCCAAAACTATAGAATGACGAAAATGCACGAGAATATCGAAAATACCATCTAGCCACATCGGACGAGCTCCGGGGTCGTTGTAATAACGAAAATATCCCCAGGTAATATAAGATTGATATCCACTTCGTTATCAATAATTTATGTCCGATAAGCATAGTTTGATAGCGGATGTTACTTCAGAACCCCAAACGACCATAACTCTCGTGACCTCGTTAAATGACTAAAGTAGGAAACCCTGATTGATAACTTCATAGAGTTATTTGAAAAGATCAATTAATCACCATTGGCAAACAAAGTGATCCTACTACTATTAACCAATTGCTAGAAGTCCTAATGAATACCATTTCGGAAGAAAATTATTCCAGATAGTTATGTAAATCAATTAGATGCTCCCTTCACGATAGGCTCCTTGTAATCAATAAGTTGATCATTTAGTAGAGATTTAATTTCAACTAGTCAAGTTTAATAATGCTCTTTATTTCCAAATCCTTAGCTATAATTCCTACCGCTGCGACACTCTTCAAGGACTTTCATTTTAATTGTTATTGTGTTAGCATTATCATATCTCATTAATGCTGACCCACATGATCCAAACAAGGAACAATGATCTGTGATGACCTTTTCAATTTCTCGAACAACAATTAATAACCAATGAAAACCATGGTGATATCACTATTTCACAAAATGCTCGAATCTTCTGAATGATGAGTAAGAGACTCGGATAGTCCATATAACCATTAAGGAAGACTTAATTATTGAATACGAATGACAACACACAAATATATGGTTCAAATGATGAGAAGATGAAACCGTCATCCAAGAACAAAATTCCACACTGAAATTTTATATTTTTATTCTAGGGCACTTCACATGTTTCACGGTTATTCATTAAAAACAATCTTGTGTACCATTTTGACCATTTCTCTGATGTCTCTATTTGTAGTTTCTCCTCTTAGCACGATAATTATTTCCTCTTATTGACTCCTATCTCTTTTGCACAATAATTTCTTGACGTGCATGTTCCCAAAATAAGTGCTCTTCAACATCTAATTTTGAATATTTAGACTTTATTTCCCATATTCTCGGACATGCATTGCATCTACACAAATATATAATTCATGAAGTTGTCTTAATATTTGTTAGTCTCTGAGTCTTGAACCTTAAACCACAAAACTCATCAATATAATGTATACAAAAGCGACATAACTTCTTTATTGGTGTCCTTTGGGAAGATTAATATTCCACGATCTCATATTCTTCTAATCGATAACTCTAAAATCTGCTAATAATTGAAAACTTAGAAAATCCAACATAATTAATTTCGTTCTTTCACACGTTCTCTAATCCCGAGAAAACTGTGTACATATTAAATTGAGATCCTCCATATTTGTGATCTCTTGCATCAGTTCGTGGTAAATCGATCTCATGGAGAGTCTCTGGCTTCTCTGGTGGAATACTCAACCTGCTTTCCCAGCCTCAGCGTGGGACATTCCTTTCACTGCACTAATCAACTCATCCAGCTAGCCAAGCTCCAATAATCTCTCAATATCGGACCTCAATTCTCTTCAATCATTAGTAGCATGTCCGAAACTATGATGAAAAGCGACAAAATACTTGGGACTCATTTCGGTGTCGGTGCATGTAATAGAGGGGGATATATAAGGGATCCTCCTTTCTTCAAAAATATGCTCGTAACTGAATGTCGAAAAAGTCATCATCCTAGTCTTCGGCATCGATACATTCCGATCGATCACATGATTTGCAACAATGCCATGTGTCCCATAAGTACCAATCTTCATGACTCCATGATCACGCAATCCTTCATCTTCCCAAATATACTATGTAAACTTTAGGACAAGTTCTTCCATATTCTCTAGTGAATCCTATTCAAAGAATTGCATTGGGGATGACCGACAAAATAAGCTGAAGTACTCCGACTTTCTCTGATGAATCATTCCGCAAAACGGTCATAGATGTAATAGACTTCAATGGTGCATTAAAAGGCACAATGGCCGAATATAATTGATCTTTGAATTTATGATATGAACCAATGGAAGTATTGGTAACCGACTAAACTAAATAGCTGAATCACTAAAGTTCATTAGGCGCACATGAATCTCCATATTTGATTTGTGGTCATGGGGTCTGTTGAGTCCACATCAATAAAGCATGCAAGGAGGGGGCTCGGGGGTTTGGATTCAGTCCATCTCTTTGTCGGCAACGAGTTCTTTCACAACATTTCTCTAAGACCTCCTTCGTGTCTCCTCTTTTTTTTGAAACATAAAGCACTTATCTAATTCTCTTTTATATTTCATCACTTTAACCTCTGGAAAACTCGTATTACACACGACTCCTTATTTACTCAAGATATCACACAACAACCAACTCTTCTCATGCTCTCTTTAATTTCCTCATTTTGTATATTGTCCTACGCTCTATTGCACAGTCCTCGTAAATTTATTGTTACAAAAATGGAGACTGAGACTTATAGTAATCCTTCAATAATTCTTAAATATAGTTTTTATTTGATAAATATACCGAATGGTGAACCTTGATCTGAAGTCGAATCATAATCCTCCTCGCGAACCACTGATGATTTCATCAAACATCTGTTGTTAAAACAATTCTGATACAGGTCAATTGGGCTGATGATAATCTTAATGGGCTGAGCCCATATTGGAGTCTGTTATGTTGTAATTGGTTCTCTGCTAGACTTTAACAATGGGCTTCCCACGTGTAAAATTAAGGCGGTGCAGCCCGTATATAAGAGCCTGGGTTTCTTCAATGTGCTCATTACCTTATCGCGTTGTGCTGTTTCCTTTTTCCATTGCGTCTTTCGCTCTCTCTGTGCGCTGTGTGACTTGCTGTTACGAACTTGGTGTTCTTGTGTTCTTGGTTGTGAGAGCGTTGTCTTCCCTGTAGTTCTGTGACTCATATTGTAGTTGTGAGGCAAAAACAAGACATCGGCTTGTTCACGCGTTGAACTTGAACAGTCTCTGAGATCTTGAGTGTTAGACGTGTTCTTGAGACTCTTGACGACGTTCTTGAAGAACTCTTAACAGATCTTGTTCACGTGTTGAACTCGGACTGTAAGAGCTTCATTGTTGTGTGATAAACACAGAACTTAAACCACTAGTTTGAGTTATGAGAATG
This sequence comes from Utricularia reniformis, assembly GCA_009725065.1. Taxonomy (NCBI): domain Eukaryota; kingdom Viridiplantae; phylum Streptophyta; class Magnoliopsida; order Lamiales; family Lentibulariaceae; genus Utricularia; species Utricularia reniformis. The sequence continues at coordinate 847,647 of RWGZ01001147.1, read as the reverse complement.
TTTACATGAAACCTCTTCCAAAACACTTAACGGTAAACTTGTCTCACTTTTGTATGAAGTTTACTAAGCTATCTCTGAGTTACATGATCTACGAAGTGCTCTGGTGTTCAGATCTACATAAGATCTGAAGGAATCTTTACCTCAAGGCTCAGATCTAGTGGTAACAGTCATGTACACGACTGTGGGTGGTAACTGTGCATTACAATTAAATTGTTTGTGTATTGTAGTGCTATATCTTGTGCTTGATGTTAGTAGTGTTCTAAGTTTCTTTAGTGTTAATTGAAACTGTAAGTCTGATTGTGGATTGCCGAGATGATCGATTCTAAGATACGAATCGGGATCGAATAACACTTAAAATTGAGTGTCTTTTTAATGCTTTCCAACTACAAACTTAAGTAGTTTAAGTTCTTGTTAAAATTGGTATATTAGTTCAAATATCCAACATCAACACATACCCATACAGCCAAGCAAGATATGTGAATATCTTATTATTTCCTTGGGCAACCATGCATGCACACTTCCACTCGACAACTCCCATGCACTCACATATATTCTCCATTCAAGGCCCTTCCTCTTACACAACTTCACGCGGCAATTTTCTTTTTTGCATGGAGAAACACGAGACTACCTTTTTCACCATGCAACTCACGTAGCTTCTTTGTGCCATACAACCTATGTTGCCCTCTCTTCTTTCCCATGCACCATGAAATTCGCGAGGTGCTGACACGATTGGCCCTATTTCAAGCAAAAGCACACGAATGTCTCTTCCAAATTAATTACATTTTTTCTCCTTCCACGCATATCGATACACACCAATGAAGTGGGTTTATATAGGTTCCTTCCCGGATGAAAACCGGCTCCAGGGGACCGATTAGATGTATCCCTTGCCGGGTCTCCTTCGTGGCACTAATTGAGTCCCCGGCAAAATATTATATCCTCTAGCCTTGAGTTGCATGAGGGTTACATTCCATCACAATCTCTTTATCAATATTCTTATATTCAAAATTCCGGATCATCATGATATATAATATGATCCCAACTCAGCACAGAGCTCTTAATGGGACTAAGCATTGGTGTAAAAATATTTCTTTTTCTTATCCTCAATCAATCAATTTCCTTTTATTATCTTAGATTCAATTAATATGGAGATACGAGCAATATACGAGGTTGGGCCCACAATGTATGGGCTTACATCCTCGGAAGAGCAAACTTCTACCTTGGTTATCACTAAAATTGGTCAACGAATACAATTACAATCACGCGAGTGAAGCTGCAAATCCATGCGAGTGTTTAATACAAATCCACGTGAGTGGTTTCTAGGAATGAATCTACACGAGTCTCGATTGGGTCTCCATGAAACAAGATACAAAACTCTACAAACAACGATACAACACGAAACTACGCGACTACGGAAAGTAAAAACATGTGACTTTGGCTTAGGAGCAATTTCACGTGACTCCAAGTAACAAGTTCACGCGACTACGGCGTGAGATGCAAACCCACGCGAGTCCTAGAGCAAGTTCAAGTGAAAACCTTACCATGGGAAGAGTGCCAAGAATCTAAACAATTTTGCGGTGTCTAATGACCTGTATTGATTGAATGACTGGGATCAATAGGTCAACTAAGGGTCCAAAGGCAAGTCTTAGTCAATTTGGCTCAATATAGCTCGAGTTGCTAAACAACGCCTAATTTCACTTGGATATGTATTATAATGTCCCGAGTGATCTGAAGTGCATCACGGTGAACACTGATCATACATAATGACTAGAAAATACAATTTTCATAATACCATCTCCAAATATTCGAAAGGCAACCCAAAATACCACCAAAGATTCACCGATGAGCTTTCCGGGCAACGAATTACAAAAATACCCTTGGCACCATTTTGAACCACATTGATGTGAAACTACTCGATGTACCATTAGAATCCTTAAGTGCAGGCCTAGGATACGCAAATTTCAAAAATACCGCCAACGTTACTTCAACTAGAAATATTCAAAATACTTTGGAAAATGTGTCAGAAGACTCACGGGATATCAAACTTACGAAAATATCAGCGGCAATATGAAATTTAGTCCATATCCAACAAGAATTCTACATTTGCCTTTTCTGAGAGCTTGCTTCTCTTTCCTAAGGTATCAAGTGTAAAATATATTTCCAAACGTCCTTAGAATTTTTAGAGAGGTTATATGACAATAAAGTGTTGCATATGGTGTTTTATCTTCAAGGGCCTCCGTGGGTAGTCTTCTTTGAATTAATGTGGATGCATTTACAGCCTCATCCCACACTTTCTGGCATTTGTTTTTCCAGCAACAAGCAACAAGTCATGTTTAGTAAAGTTATGTTCTTTTGTTTGGCTGTGTCATTTTGTTATCAATTGTATGGAACTATGAGCTATTGCACAATGTTTTGAACCTATACCCTGAGCCATTATATGAGTATCTTGTTTAAATAGTTCAACTGCTTTTACATTTCAGTCTTGATAGATACCACTCTCTCATCCCCATCTTATATGAATATAATCTAGGGTGATACATGATGTCATATTCTAAAAAATAGAGTACAAGACCATACATGCTATTATTGTCTATTCGAATGTATTTGTAAAATTATAAATAAGCAATATTATACAAATCTCACAACTTTAAACCACTTTTATATACATAATACAAAACATCCATACGTCTACATAAACTTCTAAACATGGAAATTTACAAACTTCAGATCATTTATTATACTCCAAAACAACACAACATATTAAAGTTCAATATTTACAATACAACAACATAGTAGCGGAAAACTACGACATAACAAACAACGAAGTAAAAGCTACCCGCAACCCTTTTCTCTTTAATGTCTTGTGGCAAACTGATCCACCTACTTAAATCACCATGTCGTCTTTACCTTGGAGGAATGAGTGGTCATGAGATTGTACCAACAAAAAATACAGAAACAGTAAACATATAGCAACAAAACAATCAAAGCTTTAACATATGAAATGTAAACATGTATAGACTGCACTTTTCTTTATCTTGCATTGTTGGCATAGCGAGCCCGGTAGCCCATCCGAACCCTTGGATTAGGGATCACCAAGGATCAAGAGAACATAAAAAGCAATACTCAAATATTGATCAGAAAGAGTCACCCATCTTCACAACACATGAATATGTCATACATACATGCTTGGGATCCCCTCAAAAAAAATTTTGGTCATGTCCACTTTCATGTTGCCCCAAGCTAGCTTGGTTTGTGGCTAATTCCATGGTCAAACCATGTTTCCAAGAGTTTTCGTCCACCGCTCCTCGAATATTCGCAAAACTAAACAATTTACACATAAAATCTACTTGCTGATTTAGGTGTAGTCTAGCGACAAAAAGACGAGACACAATGTGAGGGCTCATATGAACTTCAAATTTAATGTATGAATACTCATTTGAAAGCTGATTCAACAAACTAAACCTTCATAAGAAGACGTAACTTCATCAGAGCACTCAAACATTTTATAAAAAGCCATTAACAGAAGATCCATAAAACTGTAAATAGAAGAGCAGTTCTGCAGGATTTGGAAAACATATCATAACTTCTTAACCTATGTTCTGCTACTTGAAACTTAACATATATAGAAACTAGACTTAACAAGAAACAAAACCATGCAAGTTTCATCACAGAATGAGCAGCGAATAAGTAACAATAAAATCATAAACATCAGCAACTAAACAGTGTTAATGAGTAAATTTCAATCATGCCACTAACCTTGTAAATTTCAATCATGCAACTAACAATAATTTACAAGTTAAAACATTATTTAAACTTGTAAATTTCAATCATGCCACCAACCTTCAACTTTCCCTCTTAAAATTTCATCTCCTAAGTTCAATTTCACCCTAGAAATGATGTTTCTCCTTTGATTTTGTTTTAATCTCCCTTCAAAGACTCCTAGTTTTTCTTTCTTAATTGATAAGTATTCAAGCTTTGACCCCCTTTCATATTCATCCTATTATTAAATGAGTAAAATATTAATTATGCCCCTACGAGTAGTGTTAATGTGTTACAATTTATGTCATAATAAAAATCTATTGATGTCACCCCTATCTAAGTTTCTAATAAGTATAAAAATCATTACAATACTATCATATCTTCCAAGGATCATAATATTGAAACTTGTTGAATTGTGTGTGTCTAATTTATTTACCTTGTTAAATAGTTGTGTTATTTCTCGGTGTTACATTTCTCCTCTTCTTTCAAAATAGTTTTGTCCTCAAAACTCATAATTTTCGTCTAAGAACAAATTAGGACATTGTAGTCTATGTCATTTTCTTTTTCCCATATAGCCTCATCTTTATCATGGTGTGACCATTGCACCTTTATCATAGGAATGATCTTATGTCTTAAATTTTTATTATGTTTATCTGAAATCCTTATAGGAACTTCAACATACATAAGATTCTCTGCCACTGTAACATAATCATCATCTATATTTTGTTGCGGAAGCACTAAGCAATTTCTAAGCTCAAACACATGAAACACATCATGAACATGGCTAAACTTTTGTGGCAATTCCAACTCATAAGTACCTCACCTATTTTCTATTTATCATGTATGGACCTACAAATCGAGGTTTTAGTTTTCCTAACTTTCCAAATCTTGTAATTCCTTTCATAGATTGACTTTAAGATATACAAAATCTCCAATTTCAAATTTTACAACTCTTTTCTTTTTATCAGCACATGTTTTCATTATATCTTATGTCTCTTTTAATCTTTTCCTTATGAGCTCAACTTTTTCTTTGGTAATACTAATCAGTTCAGGTCCTACCATATTTTTTTCTCCAATCTCATCCCAATACAATGGACTCCTGCATTTCCTCCCATACGAAGCGTAATATGGAGTCATTTGAATACTTAATTGATATTTATTATTGTATGCAAATTAGACCAAAGTCAAGAACTGATCCCATGATCAATGAAAATCCAAAATACAAGCTCTTAACATATCTTCAAGGATATGAATTATCCTCTCAGTTTGACCTTCACTTTGAGGATGATATGATGTACTTATGTTCAAAGAAGTTCCCATAGCAAATTGTAAACTCTTCCAGAAACGAGGAGTAAATATTGGATCTCTATCCGAAACAATTGTGAGAGGTATTCCATGAAGTTGAACAATATTGTCCAAATAAAGATTGGTTAATTTCTGAATATTATCAGTTGTTTTCATTGCAATAAAATGAGCACTCTTAGTTAGTCTATCTACAATGACCCAAATGACATCATTTTTCTTAGGCGTTTTTGAAAGTCCAGCCACAAAATCAATAAAAATGTGATCCCATTTCCATTCTGGAACTTCTAAAGATTGAAGAAGTCCACCTGGTCTATGATGTTCAACTTTGATCTTTGTCATACATCACATTTAGAAACAAATGTCGCAATATAATGTTTCATACCTTTCTACAACCATTTATGCTTCATATTTTTAAAAATTTTATTGATTCAAGGATGGACAGGAAATTTTGTATTATGAGCTTCATGCATCAATTTATTTCTGATTTGTTCATCATTATGAACTACAATTCTTTTATGAAACATAAGACATCCATCATCTCTAGTATGCATATGTTTTTTTTCCCTCTTTCTACTTTATTTCTAAGTTGTATTTCCAAGTCTGTTTCTTGCTTCTGATTCACTTTTTCAAAATAGACGGCATTGCAATCAAATTGGCTATTTCAATGTCAGTATCAGAAACTACTTCCAGACTTAATTTTTCCATTTCTTGAGCTAAATTCAGATTTACTTGTGCATGTGCTTTTCGAATTAATGCATCTGCTATCAAATTTTTTTCCCTGGGCAATATTCAATCAAAATATCATAATCAACTAACATCTCCCACCATCTTCTTTGTCTCATATTTAAATCCTTTTATTTAAACAGATATTTCAAACTTTTCTAATCACTGAAAACTTTGCATTTTACAGCATACAGGTAGTGTCTCCACTTTTTTAAGGTAAAGATAACCATAGACAGCTCTAAATCATGTGTTGGGTAACGTTTTTCATGACATTTTTATTGTCTAGATGCATAGTCAATGACATTTCCTTCCTGCATAATTACATAACCCAATCCATTATCACATGCATCCCAATATACCTCAAATTCTACTTCTACCTTTGGTAGACATAAAATTGGTAGTGTGGTTAATGCTTCCTTCTGTTTCTGGAAACTTGCTTCACATTCAGATGTCCATTCAAACTTAACTTTTTTTTGTTAAGTTTGTCAAAGATTTATCAATATGAGCAAATTTCGGAACATATCTTCTATAATGACTTGCCAAACCAAGAAAACTTCTAACATCCTTAGGATTCTAATGATTTGGCCATTCTGTTATTGTTTGAATCTCCTAATTAAATGTAATGTCTTCATAAGATATCACATGACCCAAATAAGATATCCTATATTTCCAAAAATCGCATTTACTGAATTTTGCATACAATTTATTTTCCCTCATTATTTCAAGTACAATTCTTAGGTGGTTCTCATGCTCTTCTTCTATTTTTCGAATAAACCAGAATATCATTATCTGCTTGTCATGGAAGGAATTCAGCTTGGTGAGACTGTAAAATCAGGTTAGTATGAAAAAAAAGCTATAAAAATGACCATAAATTCAACTAGATAAGGTTGAAAACTTCGATGCATTCATTAATCCAATAGGCACTACCAAACATTCGTAGTGTAGATACCTTGTGACAAATGTCGTTTTACTCACATCTGAATCTTTCACTTTTAGTTGATGATAACCTGATTTTAAGTTAAACTTAGACAATAACCTTGCTCCTTGAAATTGGTCAAACAAATCATCAATTAGTGGGAGTTGATATTTATTTTTCTTTGTTTGCTTATTGAGTTCCCAAAATATTGCATCACAATAAGTTGTCCTTGAACCAAATGATAAACTCATCCCTTTTAACTTTCCTTAAATCAACTCGAAAAAAGTTCTCAAAAAACCATGATTTTAAATTCTGCCCATGTTGGTATGACACCTACTAAGAAACTAGTGATCATATTTTTCCACCATCGAGATGCATTCCCCTTTAGCCAATACGTACCAGATTTAGTTTGAAATTTTTTTCGCACTTCTATCAATTTAAATTTCTCATCCATATCCCCAAGACATGATTCTGCAACTTCAGGACTTCCTCCAATAAAATACTTCATTTCAACCCTTTTCAAGGCTTCATGGTAATCAAAAACATCTAATTCTTTTACTTGAGGTGTTGGTATACTCGGATGAGGTATATTCTGTTCAACTGCTTTGTTCTGAATCACAACATTTGTCAAATTTGCAATCTGATTCACATCATTTGCCATAAGATTCATCATCTCTTGCATTCTATCAGGTTCTGGAGATGGAGTTATATTATTAGTACTCTCCCTATGTGACCTTCCCCTTGATATTTTTGAAAACATCATAATTCCTATAAATCACACAAATATAATAACCAAAGATAAAAGATAATTTTACACAACATAACTAAACTCTCATACCCCCATCAAATTTACTTATGTAATCATATTGATCATTTGCCACATCCAAGACTCAACTCAGCTCCGATATCACTCTGTCATACCCCATCTTATATAAATATAATCTAAGGTGAGACATGATGTTGTACTCTATAGAATAGAGTAAAAGGCCATAAATTGTCTTATTATCTATCCTAATGTATTTGTAAAACTTTAAATAAGCAATACTACACAAATCTCACAACTTTAAACCACTTCTATATACATAACACAAAAAAACAATACCTCTACATATACTTCTAAACAAGGAAATTTACAAACATCCAACCAATTCTTATACTCCAAAACAACAAAACATATTAAAGTTCAACATTTACAATAAAACAACATAGCAGTGGAAAACTATGACATAACAAACAACAAAATGAAAGCTACCCGTAACCCTTTAGTCTTTCATGTCGTGTGGCAAACTGATCGACCTACTTAAATCACGGTGTCATCTTTACTTGGAGAGGGATGAGTGCTCATAAGGTTGTACCAAGAAAAAATACAGAAACAACAACATAGCAATGTAAACACGTTTAGATTGCACTTTTCTTTATCTTGCATTGCCAGCATGGCGAGCCCGGTAACCCGCCCCAACCATTGGATTAGGGATCACCAAGTATCAAGAGAACATAAGAATCAATACTCATGTATTGATCAGAATGAGCGACCCCTCTTCACAACACATGAATATGTCAAACATACACGCTTGAGATCTACTAAATCATAGTTTTGGTCATGTCCACTTTCATGTTATCGTAAGCTAGCTTGATTTGTGGCTAATTCCATGGTCAAACCATGTTTCCAGGAGTGTGCGTCCACCCCTCCTCGATTTATCACAAAACAAGACATTTTGCACATAAAAACTATTTACTGATTTTTAGTTGCAGTCCAGCGACATACAACACTAGACACAATTTTAGGACTCAAATGAACATCACATTTAATATATGAATACTCATTTGAAAGATGATTCAACAAGCTAAAATCTCATAAGAGGACGTAACTTCATCAGAGCACTCAAACGTTTCGTAAAAAGTCATTAAAAAAATATCTATAAAACTGTAAATAGAGGAACAGTTCTGTGAGGGTATGGAAAACATATCATAACTTCTTAAAATGAGTTCCTCTACCTGTAAACTTGCATATATAGAAACTAGACTCTACAAGGAACAAAACCATGCAAGTTTCATCACATCATTCTTAGCCAATAAGTATCAATAAATTCATAAACATCTGCAACTAAACAGAAAAACGCAGAAACTGTATTTTAACTTATAAATCTTAATCACACCATTAACCTTCAACTTTCCTACTTAAAATTTCGTTTCCTAAGTTCAATTTCACCCTAGGAATGATGTTTATCCTTTGGTTTTTTCGAAATCTCCCTTTAAAGACTCCAAATTTATCTTTCTTATTTGATAAACATTCAAGCTTTGACCCTCTTTCATTTTTATCATATTTTTAAATGAGTAAAATATTAATTATGCTACTAGAGTAGTGTTAATGTCCTACAATATATGGAAACACCAGATCTTCCTAGCTGAATTTTTTGATTTTTTTGTATTACATATGATTCCATAACAGCCAAAGCAACTTCATATATATTTCTGCAGCTTCAGCTGAAGTTTTTTGCCAACTCTTAAATCCCAATTTAGTTCCAAGGTGAGCAGTTCATTAGGCATATCATGGTTGTAGAGATATCTCCATATGCATATTCACACATAGAGCCGAGGAGGCATTCCGTGACCTTTCCTTCTCATACAAGCCTCCAAGTTGTATGATTTTCCATTGGCATATTTGAGCACAGATGTCACTTCTTAGTTTGTCAATGAATGATGTTGTTCTTTTTGAAGATTCATCTTCATTCTTTCTAATTTGCGTCTTAGAGCACAAATTTCTCTCCATTAGCCTTTGCACTTCCCATGTACAACATTTCCACCAATGTTTCCCACAATTCTTTTGCATCCTCACAATTCATTACTCTACTTAGTACAAGTATTTCGAGACAGGCCTTCAGAACATCAAATTCTTTGAAGGAGTTGACAACTTGTTATGCATAGTTTCTAGCTTGTGAATGCATGACGTGGTTTTGAAGGAGGGAACTCGTATTTACACAATAGCTTGTGTACATTGGCATATACACAAAAGTATTTCAAGAGGGGGTCCTTCAAAGCTCTTCTTAAAGAGGTAAACTCCGTTTAGAAATTATCTTTGGCCCGGAACTCAAGATTCCTATTGTTAAGCACTTTACTATTGGATCGATAAAGGTTGGCCCTATCTGAAGGTGGACGTTTTCGATGCGTAAGCCATGGAGTTCGAGGGACAAAGCCCTATTTCCTCTGTAATTGCTTGGCCACCGGAATATCAATCGAGGGGTGATCCTGGATGTGAATTGATACAGTTCCTGGCCCGATGTTAGGTAGGATTGCTGCCAATCGAGTGATGGTGTCTGCCGTTTTAAATCAATAGCACTAATTTTGATTGCCCATTTTGATAGCCTCTCATTCAGATAAGCTTGTTCCAACACCTCTTTAAGAGGTTGGTTGTAACGTCCTGAAAAGGTGTTACAAATGAAATTCCGACAGGTTAGACTCGCATAAATTCTTGTTATAAAACATGAAATGAGTGGTAGTTTAGCAATTTAACATAACAAGAGGGAATTTTAGAAGGAGGGACTAAATGGTCATTTAGTCAAATTAAGAAGTCTATAAATAAGAGTGGGAAGGAAAAGGAAGGGGTCATTTGGCAAAAAAAACGCAAGGAAACCCGAGAGATTGAAATTTATCGCGAATTTGGGATCAAAAAACAATTTATCGCAAATTTGGGACTTAATTGCAATTTATCGCTGAATTTGGGGCCAAGAAGTAAATTATCTCAAATTTGGGAGCTGTTTGCAAATCATCACAGAATTGGGGCAAAAAAGCAAATTATCGCGAAATATAGGGGCTGACTTGCAAATTATCGTGGAATTTGGGGCCAAGAAGTAAATTATCGCGAATTTGGGAGCAATTTGCAATTTATCGCGGAATTGGGGTAAAGAAGCAAATTATTGCGAAATTAGGGGCTGACTTGCAAATTATCGCAGATTCCAGGACTGATGTGCAATTTATCGTGGAAATGGACTTTTATGCAAATTATCGTGGAAATTAAGGACTCAAATGCAAATTCCCGTGAATACGAAGAGTAACACTCGAATTGGCCGCGAATTTTGGACCATAGTGTAATTCACCGCGAATCCTAGAGTAAGGTCACAAATTGCCGCATAATTAGATTAACTAAAGAGAGTAAGTCATAGAGTAACACGACGGTATAACATGCTAATATGTATATGCATGAAGTAGGGAACAAGAAGGCACTAGGCAATAGGACGACCAGGTAAGCGGAGTAAACATAGCGAATTAAAAGAAGGTTCATAGTTAGGGGGTTAAGCGAATATTAAGCTAATTCGAAACGAGTGTAAGGTAAAAACAGAAGTCTCGTGGCGAGGTGGGAACAACAATCCCGGCATCGTGTTCATGAGCACGGTCAGCCACATGTAGGACATGTCCGAGAAAGGAACATAGGGGTTCTCAAGATTGGAATTGTGCGCACTACAGAGCCGAAAGGAACCGGATAGAAACGGGGTAGCACTTGACTCTCTAACCGGAGAAGGGAAGCATATATTCTCGTCGAGCCAACTAACAGCTAACGGTCGGTTTGGGCGAGACATGTCGTTAGGCATGTAAAAACTGACCACAGTAGAAAAGCAGGAAGTGATATGGAGGGGAAATAACAAAAAAGAAAAGAAAAGACAAAAAAACAAGCAAACTAAAAGAACAAGAGAAAAAGGAATGAAATCGAGCGAATTAATAATATTATAGAGAAGTTTCTTTTAATAGACTATGACCGTTTAACAGATTTTGTAGGGGGAGGATAGGAGGCTTAGGTGGCATTGGAACTGAGGTCGTCGATCGTCCGCTGTACGAGTCAACCCTTTAGTTTTTGTTTTTAATTTGTCTTGTGTACTTTGAAAGACGATGATATTTCCTTGACCTTGAATTACGATTCGTTAAAATTTTCTTACTTTATTTCACTAACGCATAGACATTGTTAAGGCCTGGCTTGCGGTTGTTACAAATGGTATCAGAGCCATTTCTTGACATTAAATTGGTGTTGAGACTATCCAAAACTAACATAGAAGTGTGGCATAAGCCGTAGGAGGACGATCGATCATAGCCAATAGAAAGATAACTAGTTGTAGAAGACTACTAATAGATGGGCATGGAACTAATAGGAAATTTTCAGGATGGCACCAAGAACAAGAGCACGCAGCAACCAAGGGACACAAAGTGAAGGGTCAGAGCAAGTACCGACTCCCGAAACCCCAATCACGGACTCGACCACCCCCACTACCATCAGCCAGGATATCTTGAGGGACATATTCCAGACCATGGCTACAACGTTGATGAACACCGTGATACAAGGCGAGGTAAGGGAGACGAGCAATTCAGACGACACTCGATGATATACAAGAGAGAAAGGTCGCATGTACTAAAATGAAGCATTGAAGAAAGCGGGAATGAGCAGCTTCTCAAAGGGTAAGGAAGAAGATGCGGAATCATGGATTATCCGACTGGAGGAAAAGTTCGACTTGGTGGAGGCGCCTATTGAGATGAGATCGGGACTAGCGCCGTTATGGTTTGATGGGAGTACCGCCCGCTGATGGGGGATTGTATCGGCATCCTTACTGAAGGGAGGCCCGATTCCATGACCTAATTTCAGAGAAGCATTCTTGGACTATTATATTACGAATGGACTGAAAAAGGACAAGAGAGCAGAGTTTGACAAGATTTCACAAGGGAGCCGCATGGTCATGGATTACATGCAAGAATTTGTCGAACTGGGTAGATATGCTCCCGAGGTCATGGGGAGTGAACAAGAAAAGATGCATCGCTTCACGGAGGGATTGAATGAAAAGATCAGACTAGCCATGTACAGTAGAGACGACGAAGAGTTTTCGAGTCTAGTAGCGGCCGCGGTGCGAGTAGATGGGGGATTCATGAGGTTGGACAACGAGCGAACCAAAGGGGGGACAAAAACGGATTTCGGCGACCGAGGGCCGTGGAAAGGAAAGAGCAACATAGAGAGTATAGGGCCAGCACACGGAGCTCCCACGAGGCCGACTTGTCCTAAGTTTCAGAGGGGACACTATGTGGAATGCCGCGTCGGAAGTAGCGCGTGCTACATGTGCGGAAACGAGTGACATTATGCGCAGGACTGCCCCACTAAGAGGAAAACAGAAACAACAGCAAGAGAGAGAACCACTGCAAATGCCCGAGTATTTGCGGTAAACAAGGAACAGGCGTCAGAGTCTGAGGACGTCGTGGAAGGTACCTTACTAATTTATGGATTTACCGCTTATGTATTATTTCACTGTGTAGAAACCCGTTTGTATGGTGGAATTCTTATATGAGGAAATTATTGGTTCAGGCGACACGACATGTTCTAAGAAGTATAATGAAAACGAAATGAAGATGGATCCTCTAGGCATCAAGACAGTACCTCTATTCTCCGATAATTCAGAAATGATAGTTGTAATCGGTTCTGAGATGACACCAGAGTTAGAAAAGGAGGTAATTTCTTTTTTGCAAAATGATATAGATATTTTTGTTAGGTCTTTTGAGGATTGTGTGGGAGTAGATCCCCACATTGTTTGGGAGTTAACATTGTTTGTTCTCATAGACTCAATGTTAACCCGTATGTTCGACCAGTTCATCAGAAAAAGATAAAGCTTTCCCCAGAGAAAGAGAAAGTCATTGATGAGGAAGTGGAAAGTTTATTGCAGGCGGGATTCATAGAGCCTATTAGATACGCAGATTGGTAGTGAATCCAGTAGTGGTCCCAAAGTCGAATAATAGCTGGAGAATTTACACTGATTTTACAGATTTAAATAAGGCATGTCCGAAGGATCCGTATCCCCTACCGGCCATTGACATGATGGTGGATGTGGCCTGCAGTTTTGAATTTCTTAGTACGTTAGATGCTTTTAAAGGTTATAATCAGATTTTTATGTAATACGAAGACAAATTCTTTAATTCTTTTATGACAAATAAATGCATTTTTTGCTATAAGGTTATGTCATTCGGGTTAAAGAATACTGGAGCCACCTATCAATGTTTAATAAATTCTATATTCAGGGATATGATATGTAAATTTTTAGAAGTTTGTATTGATGACATATTGATAAATGGCCGACACATGAGTAATCACATCCAATATCTGAATGATTTTTTTAATATATTGAGGAAACTTCGACTAAAATTGAGTCCACATAAGTGTGCCTATTGTGTAAAAGGGGGGAAATTTATTGGTTTTATGTTATCCGAAAGGGGAATCGAGATATATTCCGATAAGATCACAGCTATCCAGCAAATGACTCCTCCAACAACTATCAGAGAAGTGCAACGACTAACGGGTCGATTAGCATCATTGAATCACTATATTTCACGATCTACAGAGAAAATTTTACCGTTTTCTGAGCATTTCGTAAAACAAATCTCCAATATTGGAATGATGAATGCATTATGGCTTTTGAGAACCTAAAAGATTATCTGAGTAAACCACCGTTTATGTTTCCCCCATCTCCTGAGGAGCCATTGGGTTTGTATTTAGCGGTATCTAAAGATGCAGTGAGTGCCACCTTAGTTAGGCTTAGCGACAAAGAGCATAGACCAGTGTATTACGTCAGCAGGAAATTGCAAGGAGCAGAATCCTGCTATACAAATTTAGATAAATTTGTCTTACTCTAATAGTTGCCTCCCGAAAATTAAGGCATTATTTCCAAGGTAACCATATTGCGGTATTGAAATATCTACCTATCAGGAGTGTATTATCGAAAATCGACGCCTCTGGCAGGCTAGCTAAGTAGAATTTCAGTGGGAAAGTATCAGATTGAATATATATCGAGACGAACTTTAAAGGCACAAGTTTTAGTGGATTTCATAGTAGAAATGACTCGGTTAGAAGTGTCGGGTAATGAAGAGTACTCGGATGTATTTGTCGATGGATCAGTTTTTGCCAGACGAGCTAGCCCTGGTGTTTATTTTAAAGAAAGAAAGTCTGGTGAAGAGCATTAGTATGTTGTAAAACAACGTTTTTCTGCAACTAATAACGTCCCTGAGTATGAAGTCTTGATATTTAGTATCAACTTGGCAGTCGAAATTGGAATTGTTCGTTTGCATGCTCACTCTGATTCACAGTTAGTAGTGTACCAGTTTTCAGATATTTTTATTACAAAGGATGTGTATATGGTGTTATACCTAGAAAAGTTAAAGGAGGCAGTGAAAAGCCTTAAGACATTCGTTCTTACGTACATCCCGAGAGAAGAAAACACTCGTGCCAATGGTCTTGCAAAATCGGCCACGATCTTAGAACTCTTAGACGAGTAGAGAATTACGACTATGATCATTTATCAATCGTCTATCAATCTAACCGAGAGACAGACCGCCGACTTCGCAAACGTGGACATCTTGATATCACTTGGTTTTTATTAGATGCAGTAACTGATTAATCATCTTGGAATGACGTTATTATCAATTATTTGATCATGAGAGAATTGCCCGCCGATGAAGGTGAGGCCCACAGGACAATGCAAAGAGCTACAAGCTTCATATATGTGAATGAGAAATTATATAAGAAAAACTTTGGAGGACCTTCACTTCGATGTTTGTCCCCTGTATAGGGAAAATTAGTAATGGAAGAAGTTCACGCTAGGGACTGTGGTGACCATTCAGCAGGTCGATCCTTGGACTCGAAAGTTAAGAGGGCCGGGTATTATTGGCCAGCTATAGTAAAAGATTGCTTGAACTTTGTTCGAAACTATTCTGCTTGCCAGTTCGACTCGAACGTGCATCATGTGTCAAGAGTGAATATGAAACATTTTCCAACAACATGTCCTTTTGATACTTGGGGTATCGATATTTTGGGTCCTTTTTCGACCGCACCTAGCCAAAAGAAATTCTGTATCGTGACCGTGGAACATTTCTCCTAGTGGATTGAAGTTGAAGCCATGTCCCGAGTCTGGGAACAGGAAGTTATAAGTTTCCTATGGAGATATATTATATGCCGATTCAGAATTCCCCGGATTTTGGTATCAGATAACGGAACACAATTCTCATGGAAAAGTGTAAATGAATGGTGCGAGTATTATGGTATTCAACAATGGTTTACATCTGTGGCACATCGAGAAACGAACGGGCTTATAGAGGTTATTAATCGCATCATCTTGCAACAATTAAAAAATAATAGAACAATCCAAAGCCTCATGGGTGGATGAGCTGCATAATGTCATGTGGGCATATCGGACGTCACTGTGGTCTACCACCGGATTTATCCTGTTTTCTTTGGTATACTGCTTCGAGGCCATTTCTCCGATGAGGTGACTATTTTATCTAAGAGAGTCATTGCTTACGATGAAGTATTGAATGCGGACATGCAAAAGTTCGATCTTCTTTGTGTTGACGAACTAAGAGACAGAGCCGCCATACGAATGGAGGTTTTTAAAAAGCGAATGGCTAAAAGACATGACAAAGACATACGCCCTGTGTTGTTAACAGTTGGGGACTTAGTCCTAAAAAAAGTGGAAGTCTTGAGACATGTTGGTAAGCTACACCTAAAGTGGGAAGGTCCGTACAGAGTAACGGCGGTGGTGAGAGAAGGAACATATAAGATTGCGAATATGAGCGGGAAGGAGCTACCACGGACTTGTCATATTTCCAATTTACGCAAGTATTATGTATAGACGTGACTCTTCAATCTTTTTAAAATAAAATTTCCCTCTTTTTGATTGTCATATTCTGATTTTTAAGTATCATTTTTAACGACATGAATTCAATCGACTAGGGGACAGGTAAGTTAGGAGTAGGTTCATTGCATTTTAGTACGATGGAGGATGGAATAAAATAATAGGGTAGATAAGAAATGCAATGTACCGCTTTTCGTGTAGTCGATCATTTTCAAACTTGTCAAATTAGATACTGTGTCAAAATGCTTTGAACATGATGAGTCTTTCTGTCCGCGGAAGAATCGTCTACACATATATATTGTTGGAATATGTTAAGGGGCCCGATTGACTATTTTACAGCCGGTTTTGTACCGAGCATTTATCCGTGGCAAACAGGGTGCCTTGTGGACCCAACTCCTCCATGACATGCCGACGAAGGTCGCACCCTCGCCGGAGGCCGGTCCATTCCGTGATTTCCGTGGTATTTGTTTATACCAAGATGCCTCGGTGCTTGTTTAGACCGGGATGCGCGATATTTGTTTATACTGGGATGCCTCGATGCTTGTTTAAACTGGGATGCCGCGGAATTAGTTTGTATAGGGATGCCTCGATTCTTGTTTAGACCAGGATTCCGCGGTATTAGTTTATACCGGGATGCCTCGGTGCTCGTTTAGACCGGGATGCTGATGTATTTGTTTATACCGGGATATCTCGGTGCTAGTTTATACCGAGATGCCGTAGTATTTGTTTATATCGGGATGCCTCGGTGCAAGTTTAGACCAAGATGCCGCATTATCCTTGTCGGAAAAATAAAGTCCTTAAACCACTTGGATGCACGGTTATTTATCTATCATCCCCGAAGGGCGAAATTTGTTACAAGATTATGTGATTGGAATCGCCTAAAAATAACCCTGTGGTATCAACCCTCATTAAATATGATCGTATTTATGGTTTCCACTTGGATAAACGATCAAAATGGCCAAATTTTTGCCTTATAGTTTGCATTCAACAAAATTTTATGATTACTCGGGACACCTCGGAATTGTCGTAAAAACTTTCTGTGATTATCTAGCATTCTGACCCACATTCAAAAATATCAGGGACTCAAATCACGCCGAAGGACTATTTATCTTTAATCGGCAAACTAATCAGATGGAAATTCATTATTATTTCGTAGGCTAATTTCTCAATTCGGGTTATTCGGAGTAATATTTTTAAAGTGATCAGAGAAATTGAAAAGAAATGAAAGAAAACTCCAGTATATGAAGGGGAATACAAAATGAGGGGGAGATTACAAAAGTGAAGAAACTATGTTAAGAAGTTTATTGCTTCTTTTTCTGGGAACATGAGCTTTCACCGGGTCCGTTGGGGAGCTTCCTTATTATCTTGATCGCCGGGTGAGGAGGATTAAGATCCTCAAGAAACTCCGCATCAATTAGTTTCCTCGGGACAAAACCCGCCATTTCAGTCTCATGGCATTCCCGAGCTGCTCTCACACTAGCAGGAATATATATTGGAGGATCGTGTTGAGTCATCAGCTCCTCATGTTTGAGAAGATTCGCCACGAGAGGACCCACGGGTTCCGGGAATAGTGGAGCCAACCTGTAATAGCCGAGAAAAAGGTACGACGAAACAAATATTAGGGAATTAAGCGGTAAAGTCTAGACGAGAGATAATGAGAGATACGAGAACGAAAGAACGTAAAAGGGAACGAAAAAAATAGAAAAGTAAAGAAAAGTAAAGTAAAGAAAAAGATAAAAAGGGGGTCAAAAGCAAAGGAACGAGAGGTCAAAGTGTGAATTAGAAAAGTTAGGATGTCTATAAATAGGGGTGAGGAGGCCCAAAAACGAGTTAATCATCATTAAGACCCGAAAATTTGAAAAATCCCGCAAAGAAGGAAATTATCGCGGATTTCCCATGTATGCATTTTTATCGCGGATTTTTGGATGAACAAATTGTCGCGGATTTTCTGTGAAGAGCAATTTGTCGTGGAAATTGAACATGTGTAAATTATAGCGGAAATCATGATCAGTGCAGTATTATCGCGGATTTGATGATGAAGAGAATTATCGCGGATTTCCTTTGTGAAGAGAATTGTCGCGGAATTTGGTTCCAAGAATAAAATTATCGCGGATTTGAAGTTTCAGCATAGAATTATCGCGAATTTCGAGGAAAGAAGTAAATTATCGCGGAAATACTAAGTTTAAGTATTTTCGTCGCGTCGCGACGTCGGATCGTGGGAGGAAAGGAACACGTAAGGTCTACGGTAACCACATAGTTAACAATAGGATAATAACGTCGAAATTCGAGTAACTGAAACCCATTACGAAATGCAGGAAAGCGCGGAAAGACTATAGCAAGCGAAAGTAAACGGTAAGCGGAGTGAACACAATATAGTAAGGGAAGGTTGAGACTTAGGGAATGGGATTGGGTTAATAAAGAATGAAGAAAGGATACGAATGAACGAGATAAATGATAATAAGACTCGGGGTGAGGAAGGATGGACCGTCCGACCGAACCCGGCATCGTGCCTAGTACACGATTTGCCAAAGGAAGGGCATGCCTGATGAAGGGAACGATAAGTTCCAAAGAGGAAAAGATACGTACGAAGAGGGCATAACGGATCCGGGTGGAAAAAGAGGTAGCGCCTAAGTACCCACCCGGGGAAGGGAAGCATATGGCCTGTCGAGTCATCCAACAGCTAATGGTTGGCTTGGGCGGGACATGCACCGAGCATGTTAATCTCGGCAACAGAAAAGTTAATGAATGATGGAAATGATAAGGGTAAAAGAAGAGGGAAATAAGAAAACGGTTAAGTGGAATGATTCATGTGTGCGTGTACAGTGTAACTAAGAAGTGAAAAGATAATGTGTAGTGTGTGTGAAGTTTCCTTTAATAGATTGTGACCGCTTTACAGATTTTGTAGGTGACGCAGATGAGATATGATAGGGACGGGGGAAGAAGGTCGTCGGTTGTCCGGTGATAGAGTCCGGTCCTTTGGAGAATACTCCAAATTATGCTGTCGTATTTTCGTGTTTCGAACTATGTTTAAATTTGCATTCGAATATTTCCATTTTAATTATCATATTTTAACAAAACAACTAGGCCCAAATTGGGGGCGTTACACAACCTCATAAACGCATCCGGTGGCGGGCCCTCTTCAGTCTCAATCTCCTCTGAGAAGAACTGTCGGTGCAAATCTTCCTCCATATTGAACTGGAGAGCCCCAAATGGGTCCTGGGAGCAGTCCAGCTTCTCCGCCGCAAGGACAGTCTTGAACTTCCCGGAGAGGTTGAGATCTAACTTCTCTTTTTCCTCAAGCGATAATGATATGCCCAGAATTCTTTGAGTCTGGACACTCCCCCTCAAGAAGTACCGGAGATTCTCTTTTGCACTTGCTATGGTCGCCAAATTACGGAAAGTCAGAGAATGCACCGCGAACTCCCATATCAACTTTCGGAAACAATCGTCAGCTGGTGCGGCAACCTAGAAGCTCGACCCCTGACACCATCTACAGTTGTCTAGAGGGAACCAATCTTGAATTTCCTTTCTTTGTTCTTCTCCGTGGCCTTCTCAAGAGCCTTTATGTAGGCAGCATTGACATTTTTGGCCTTCTTTAGTTTCACCTCGGTTTCAACACGAGTCTGATCCAGCTTTTCCCTGACATATTAAAGGTCACCCTTCAGCGAGTCTATGGAATGTTTGAGGGCATGTTTCTTCCAGATGAAAAGAGCTTCGGTTTCGGTCAGGTCTCTGCGATGAGCCCGAGTCAAGGCCTCAAACGCTTTATTATGCTCAGCCTTCAATGCCGCCATATCTTAAGCGTGCTTCTCCAGCTAATTTTGAATCAGCTTCTCTACGGCTTTTTTCTTTTCTCCCCGATGATTTCTGGGCAGTTGAGCTCCGAGTGACTCAACTGCGGCTGTGGCACCCAGCTCTACAAGAGTCCGCTCCATCTAAAAGAAAAACAAGAGCTATAAGTATACAAGTATCAAACAGGAAACGAATGATTTTATAAGTGATAATGATCAGTGTTATTACAAACCTCTCCCCCCGCACGACGTATTCTCGCAAGTTGCCCATCAACCGACTGAAATCGGTAAATACGATGTGGTCATCTTCGCCACGCGGTGGCATCTATGGATTCCGGTCAAAATTTGTCAAAGCCGACATGTTGGATACATTGTCATCCTTCGGAATCCGAATATAAAACCAGCCTAACGTCCCATCTCGAGCCATTCCTTCACGGTGATTTTTGGAATATCTTTAATTCGGAAGGCGTCAAGGAATTCGGCAGTCAACAAACACACTCTTTTTAGTGGGCTCCGTTAATTCCAAAATAGTGGGGCCCTCCAACGGTGTTTTTCCCCAGTCCGGACAAGCCTCTTGGGTTGCTTCCCCCTTCGGAAGGGTCTCATGCACCACTTCTCTCACTGACGGGCGGGTTAGTTGACCCCCACTGATCACACCCTCCTCTTCGTCCCCGAAGACATCAACTAACGCATCAGCAAAATCATACATTCCTCCTTCGGGGGTGGGGTCTTTGGGGACGGAGTAATCATGGTTAACTCTAGCTGACGAGCTACGGCCACCAGATCTGCCATATTTTCAGGTGCCAGCATATTCTCCACCTGCTCTGGAGGTTCCATTATTACAGCAGGCTGAGGGGGAGTAATGGGCCTGACTTCATCGGATGATGGCGCTGTCTCCTGTAGACTTAGCGCCAGCTCGGCCGTTGCAGTACGGTTACGAGCCCCTGGCCCCATCTCAAATATAAGGTTATCTTCCTCCGAGACAAGCGCTTGGAGCGATCACAACCTATCGCCCAACTTAGACGGGTCTTTAGCTAGGGCCATTATTTTATATGCAAAACAAACAAGTCGTGTAAATTGTATGGTGTGAAGATTATGAAACAATTCTATGTTAATATAAAAGGGTTTTTCCTATCGAAGAAAATTTATTGACACGGTTCTGGTACGAATGCATGGGTTAGGTACCTAATAGTTCCCTGCTAAAATGGGTAGGGGACGGAAGAAGGTTGAAAGCGACCAAAATCGGAGTACAGAATATAGTCTTCGTAGTCCAGTCTGCATCGTCCGATCTAGCACAGTCATGGAGCGCCTATTTTAAAAGCCTTGGAATGGTCGCCCGCGAAATGGAGTAATAAGACTCCGAGAGAAATGGTTCCTCTTAACCGGGGAACCGCCTAGGAAGGTTGAGTGTGGACAACCTAGTATTGCCCACACAGGTTTCAAAAAAGAAATGTTTTTTTCCAGTCATAATTCGATTTGGGAGTGGAAAACGGAAAGGGGCTCTTTTATTGCCTAAAGCGGAAGAATATACAACCGTGGGCACCGTAATGGTTAGAAGTACTGATTTGGAATATTTGAAAGAAACAGTCGAAGGTCAAGGGAATACGACTCGTTTATTTGAAAATAATAAAGGTCGTAACTAAGGAGATTGAATTTGGATTAAGTTGGAAAATGTTGATTTTTAAATGAGTTTGGAGTTTTGTAATGAAAGGATGAAGTGGATAGTGGAGCTCACACTCGAAGAATTCAAAGCAAATAGTGTGAGCACCGACCGGTGGACACAAAATCCATTCAGCGGTTCCGGGCTGGTAGAGAACACAGTTTGAAGGGAGGAGGTATTCCTCCACGACAGATTTCCACTTTCGAGCATGCATACTATAAGGTTGGTCAAAAGATTTAAGGGCCTTAACTGCAGAACTCTGGGGCCGAGTGTATGTTCAAGATGGGCGATTCGTTCAAAAAAGTGGGGATGAAAATTTGAAGTGCAAGGAGGAAACGGCGACATGCTCGAATTTGAACTCCCCAAATAGGATAAGGAGTCCGATGAATGAGACAATGAGGTGTCAGGGTCCGAAGATCGGGCGGAACCGGAAGACATTGGTTAATTAAGTTAAAAATCAATTTTTCCAAATTTTATTATGTGTCTCGCCAGTTTTCGTACCAAAAGTAGCGAGAGTTATTGTTTTTCCATGGTATTCGCGAGTTTTTGCAAGCGGTCGCGAGATTGTTTAAGCAATCGCGAGTTTTTGCAAGCAAAGTGGTGGTAAGTATTGTTGAAGTGCTGCAGTAACGAGGTTTTGCAAGTACTCAAGAGTTTCTATCACAATGTCGTGAGTGAATACTGTTGGAGTGCGGTAGGCCCGAGTTTTTGCCAAAATGTCGCGAGAGAGTGAGTACATCGCGCGAAATGACGCTGTTACGAGAGGAAAACATGGGTATTTATAGAGGCGAACCCCGAGTAGAAAAGTCCTGCGATTTTTGCACGTCTCAAAATCTGACGTTCTTATTGTCAAAACGATCACGTCGATGAGGAGATTCCAACCCTACTCATGGTTTTCACAAGAAAATTTTCGAACAATTATCGACTTTCGGGACGAGCTAATGTGATATGGTTTAGGACTCAAAAACTGAATTTGAAAACCAAGGGACTATTGATATTACCCGGGGATATTATTTGTATTACGACACCTCGGGAGCTCGTCCGATGTGGCTAAATGATATTTTCGGTTTTCTTGTATATTTATGTAACAGTGTATTTTTGGGGGTATTCTTGTAATTCAGACCTCCCGGGCGCACATATGGGCTTTTTACTGACATTTCAATCAGTATTGGATAATTTCGGTCCCGAACAGTGCCAAGGGTATTTTCGTAATTTGGCACCCGAGGAGCACGCTGGTAAGTTGTAGCGATATTTCAAGCTATCTATTCAATATTTAGAGACAATGAACTAGTCTACGGGATTTTCATGTATTCTCTAATCGACATTTCTGACTAACTCTCGACCGAGATGAATCTCTGAAGCTCCGGAATGATATTGCATTTATTCCAGTTTAATTGGATATTATCTAAGTAAATTGGGCTAAGTCAAGTGAAAGTGGGCTCCTGGGCCTGAAACTGGCTAATTGAGCTGATTTTCTCTATAAATATGAGCCCCAAGTCACTGAAAAATGATCCAGACTCTTAACACGCTTCCTAAGGGAAAGTGCTAATTTTGATCTCACTCTTGTACTCGTGACTTTTTGCAAGTAGTTGCGAGTTTGTTTTCCCTTGGTCCCAGTCGCAAGTTTCTGCTGACTCGCAACGTTCTGCACTTTTTCGTTGGTTCCGAACTTTCGTATCGTATTTCACTAAGGTAGTCGCGACTTTGTGCATTGCACCTGGTAGTCGCCACTTTTTGTCCTATCCCTGGTAGTTGCGTCATTCTGCACTGAGTCGAGACGTTGTGAACTGAGTCACGAGATTGTGACATGACTCGCGACATTCTGTACCATTTGCAAGTTTTTGTACTGACTCACAAGATTTTGGCAGTTACGACGCAACAAAGTGTATTTGATCGTTTTCCATGTCATTTTCATTCGGATTATCAATATCTCTTAATTGTATTTGTATCTTTTGATTATTATAGTGAAAACCAAGGTAGTGCTTTGCTCTCCCGATGATGTACACATTGTGGGCCCAAGCTCGTATATCGCTCGTGTCCCCACAAAAATTGAATTCCAAATAATTAAAGAAATCGACTGAATTAAAAATATATACTAAAAAAATTTTTAGATAAGATCATATATGTCCTATCAGTTCCCCAAAAATTTATTGACCAAGCGCCGATACGTGGCCCTGGCATTTTTCAATCTGAACGGCTTGACAACATTTCAATAAACACCATTTTCGATCAGAAAGGCAGATCTAGTGGTACCTGGAGTAAACCTCCAGCTAGGAAGATCTGGTGGTACTTGTAGTAAACCTCCATTGTATTGATCAATGTTCTCCCCGACACGGCAGTGACTATCGATCAATATGCTGGAGAGGAAAAGGATTCGACTCGCAACACTTGTTTATATTTTTGAAGTTTGTGCAAACTCTCCATTTCCCATTGGCCATGGACACCAACACATGGTTAGAAATCCACTTAGTATACTGCACTCGCCTTAGTATTTATGCGATGCTCACTGACCAATTGATCGACCCCTGGCACATCTTGGGGTACAAGCGAAGATATCCACTTGGTCCATTAGAAAACTAATGAATTCCTCCTCCAAACTATGTTAAACGGACATCGACAGTGCGCCATGGGCACTCGAGGATTCGGACTCGGAGACTCGAATTTGTTTAAAGAGTCCGACTCGGGATATGATTAATTTATTAATAAATATTTATGCTACAAGTATTACCAAAATAAAAAACTCAAATAACTCAAATTATCTTCAGTTTTAACAATTAGTCAAGATTTTTAGTAACAAAATTTTACTTATAATCTATAGTATCTATAAATACAAAATTGATCAAATTAAACCAAGTAATAGAAAATTCTATGAAATTGATCAAATTAAATACATAAGCGACAAATCAAAATTTATACAAGAAAAAGAATATTTATAGCTTTATTAATTGGAGGTGAGGCTGGAATAGTGTTTTAGCTATCGGTAGGAATGAATTTGGGCTTCGGCTGGCAGTGGAGGGCCATCACGAATGCCGAAGCATGAAAAAATCATAGAATTGGGTCAAATACATGCTAGTGATGCTTTGGCTACTTCAACTCGTTTGGCGAAGGAGTATCCCGACAGGATAAACCCCTCAATTCCCAGATTCTCCACTAATTGACCATCCAATATGCGCTCAACATCAACTGAGCCAATGTGTTGAATTGGTAAGGTGGATAACTGCTGGGGTAATGGTTTAGGTTGGGCTACATCTGCGGCTAGGCGGGGAAATCATGGTGTGGGCTGCTAGGGTTGTGGCTGTCGGTGGGATGCAATTGAGATGGGGAAATACGCGTTTTAGACCGCAAAGGCTACTTAGGGCTGCCACTGTTCGGGGATGGCTCGGCAACATTACGACCGCAAAGTTGGACGCTTGTCGAAACCGCATCCGAGTGGTATCACCGTCCGACTCGCGTCCGAAATTGATTCTTTTGCCCAAATGTTGTGTCTGTTTAACATAGCCTTCAAATGGGGAGTCAATTCCGACCCGATGTGGGAAATCTTATCTGGTTCACCTTCTACCAGATTTATAGCTTAGAAGCCGATACGCTCCATTGCCTGTCGAGGATGCGGTGACTCTTCAAGGAGTTCCACTTGGGCCCTCTTGATCGGGGAGAGCGTTTGGCAGGACCTCCGATAACATTGCCTGGCGGCACTCTGATCCTCATTCACTGAAATAATTCCCATAATCGAAGGAAACTTCATCATCATGTGATATGTGGACGGCACCACCTTAAATTTACCAAGGCCATTCATTCTGATGATTGCGTTGTGCCAACTCCACCTCAACAACAATAAACTCAAGGATCGCCGTCCGATCCAAGAGTTGACTTCCCATACTCAAGGGAACGCCACCTTCATAGGGTATGAAGCTTCTCGGATCAAAAACCCGTAGGGTGACATTAGCGATCATAAGATTAGGTGTTTATCCCCAGTGTGTCGGCCACTTACTGTTTCATTAAGTTACAGGAAGCCCCGATTTTGTTTAGTATCCGATGCATCCGATGACCGGATATAACCTTAGTGATAATCAAAGGGTCCTCTCTAGGATTCGTCACTCCTTCACAATCGACTTCTGAAAATACAATTTGATCCTCCACAACGGACCTATCATATGATGGGACCTCATATTTCACTTCAGAAACCGATTCTTTCTCCTTGTCAAGCAGTTCGCAGGCCACTCTCTTCTTCTCACGTATTTTTCCTCGATCCACGTTCAATCGGAGATCACATAGATCTCCCCAATTACTTCGCTCACGTGGGGCATGAGCTTCATTTAGAGGGGGATTTGGTTCCCCCTCTGGCGGGGCGGAATGAGACGTTGATCTTGACTCTTGCCTCCTTCATGTCATGGCATTCTGCCACCTCGGCCCCGAAAACGCCTTCTTCTACCTTGTCCATGATCTTCCTAATTGTTCAGGGCTAGTGCATATTCTGGTGGAGGGGCCCGGTCTCCGCCTGGTCGTAATAATTCTTGGGGCGTCACGATTGTTCCGTCCCCTCGGTCTATAACTATACTCGCTCCAACACCACTGTTGAGGTGTTTCTTTCCTTTTCTCACCCTTGTCTTCAAGGTCGGGCCCCTTGTTCATAATTGTAGATCCAATCTCCTGTAGGAGGGGACATTTTAAAGTGGGGTAATCTATGTTGTGATGTAACTGAAAATACACACCCCTTTCCACGCTCGTTATCTCTATAATAGGAATGGCAAAAAAACTCAATCCGATAGATATCCTACCCTACCAGTTAGGGTTGTATTTGTTTTGGGTATGAGGTTGGCAAGGGTTTAAATATTATAAACTCGCAGTCGGGTGTGTTGGATGTAAATTTCTACTCATACTCATCATACCCGCCAAATTTAATGTAATATTTAAAGTTTTTATATCTAATATTTTTAAAATTCTATATGTCATTATGTTTGTATTAATCATATGTAATTAGGCTTAAAAATATTATATTTATAAATTCTCATACTAAGAATTTATTTTATCAATTTTATTAAACTATGTTTGTTTGGATGTATGCATTTTTGTGTTATCATAATATTTTTGTTTATTTTGTAGTCAAATATAATGTAAAAGTGATGTCGAAAGTTTAGAAATTGAGTATTTTACACATGTTTATGAATGAACATCGAGTATAAAATGACGAATTTTCACCCATTATTTGGTAATCGATTTCAAAAGATTAAAGTATTATTTATGTAGTTTTTAATATATAAATATGTTATTTACACTATCTTCAAATCTAGATATATTTTTACACTTTTTAAAGTTAACTGATCAAATAAAAATGATAATCATGTTTAAAACATTAACGGATATTAAAATCAAACAACATTTACTTTTAATTTTTTGAATTAAATATGCAATTATAAAAAAATAATTACTATTTTTATCATTTTCAAAGTTTGATATTTTTTTACATTATTTTAAAGTTTCGATATGCTTATAAATATCAGTCATAAATAAAAAAAAATCTATTTTTAAATATTTATTACTTTTTATTTTAAATATTTAAAAAAATTAAATATATTGTTGAAAAAGTGAAAAAAATCATTTATTTGTATTATTGTTTGAAATTTAAATGGGTTGAATTATTCATTGTACGTTGATATTCACAAGGGTATGATATAGATTTGAATATTCAAACCCAATGTGGATTTGGAGCGGTTATGGATTTGAAGTTATAAGTAGTGACAGAAGTATATTTGACCAAACACGGCCCAAACTCTACCCATTTGCATCCCTACTCTACTACCTTCTTGTGAGTGACGACCCTCACTTCCTTGGGATGCCTTTTATTATGCTCGAACTTGGGCTTGGGGACTTGATCCGATCCCCAACGGGGGTTGCCCCCGGATGACTTCCTCATGCAACATTGAGAGTCTCATTCACCTTGATGTACTTGTTTATTTTCTATAAGAGCTTGCCCATGGTGGGGGGAGGACTCTTCACCAAACTGGTCGCACAGACTATGTACCTACTGAAGGATGCTAATCTTATCCCATAACTCGAGTATAATCTCTCGTGCCATCTTGTTAAACTTCTCCATGAGGGAACAGAGACTTTGGAAGGAATGTACCGAAGTTTGTACACTTCTAGACGGCTTTAGGGCTGCCCCATCTTCGTAGTGAACTACTCAAAAAACGCAAGAATGAAGCCACCATATGACTAGATGGATCGGGCAGGGAGATTTTTGAACCATGTGCGGGCATCTCTCTGCAATCTCACCGCAAAAATGCATCACTTGAGGGCCTTAGAGGCCAGAACAGTGCCCATTCGTAGCCCAAAATCCGCTACATTGTCAATCAGATCACTATCGCCATTAAAGCTGGGCAACCCCTTGGTATTGCGTAAAGACCGATCCAGGACTTTAAACGAAATCTCTTCATAAAATGGGAGCATCAAGTCACCCAATGCAGCTGAGACGCCATGGCGTGAGCGGCGTGCACCTTACTCCACCAATCATCATCCCTATTTCGAGGAATGGGTGCCTCCATAGCTTTGTAAAAAATTTCGGGATTTCTATCGAGGTCGGGCTTGCTCCGTTCGTAGAATATCTAACTCTCAGGTTAGGTCCCAGGTATGACGCCCTCTTCGATCCTTATTGGTCTCAGTGATCACCGTTGGCACTTTTTTCACCTTCTTTGGTAATGCCCCATCGCATTACCTCCTCTCCATCCTAACTTGGGGCTAAGAACCGCTCGCATAACCCGTACCTTCCATGGGAGCAGATCCGGTAGAGGATGGTTGTCCCACTTCGTGGGATGAATTTGTGGTCATTTCGACAACAAATTTCCTTATTAATGCCTCTAGATCACCCATTGCGAATTCATAAGGAGGATTCAGGTATGTATTATCGTTATGTCTAGTATGGTCTGTCGCCATGCTTGTGTTATCCTTGCTAATAGGGACCTCGAATGGGTTAATCCACAAGTCGTCCCCAAGGATGACGCCAAACTGCTGTGGTTCCTTTAAAAGGGTACAAACAGTCATCGGATTCTGATCGTAATAAATGATGAAGACTCGATTATTAATATGTTATTTTTTTAGACAACTTTAAAGAAGAACATAAATAAATTAACAAGGTGATTTAATGTGGAAAACTCCAAAGAAAAGGTGGAGAAAACCACACTATCGAGAGAGAATCATCTGCCACAAATTCGTTAAGAAATTGGGAGTGGCAATACAATAGCAATCGGACCCAATAAGAACAAAAATGGAATAACGGAAAGAAAATAAGTGAATAACATGCTAGGGTTGACGATATCGGCTTGGGAGGAGAAAACAAAGTGTGTCTTCTGATCTCCAAACCCTTTTCCCTATATAGGAGCGAGTTACCAATGTCCTCCCCTAATGTCTCTCCACCAAATTTCCGTGAAATCAGTTAGTTTCTTTAGTACGCGTGCGTGCCTTAGATAAGGTTATTTCATTTAAGAAAAAGTCAACATCCACGTTTCGTGATCGATCGGATGGATCGGGGACCTATCCAGCACCCCATGGACCGATCTTGTACATAGCATTTTCAGTGGGGCATTCTCCATCCGATCCTGCCTAGTTGGGCCTGATTGCATTGGTCCTTAATGTCATGATCAATTGAAATAACCCGTCATTTCACCTTGGGTTAGGAGAGTCACGGCCTTTTTGCAATATCTGGTCCTTCGATTCCCATCAACTCCAACACCAGATTTTGTAGGTGTTGTGGATTAAGCACGTGTATGAACAACCTCGATAGATTAAGTAGAACCCGAGAATTAAAGCGAAAGAGAAAACAACGACACAAGAAATTTAACGTGGAAACCTGATATGGGAAAACCACGTGACCGCAGGAACGACCAAATTCACTATCACTTGAGAAGAATACATCACACACACATGAAGAGGAAATTCGGAATACAAGAGTATTGAACTGAGTAACAATGAACTCTAAGACCTCCTTATATAAATGAGTTAGTTGAGATAACTATGGTAACTCGCAAATATTCCTAATATTTGATCATATCCCCATATACAATTATCCATTATAAAATCATATATATGAGTACATATATAATAATTTGATATGATCTTTTTACCTTGAAAATCTCCTTACATAACTGACGATATCCTTGATCAGTGAGCCTCACCATATCTAACTTTGGTCCTCGACCGATTACAACTATCTCATATCTTTGGATTGTGTGCTTTGGTCCTTGACCGATCCACACCAATACCGATCGACTTCCATATGTACCTCAATCGACCACATTTTCGATCCTAATCCAAGTGTGACCGATCAACAATAATACCGATCTCCACACTTAACAATCCCAAAGTTGGAGATGGATAATGCATCTCCTTTTGAAAGTGTCTACTCACCAACTCACTTGGTGAGTCCTATTAGAGCTATGCAAAGTTCTAGTTTTTCCATAGTGACTCCATTCAATAGCATATATGTCTGATTTTTCAGTGCCTTTGATCTTCATCAATTTAAGCATCTTTCTCTTGTGCAGATCACTATTATAGTGATACTTCAAATCAATGTGTTTCATCATTGCATGAAATACCAGATTCTTCACCAAACATATAGTGCTCTTACTGTCACTATACAATGTCCGCTGATCGGTCCCTTTACATATCTCCATCTGAAAATTCTGGAGCCACACCATTTCCTTTCCTTCTTCGGAAATTGCAACATACTCTGCCTCACTTGAGGAAAGTGAGGCACACTTTTGCAACTTCGACTTCCAACTAACAGATGTATTGTCGACTGTAAATATATACCATGATGTACTTTTCTGATCGTCAAGATCTCCTCCAAGGTAGGCATTCATGTACCATGTTAATTTGATCGGTCATCTTCTAAAACATTGCTCCCACTTTGATGTCCCATTGAGGTGTGAGAGGAACTATATCACTCCTTCCCAATGCTCTTTCCCATGGTTCGACATGAACCTGCTCACGACTCCCACTCCACGTGCAATTTCAGGTCTCATACACACCATTTCATACATCTAGCTGCCGACCAGTGAAGAGTAGGGCACATTCATCATCTATTCGGCCTCCTGGTCGTTCATCGGTGCCTGCTCCTTCGAGAGTTTCAGGTGTGCTCTCAAAGGTGATTTAGTCACTTTCAAGTCTCCCACTTGATACCAATAAATCACTTTTTCAATGTATTTTCCTGAGACAAGGTAAGTCTACCATTCTACAGATCTCTTGAGATTCTCATTCCAAGATGCTGCTTGACCGGTCCTAGGTACTTCATCTCGAATGTTTCGGACCACTTTCGCTTGACTTGTTTTATATCTACCATGTCACCCCCTACGATCAACATGTCATCGACATATAGTAGAGGGATTATGTATGTTCTTTTGCCCAATCAGATATCACAACAGTTTTCTGTCTTGCATCTTTTGAATCCTCGTTCGCTCATTAAGGAATAAAACTTCAAATACCACTACCAAGGGGCTTGCTTCAATCCATACAAGCTCTTTATCAATTTGCAAACTAGATTTTCTTTACCATTTGCCTTGAAGCGCTTGAGTTGTGCCATGCAAATCTCTTTGTCCAGATCACCATGAAGGAAAACAGTCTTCACATCCATCTGTTCAAAATGGAGATTCTCCGCAACCACTTTACTCAAAATCACCATGATCGTTGTCATCTAGACTACCGGTGAAATTCCTTGGAATAGTAAATTCCTTTCTTCTGGAAGAATCTTTTGACCACTAGTCTCTCCTTGTAACGTTTGGACCCATCTAACTCATGTTTTACTCTGAAGACCCATCTGTTCAGTAAGGCTCGATGTCCCTTTGGCAATGTTGACAATACCCTAGTCTTGTTCTTCGACAAGGACGTCATTTCGTCCTTCATTTTGTCTTTTCCTGCTCACGAGACTCATTAGCCTCCCAGAAATTCTCTTGCTCACCAATTTCAGTCAGCAATGTGTGATACATTGTAGGAGTATACCGATAGGGTGATCTCCTTTCCCTAGTTGACCGCCTCAAAACAGCAGTGACTTGTTCGACATTGTCATCTGGCGCCTTGTCTTCATTTTGCTGATCGTTATCAGATCGATTAGACTGAGAATCTAACTCTTATTCAGAAGTGATACCAATCGTGTCATGCCCCTACTACATCCAATCCAATTTATTACACCTAATTTTCCTAATACAAAGGCATGATGCCGCGACATAAAATTTTAAACACATGACTCTATATAACTATAATATAGATCTTTTTTAATACACAACGAAAGCTAACAAACTTAGTCATTCATACACAGCGGAAGCTAATTTACATAAAATATACTAGTTCACTAGTCTACATACACATAAAACCGATCAAAAGTTCTTAAAAAAAACTAGGAAAACTACTTCTTCTTCTGAGACAATCTTGGCAACATCTAATCTACTGCTCGTATACACTAGTTCATTGAGTGGTCTTGAGAGTGATGATAAAAAAAACAAGCAGTATAATAATACAACATGTATCATCACATAAAGATGAAACATAACACATAAACATAAGCATAAACACATAATCTGCAGACTGTTGCTCTTATCATGTTAAATTTACCAGCATAACAGTCATGGCCTCTGCCTTAACCCGTTGCTTACGCATCATCAAGAATCAATGAACATAAGTCATGATTCGCCTAGTATCAGAAACGGACAGAAAGCGCGACCAATCCATCTAACATTTCCGACTTTCAGCCATACCTTACTCCTTAACATAATTTGAAATTGATGTGATTACATAACAGAAACTGATGATCTAGATCAGAACGTGACTGAAACCATGCTCCTTACATGTTGTCAGAGTTATGCATCCACAAACTCTCGAATTTTCACATAACATCACTTAAACATATACATATGCTTAAATCTGTTTCAAAAACCGCACAACAGTCTGTCGACACTTTAAATCCATACGTTTTTTAGAGCTCAAATGACATCTAAAAATCACATAAAAATACTTAATTGAAAGCTAATGAACTTTTATAAAACTATATAAAATAAATAATTTCCAAATAAGCTCTCTAAACATGTGAAAACACACCAACAACATGATGCCCTGGCTGCAGGGATAAAAATGTATTGTTTCTGAAAAACATAAAATTACTTGTTGGTCTGGTAGTGGTTTTCATTAAAACTAAACTTCCTATGAAACTAGACACACAGAGGTTTCATGCATGTAAAATTCATAATCATACGACATCCATAGAAATAACAGCATAATTCGTAACATATAACAGTAACATGAATGCATATGAAATCTAACATACATGTTTCTCTCATTCATCCCACTCACCTTCGTTTTCTTCCTGATTTGTCTCGTTAGAACCATAATCAACTTATAAATATCCTAGAACACAATTTCTTCCAACTTACTCGCAAAAATCTGCCGTTTGGTTGTGCTGCTGTTTTTTTGCGTTTCTTGCATTTGATCAGCCTTTGTTTCTACTTCTTGCATGAGTTTTGTAGATAAGAATGATGTTTGAGAGGTTAATCACACGTAGTAATAACATAGGATCATCTCTCAACTTCCAATAGCAACATAGCAACTCAAAAATCATGAAACATGGTCTTTCTTTGACATGTCTAAATAAATTACTTTTTTCAGCCTTAGATCACTATCATGTACCTTAATTATTGTTTAATTAGATGTCCAATAATCAATAGTGTTACTGATCGACTCCTCCTATCGGTCCAGGGGTCCACTGCTCCCACTTTATGGTATGATTACTATCACCTCGGTAGACTTCTCCTTAGTATTTGAGATAGTATCCTTGTAAAATTGATATTCGTTGAAGGTCGATTCGACCGATCTAATTATTTTCTTCCCTTCGGGCTAGAAGCGGTAACCAAAATAGTCAGCTCCATAAAAAACGAAAATAGTCTTTACAACTTTAACATCAAGATTGTCCCTCTTCTCAGGGTCATACGCAATCGAATGCTCTGAGATGATCCAGCTTCACCTACTTCCAAGTCCACTTCTACTCGGGCAACTCAAAATCCAGTGGTACCGATGGACTCAAATTGATCAGGAATGTTGCCGTACTCACAGCATCAGCCTAGAAGGTCTTTGGTAGACTAGCGAGCAATCTCATCATTCGGTTCATGCGTTCAGGAACTCCATTTTACCTTGGCTTGTTCGTGATCGATCGCTCGAGCTTAATACCGTTCGCCAAAATGTAGTCTCTGAACTCCTTCCCGTCATACTTTCCTCCATTGTCTTATTTCAGATACTTCAACTTTCTTCTAGCCTCGAGTTCCACCTATGTTTTCCATCTTTTGAATGTCTGAAATACATCATATTTATTCTTTAGAAAATATACCCATACCTTTCGGGTACAATCGCCAATGAAGGTGACGTAATACTTTGAGCCTCAAATGGACTCGACTGGTGCCATACCCCACCCACACAACGAAATGCACGAGTTCCAGCTGGTTTTCCGATCCCGCTTCACCTTCGTAATGGTGACTCTCTTTTGCTTGTCAAGCACAGAATCGTATATCTTTGTCCTCAAATGACGACAACAAGTCTTTCATTGCCATGATCTTCATGCCCTTCTCACTCATGTGGCCAAGAAGATCGTGTCACATCTTCAGCAACTACGATTGGTCCTTAGCCGATCGGCACTCATTTGACCGATCAGTCTCCAGTGTAGTGAGAAGTGTTGGGTCCCGATTGGTGGCGATCAGTTTCTCCAAGTAAAAAGTCATGGAATTGATTCCTTTAGCGACGACCTAAGCTCCTTTGGTCCCTTTGCATCGACAGCTATCGAAAGACGTTTGGTACCCCTTGGAATCCAGTTGTCCGACCGATATCAGGTTCTTACTCATTCCAGGTATATACATCACATCCTCGAATGTCCAAGAGTAACAATTTGAGGATCTTCTCAGTAAATCACCACGACCTGTGATCTCCAGGAACTTCCCATCGGCTAGATAAACCTTCCCGAAATTCCATTCTCCAAAAGACTTAAATAATTTCTGATTAAAACAAGAGTGAAAGGATGCACTTGAGTCAACCACCCATGAGTCAACTGGACTCTCAAGATAGAGTACAAGTGCATAGTCATATTCAACCGCTACAGATGTTGAATTCTCCTCCTTCTTTGGCTCCTTGCATTCGTTGCGGAAGTGTCTTTTCTTTCCCTAATTATAACACTCGAGCTTGGAAATGAGGGGAAAGATTGTAATTCACTGCGGTTGTAATTCATGGTTTGAGGTTGTAATTCACGGTGGAAAAATGAGGGGCAAGATGGTAATTCACCGCGGAAATGGGAAATGTTGTAATTTACCGCTAAATAAAGGGCGAAGTAGTAATTAACCGTGAAAACGAGGGTTAAATGGTAGGGCATAACGAAAACGAGGAAGAAAAAGGAAATGACCGCAAACGGATCTATTGAAGCAAGAAGGGAAGGATAACTGGAACCACGGAGAACCTATGGGAAGCATAGAACACCGAAATCATTAAGGTAAGCGGAGTGCACATGATCTCATAATGGAAGGTTCAAGTATAGGGAGGAAAGTGGTAAGACAAGTAATTGAATTAATTCGTATAGGCATCGTATTAGGACGGAGAAAGGGAGTGAAGAAACGAAATAGTAGTAATTGGGTGTATTTCTAACGATAATATATAGGAATAAGAAATTGGGGTAGGTGACAAGGATATAAGGATAATATAGACAAGGGATAAATGAGAATGAGGGTAAAATAAACGAATAAAAGACAATCGGTATGAAGGAGTAGGCCATTAGACGGGAATTATGGTTTAGTATGGGCAAGATAACTCAGCGAAAGGGGATTAATGAAATACTATAGAAGAGGAAACAATCAGTAAAGAAAGAAGAAGGGTAATCGAGGGTAATGGTGCAGGAGAACCACAAGTGTGCATAGACAAGACAGCTAAGTAAAATGGGGCTAGGCAAAATGTCAACGAAGAGTAGGTAATCCGATAACGAGGGCATGCGACTATAATGAATAAAGAACGAGGAATAAGAAAACAGAACGCTATAAGTTATGTTAAAACAACATATAAAGGAAACCACCGAGAGTTAGGGATCGCATAGTACACTAACGAAGGTAATCGTTATTAATCTAAAGGGAGAACCCTGAGATAGGATTTCAGGATGAAAATGATAGATTAAGGAACGTCGGAAAATGGAATGAAAACTCGAGGTTAGGTGGAAACGCTGAACCTAGCATCGTGACAAGTACACGGTTAGCCACATATTGTGGAAGCTTTGGGTGAGGAGGGATGAACTATCCGACCTAACCCGGCATCGTGCCTAGTACACAATTCCCCAAATGAAGGGCATGCCTAATGAAGGGAAAGAAATGTTCCAGAATGGAATGGGTATGTACAGAATGGGAAGAACGGACCGAATGAGAAAATGAGTAGCGCCTGAGAACTCATTCGGGAAAGGGAAGCATACGGCTCGTCGAGTCAAGCAACATCTAACGGTTGGCTTGGGTGAGATATGTATCGAGCATGTTACCCCCGACCACAGTAAATGTAAATGAAGGAAATAAAAGGATAGAAAGAATTGAAATTGTGAGAAAGGAAATGGAAACGAATAGACTAAAACGGCTTAGTGTAAACGGTAATGGAAGGGATAACATAACGCTAGGTAACGAGAGAGAGAGGGTGAAAGGCTTAAAGAAAATGGAATGAATAAATCAAAGGCTTAGTGTAAAAGGTAATGAAAGAGAAAACTTAACGCTAGGCAATGAGGAGAGAGTGAGTGATCGGTCTTAAGTAAATCATTAAACGAGAAGAATATAGTACAGTAGTAAAAACGTTAAGATAGGAAGGGTAGTTAAAGCGAGAAGAATAGACTTGCGAAATGGGAACACTATGGATTACGATTACGAAGAGTAGAGAGAGGAAGAGATCATATGTAGATTAATAAGTAGTGAATGATAGGAGGATAAGAATTTTGGAAAATGGAAATGAGTGATTGTTTGTGGTAAATATTGAGGATGAGAAGGAAAGGGGTGTAGATGGTCAATATAATTAGCAAATAGAGAAGTGTCAACCGCTATATGGCCGCTAGATTAGAGACGAGTAAAGTAAATGAAAAAAAGAAAGGAATAGGAGAGAGAGAGAAATGGTGGAAACGAAGAAGGGTAGTTTAGAGTAGAATGGAGTTTATATTATCAAATTATCACCGCTTTACATTCTTGTAGGCAATACGGTAAACACTATGATAACAGAATGCCCAACGCTTGACCATGAAATACCAAAGGAGCAAGAGTGAAACTGAAAGGGGAAGTAAGAAACTCGAATAGTCACATAACGGGGTATGTTTATGAATCAAGTTATTTGTAGATTTCTACTTGGAGATTGAATAATTGTCCTAAGAAATAATAAAATGAAAATATCATTGAAAAATTCAATGGTATATTTCGGGGCGTTACATTCGGGCATAGTACCAAGAACGTAAATAGGCCTACGTTTCATCATCCATGCATGTCCAACCTGCGACAATTGTTGACAAGATTGCAGAAATCGTTGAGATGTTCGGCAACCGAGGAACCCTCCATCATCGTCATGGTATAAAGCTGCAGTGTCAAGAGCACACGATTTGTCGATGATGGTCGCTCGTACATATTGGACAGTGTCTTTATAGTACCGTACGTCATCGTTTGTTCGTTGTAGTTGAACGACACCTTCTTCGACAACGATAGTTGATCGATCGCCAGCGATTTACGATCCAGTTTTTGTCAATCCACATCATCAATTTTTGTCGTCTTCTTTTCTTCAAATGCTTCCCCTAAATCATTCCGATAAAGAGTATATCTTAAATAACTCATAATGAAAAATATTTCAAAAAAATAATGATTGAGTCATTGATCACATTATTATATTCATATAATCAAAAAAAATTCAATTCTTCAAGTTTATACTCCAATATAAGTGTATAATATTATAAAAGTTTTGAAATTAAATACGATATTAATTATTATAAAATAAAAGAAAAATTAATAGTTTATTATGTATAATCTAAATTCAATTCTCAAATTTATCTTGCTCGTATTCATCTTCATCAATATCATAAGAATGTACTCCACGAATCTAATCTTTAGTGCATATAAGTGCATTTACACTTTTCGAACTCAAAAAACTTGTATAATAATCAAGTACTCGTTTACCTATTAAATATCAAAATATCAAACAAATATAATATTGTACCACCATAAAAATTATTAAATAAAAATATTTAAAATATCTTAAGATAATAATTGCATATTCAGATGAAGTGTAAATTGGTAAGACGATAATATCACAAGTCATATGGGCAAGTATGAAAAACATCATACTATTGACTTCCCAATATGTCAAGATATCAATAATTGATACACTCATAGCTAAATCAAAAGATTTAAAATATAGAAATATTTTATAATTAATTTGGTGATTCGGTCTATATCAAATTTTTATTCTTTTTACTGAATACCAAACCAAATTTCACGATTTCATAAAAATAAAAACTAAATACCAAAATAACAAAATTTTGATATGATATTCGACATTCCAAAATTTTTGCTAATCCCTAATTATACTATTGAGAGTAATGCAAATCATCCAAATTTGGAATAATTATCCCTTTTATCTTAGACAATTAGACTTGCTGTATCGGCGGAAATGGCCGTATGGAAATACGGCCATTTCCGCCGGTTTGGGCGCCACATCGGCGCCTAACGTTACATGGGCGCCGATGTGCGTCCGTATGAATACAGGGCGCGGATAGGGGCTTGGGCTCCCCCTGTCCGCGGAAATGATTTTTAATTTTCGTTTTTTTTATTTTTAATTTAATAAATAATTATTTATAATATATAATTGTTTATAAATATTATATATATTTAGATTATTAATTTAGTTTAATAATTTAAATATATAATTTATTTTAAATTTAATAATTTTAAAATTGAAAATAATAAAAACGAAAAACGAAGTAAACAAACGAAATACATCGAAGCAAATAAAACATACCGATACAAATTTAGAACTAAGGATTAACATCGAAATCATCTGAATCGTTACCATGTCCGCTACTTCTCGGGTTACTAGCAGAATTTTGAGATCCGCCACTGCTGTTAATGGAACTACGTGCGATAAACTTGTGAAGAGTATCCTCGAATAATAGTCTCTGTGCATGATTCAACTTATCAGGATCGGTATTCATTAGTCTTACACTTATGTCTAGCTCATATAGCTTGTTGAATTCGTCGAAACGTTTGTTGCTCTCATCAATCTTTCGATCTTTCTCCCCCATTCGTTCCGCTCTAGATGAAGAACCCTCGCTCGTCTTAGGTTCTTTCTGTTTTTGTGTTCTTTTAGCATCATCTCTTCCAATAGGTCGGATTTCCGGTGTCGGATCCGATGGAGGTATGTCGAAGTTTTCAGTAGAGCGGTGA
Organism: Utricularia reniformis; assembly: GCA_009725065.1. Lineage (NCBI taxonomy): Eukaryota > Viridiplantae > Streptophyta > Magnoliopsida > Lamiales > Lentibulariaceae > Utricularia > Utricularia reniformis. The sequence goes on along the minus strand of RWGZ01001147.1, from coordinate 808,399 downwards.
GAGCTGCTTCCTTGTTCTTGTTGCCATTTCGGCTCATTTCTTAGAATTCGCCAAACATGTTCGTAAGCGAAATATTTTCCTTCCTTTGTTCGAAAAGCAACAAGTGCCTCCTTGAAGTAGTCATGTTCGGTATATTCACTTGGATGTCGGGTAGATATACCATCGTAAACTCCACAAAATTCGGAGACGGCTTTGGTGATTTGGCCCCATTTCTTCCGAATGGCTTCTTTGTCACGAGTTTTGCAACTTGGACCTCCATGTGTTGTGTAGAAGTCGGCTATTCGTCCCCAAAAAGAACTACTTTTCTGTGAGTCACCGATAATAGGATCTTTAGATGTGTGGAGCCATCCAGCAAACACAAGTTGCTCCTCCTGCATTGTCCACCTTGTGTTCTTACTCTTCGCGGTGTTAGCGACAGGATTGCCACTGTGTAAGTTATCTAGACCATCTTGAGATGAAAATCCATGCGATTCAACATTTGATCTACGAGACATATTGTTGAAGTTAAGTATGAAGAATGATGAATNGGGTAGATATACCATCGTAAACTCCACAAAATTCGGAGACGGCTTTGGTGATTTGGCCCCATTTCTTCCGAATGGCTTCTTTGTCACGAGTTTTGCAACTTGGACCTCCATGTGTTGTGTAGAAGTCGGCTATTCGTCCCCAAAAAGAACTACTTTTCTGTGAGTCACCGATAATAGGATCTTTAGATGTGTAGAGCCATCTAGCAACCACAAGTTGCTCCTCCTGCATTGTCCACCTTGTGTTCTTACTCTTCGCGGTGTTAGTGGCAGGATTGCCACTGTGTAAGTTATCTAGACCATCTTGAGATGAAAATCCATGCGATTCAACATTTGATCTACGAGACATATTGTTGAAGTTAAGTATGAAGAATGATGAATGGAGGGTTGCTTATATAGTTGAGACACTATGTTTAGTCAAATCAAAATTCGAATCTCCGACACCCCTACCGGGATGTGACTAAACACAATTGCGTGTTTCAAGGGCCTTCAATTTTCGCACTATGTTTAGTCCAATCGAAATTCGAATCTCCGACACTCCTGCCGGGATGTGACTAAACACAATTGCGTGTTTGAAGGGCCTTCGATTTTCGCGATTGTGAAATTCGATTTTTCACTTTCACAATCGCTGAATATGATCCTTTTTTCCAAAGAAGAACTGATGCCACTGGACGTACGTCTCTCACGGTTCATCAGAAATGCACCTCGGCTATACGATGTTTAGCATACGGTTGTGCCGCCGATCAAGTAGATGAATATGTTCGATTGGGAGAGAAGACCACATTAGACTGTTTGCGACATTTTGTAAGGGCGGTCCGAGGAGTGTTCGGGGATGAATATCTACGACGTCCGACTCCTGAAGATATTCAACGTTTGCTTCACTTGGCGGAATATCGTGGTTTCCCTGGAATGTTGGGAAGTATAGATTGTATGCATTGGGAATGGAGAAATTGTCCCGTGGCATGGAGAGGTCAATTCGTTCGTGGAGACAAGCGTGTTCCGACATTGATGCTTGAAGCTGTTGCCTCTATGGATACATGGATTTGCATGCTTTTTTCGGTATGNCAATGTTTGCATAACATAACAATTGAAGATGAATTCTACTAACAACGATCAATCTCGTTTGACAGATTCATTCATCTCCGAAATCCCGCAATTGTACAAACAACTACAGGCGTACATGAAATCTTCATCTTCGAGTAGTTCAGATGATTCCGAAGAATCACCCCCTCCGAGGCAAAAAAAGAAACATCCTCGACGCCACATCGAAAGGGGACGTGAGTGGGGAAGCACAAGACTGATGGCAGATTACTTCTGTCAATACCCGGTGTATTCTGAAGACCAATTTCGCCGTCGATTCCGTATGCGACGTCCACTATTCGAGCGAATTATGACTGCACTCGCTGAATATGATCCTTTTTTCCAAAGAAGAACATATGCCACTGGACGTACGTCTCTCACGGTTCATCAGAAATGCACCGCGGCTATACGATGTTTAGCATACGGTTGTGCCGCCGATCAAGTAGATGAATATGTTCGATTGGGAGAGAAGACCACATTAGACTGTTTACGACATTTTGTAAGAGCGGTCCGAGGAGTGTTCGGGGATGAATATCTACGACGTCCGACTCCTGAAGATATTCAACGTTTGCTTCACTTGGCGGAATATCGTGGTTTCCCTGGAATGTTGGGAAGTATAGATTGTATGCATTGGGAATGGAGAAATTGTCCCGTGGCATGGAGAGGTCAATTCGTTCGTGGAGACAAGCGTGTTCCGACATTGATGCTTGAAGCTGTTTCCTCTATGGATACATGGATTTGACATGCTTTTTCGGTATGGCGGGTTCTAATAATGATCTGAATGTTCTTTGCAGATCACCATTACTACATGAATTGCAAAATGGAACAGCTTCTCAAGTTGAATTCACAGTCAATGGACATCGGTACAATATGAGTTATTATCTAGGTGATGGTATATATCCTGATTGGCCTCTTTTTGTTAAATCTATTACGCTGCCTCAAACTCCACAACATAAATTATTTGCTATTCACCAAGAATGAACAAGAAAAGATGTAGAGAGAGCATTTGGGATATTGCAAGCTCGATGGGGGATTCTCACCCGACCTTCATGTCTTTGGGATCGAGCTACCCTTGGAGATATAATGTATTCATGTATTATATTACATAATATGATTATCGAAGATGAGAGAGATGATCACACCGCAACTTACAATGCACTTGGAGATTATGATCAACCGGAAGACTCTTCTGAACCAGAATCGATTCAAAGAGAAATTGATCCAAGTTTTCATGCTTATCTTCGTCGTATGATCGATGCTCGTGATCGGAGAACTTGTCATCAATTAAAAAATGATCTTATTGAACATGTATGGAATAAATTTTCTTGATCAATTTTAAGTGTATTTGTAATTTTTTTAAATATGTTTTTAGTTAATTTATTTTAATGATAATGTAATATAAAATTTATTAAAATATTGATTTTAAACTGATTTTAAAATATTAAAATTGAAATATAATATTCAATGATAAATAAGGTAATAAAATAATAAAGTTTGATGAGATAGAAAGATAAAATGAAATTTAGAGAGAGAATATGATGTGGATGAAAGAGAAATAAATAATCATGTGGATGAATGAGAATTTTTATAAGTAGAAAGAGAAAATGATGTGGATGTGAGAGAATGATGATGTGTAGAAAGATTTATACGGCGGAAATGGTTTTGGACGCGGACAGTAAACCTTATGCACTCGGAAGAAGAGATGATGTGGATAAAGTACAAGGGATTAATTTCCATCACGTGGGGAAATATGTTAAATATTGTTTTCGGATTTGCAGATATAAAATGCTAAGGTTCCGTAAGAATGAATCTAAATCCAAAGAACCAAATTCAAACATGTCTTCTTTGATCACCGACATCCCCAAAGTCGGTCACCCAGTATCTGCTTTACATACGTCGGTAATTGGCCGGCCATACGTTCACGTTTTATTCTTCATACAACTGCTGCATTCCTATCCCTCCAATCTTGACAATTGTCCACTTACTTTGCTCTGACATTCTTTGTTCATCTCTTTTGCCATCTATTTATCTGCTCTCCTGGAATTTTGAAAGTTTGTTTTTGTTCAGAGTTGCATGCTTTTTGCCGTCAAGGTGGCGAACAGACGGGATAGCGGCGTTAGGGTTGAGGGAGATGATGGAGAAACAGAAAGGGCTACAACTGCGTCTGAAAGTGATTCGAATCCGATGGCTGGAAGGGAAACAGGTGATTTTCAGTTCAACAACATGCAACAAGATTATCTTCTTTCTGCGGTGGTAGCGCCGTTGATGCTTACAGGGCCTGGACATTTAAGGGAGAATTCTGAGATGGTATCTGCGCTTACCAACGTCGTGTTGGGTGCTGGTTTGGCCTCTAACGCCCTTGATTCGCCTTCTTCTCTTTATTCTTCCTCCAGCTCTGGTTCGTTTCCGAACCAAAAACGGCGTCGTGATCAACATGAGACCCGCATCGGTAGTCAATCTTCGAATTCAGTGAAAGATGGTTAGTTGCAAATCGGAAAACTTGTTCAGTTTGGTATTTTTTAAGAAGGCATTGAACAAACGTGTTTTTTTCTAGATTTTGTAGTCTAATCTCTCATTTTTCTACTAATTTACTTAGAGCAAGAAGTGGGTACCGACGGGGACCCACCACCCGTAGTCGGAGATACACGAAGAAAATACAGAGGAGTTCGCCGAAGACCATGGGGAAAATGGGCCGCTGAAATAAGAGATCCTCATAAAGCCGCCAGAGTGTGGCTTGGCACCTTTGATACAGCGGAGGATGCCGCAAGAGCCTATGATGCCGCTGCCTTCAGGTTTAGAGGAAGTCGCGCTAAACTCAATTTTCCAGAAACGACCGCTCCCATAAACTTTCCTCCTCCCCAACCTCCACATGCTACCATAAACCCATCGTTACGTCCCGCAGCCATCCCTCCTCCGACTCTCCTCAACGATGCAGCCAGAGATTACTTGGAATATTCACGTTTTCTCCAAAGCAGCAACAGTTTTCAACCTTTGCAACCATCGGAAACACTGTATGCGTCATCAACAACACCTTCACCTTTCGGTGGGAGGCTTTACACGCAGGAATCGAACTCTACGTCTTCTCATGCAACTCCTCAGTTTCCGATGTTATACGCAAGCGGACAGGATATGGAGAATCAGCCGTCCCAAGAAGACGGCGGTACTTCTAATTTCACGACTCCACCTCCCTCTTCCCATCCCTGATCTCTAATGTGCTGAATTCTTTGTTTTTAACTGAAAAATGATTTAGTTATATTACCTTAAATCTAGTTTTATTTATACCATAAAATAAGTATACCAATACTTTTTAAGTGTTATCCGATATTTTTGGCTTAAAATCGATCGTATCGGCAATCCACTATCCGACCCTGTGTTATATTTACTAATTAGCAAATTGAAATATTCATATACACATAAATTTCAATGTCACGCTAATCATAAATAAATAACACACGTGATCGAAATAATCGTGAAGGTAAGGGTTAGAATTGCTCAGTATTTTTCTCCATAAACTTTAACACACACAAATACTCCGATTTGAAGGTTTCGAACACTGAAGAATTCTGAAAATTTTGTGTTCAACGGAACCACAAAAATTCCATGGTTTCTTTCGTTTTCCTGCATACTTGATACACAATTTAGTAATAAAAATGCAGAAATCTCAATTTACCGCAACTTTACCCCTTTACTTCAAACATCAGTTTGAAATAAAATCAAATGAATAACTTCCAACAATCGGTTGATACAAGGTATACACAAATCTTGAGACACCGAAGGTTTACTTTCGTAAATACAAGGAACTTCCGAACCGTAAAAATCTGGAGATTTGTTAGCGAAAGAGTTATCAAACTTCACAAACTAAACAAGGATAACGGCAATCAGTGTGTTAATCCTTGAACCGAATGGCAAAACCACTCAAGAACTAAAGAATCGCCTCAAGAATCGCACAACCTCAAGCTACGGATTCTAAAATCATGTTCTGCGCACACTGAACTACCACACAATAATCAGAGAGCTCGGTCATTTAATAATGGGCCAAACAATTTTAATTTTATCCCAAAGTAAATTGCATCCACAATAATCATCACACAAGTAACAACTGGTCCAATTATGAATTTCCAAATTGCACATAATCACATTCAACATTTCATTTCCCATGTATTATATTTTTAATAACATTTGGTTTTTATGTAATTGATATTTTTTTACATGTCATTGTCAATTGGTAATGGAAGACACGTATACAATTTGTTTAAGTGTAGCAATTTCATTTACGTGTTGAACCTTAACAAAAGTTATCCAATCCTAAATTGACAAAGATTAAGGATTATGTTTATTATGTTCATTTACGTATACAATTATGTTTTTATTTTGACGATATATTAACTTGGTTCACACTTGTTTCTCATAATTTTTTAAGCAAGTTATTTGAATATCTAAATTTATATAAATATTAATTTAGAGATTTGGTTTTCTAATAAAATATTAATTAATCAACTTTAATCACTCTAATCACTAAAATATTAATTTTGCATACATTTCAATGGACTTCGAACCAATTTTATGTGTTCTATCAAGGTTTTACTTTATTCGAAGCTAATTTGAGTTGAAAACTAAGTAATCGATCATTTGATCCGTTTGTCTTTGGTTCAAGTTAGATTTGAGATTCAAATTGTTGAAAAATTAAGGGTGGTATGGCCCCTAAAAAATTGACACCAAAATATAAATCCTCTTTATATGTAGTGGTCAAATGAAATGTTTCAAGAAGCAATACAAAAAAAATAATAAAAAAATTGAATTTTGTTGGTGGAAAATCTTTCTGCCATAAAAAACCATCATGTCGTAGGTTGCTAATCTACTATAAACATTAATTTTATAATTTTACAACAAATGAACATGATGTAGAAACAGTAAAGAAAAATGATCATCTTCCGATCACCATAGACATCGGATTTTCGATCCCGTATGATATCGCCCTGATAAATTTATTATTTGAGTACACATCTATTTCTATATAGTCTTTCCAGAGTTGAGAAATGAAGTAGATCGGGATATTTTGATGATTCACATTGCTTATAGCTTTTCGTGGTATTTGGATCGTGCTACTTATTTAGTGGACCATTGTGCTTAATTCGTAGATTATTAGAGGTTGATTGTTGATGACCTAAAGAGGAGGCCGCTATCCACTTCTTTTCCGGCCGGGAAACCTACGACTGTGGCCACCGAAAGATGATATTTGTCCTTTCGATTTCTACATCTTATTCTCTAGTTTTAAATATGCAAACTGGATGTATATAGTAGATTCCAAGGCTACGGTGGGGGTAGTTTTTTATCATTTCTTTTACAAAAAGGTTTTCCACCTACAAAATCGTGTCTTTTTCCTACTTGTTTCGTATTACCTTCTCGTATGACCCCTACCCATAAATGGGGATCTAAATTTTCTTATTGCCAATTTTTAGCTGCGATAAAATTGGCACCGCCCATGGGGACGTTTTTAATCCCATTGAGTTTTTATACGGAGTTTTGGATGGAAAATGCGAATATATTTTTTGATTCAATGCAGCTTTGGTATTCAGATTGTTTCTAACTATTGAACCGTTGGATCGGTCTGCCATTTTGTATACTGTTATACATATATATTTGTCTCGTTTTTGAACGGTGAAGATCAAATTGTATGGTTGTTTGGATTTTCGAATTAACTTTGGTCTAGAACAGTTCGTATCTAATTTTTTTGCTATATAAAATTCTTAAATTTCGATTCGAATCTCATAGTTTTACCTTTGGATCATTCTGAAATTTTTTAGCATGGTGTCATACATATCTTTCGGTCTTCTGATTGGTGAAGATAAGTTTTTATGGTAATTTCAGATTTCGCTTTACTATCCGAATATATGGTTATTATTTCTAATCCTCTAGTCAAGCGCAGTTTGGATATTCTATTCAATTTGCATAGTTGGATCGTTGGATGTTTATGAAATTAATATATGTTAGTCTATACGTACTTGTAAATGTTCTGGATGGTGGATATCGATTTTAAATGTTGTTTCGCTTTTAAATTAACGACGAAATTTTAAAGTTCAATCTGAGTTTTCTGTGATACTGAAATTGTAGTATTCTATATTATTTGCTTTATTTTATCGTTGTATTATTCTAAAATTTATGTATATTATTAATGACACATTGATCTACTTTCCCAACAGTAGAGATCAGTTTCCATAATAATTTCAATGTTCAAACTATCCACGGACAAACATTGTTTCTTCCGATTTTACAGAATCCGTTATTTTGGAATTCTAATATGGATATAATTATTTCATCAATGGATCGTTTTGAGATTTATATATATGATCAAGATGGATTATTCAATGTTTTGAATGGTTTTCGTTGTGGAAAGTGCAGATCGATTGATCTTATTTATTTCGAATTTTAAATTTCGTAATCCAAAGAAAATGGATTTCTTTATTTTATGGATTTTGATGATGTGGATCTTAGGATCTCTACATTTTTGGTATTCTCTCTTATATCTTCAGAAGGATTTACTATGAGACTCATATGTACTATCATAATAATTTGGTAAATTGTGATGATCTATTATGAAGATTATATTTTTATTTTTCATATAGTCAATTATATCATTAATTATAATAGTATTACAATTATTTTTTTTATCAAGATCTTGTTATATTCTAATAATCTCATCATTTTGGTATTATCTCTGATGTCTTCATACTAATTGACGGATGGACTCTTATTTCTTATTCTCATATTATTCTTCATCATTAGAAGACAAGAATTTGAGATTCTAAATCTCTAGTGAGATATGGTTTTCATAATTTTTGACTACCGGTTATCACCACCTTAACAACGAGTTGTTTAATTAATAAAGAATCTTACGGATAGCCAGAAACTCTCAGGAAAGATTACAAAGCGACAAATGAAGTGAATTTGTTTTGGATGCATAGAAAAGACATTTGTCTCCTCCGAGACAAGCAAGTGTCAGAATTGACGTGTTATTTAATATCAGAATGGCCAAAAAATTGCCGTCTGGATGACACGGATTTTCCAATATGTTATTTTAGTTTTCATAAAATTATTTGATGGATGACATAGATTTTCTTATTCATAATCGTGATTGTCGGAATGACCTTAATTAGAGCAATCAAGATCGAGTTTGATCGAGTTACATTATGCGATAATCTATGAGAGACAAAATGTTGAGCAAATACAAGTGTTAAAGTTTCGATAAGTTGGAGACTTCCTTCATTATTGGAAACATAAGAGAATTCGATATTTCGAAGAGGAAAATATAAAAGTTCTTGGTTAATATGGGAAAATTATGGTCTTGCCGAACTTATAGGCCGTTTCTTGAAAATCCTATATGAGGACATTCGGTTTACTTTTTTTATAACATGTGGAACTCAGCCGACACTTGCTAAGATGCAGATTATTATTAGTTTCCTATTGCGCAAGGCACTCCAAAGTCAGAGTTTCCTCATTTATGAAATCTTAATATTCAAAAAATGGGTCTTGTAGACGAGAGCATTTGTAGGCAGCCATTAAATGAGATATTGAAAAAAACACAAAAGATCAATTGTAACCATAAATTAAGATATTACCTTGAAGTATGTTAAAGAGATAACCAAATTCCCAATAGAGATATAGGGATGACTAAGACTAAAAAAGAGATGTGAGCAAGAGATTGCAGAGTTCATATAACAATCATGACGATTTGGAGAAATTTGAAGTTTGGAGCACGTTGATTCTTTTCTAATTGATTGTTGGAGTCGGAGTTGAGTCTTCAGACTGAAGACACTTGAGTTGATTTCCATTTTATTTCACAGTATGGCAAAGGCACTACAGAAAATGTGAAGTTGCTGGTCTAATTTTCCGGATATGTCCTAAATTCGCGACGAATTAAAAAGGGATTAATCTTTTTGGGATGAACTATGAAGATCACTATTGATATTGCAAGGGGATATTTTAGTAATTTAGATACCCCAGGAATCTTATGGCACACCTTCCAAGGTATTCTGAATATTTTGAGATAATGTGACTTCGGTGGTATTTTGCAATCTGGACACCATCGGGGATATTGTGCTTTCATAATTTATATGCCCTGGAGTCGCATATAAGAGTTCCTAATGATATTATCAGTATTTTTGGATGATTCTTGGGTAAATTGATGTTAGGGTCGTTTTCATAATTTGGGTGCATGGAAGTCGTTACAGCAAATATTCGGTGGTAGATTCGATATATTTTGAAAATTTTTTAGTTTAAATCATGTCGAGAGTATTTTGACATTTTTTAGCATGTCGAGGGTCGATAACGAAGCCGAACCCTGAGATAATTGGAAGAAACGAGGACGATGTATTACCGGAGACTCAATCAATACTTTCGGAAGAACCCTCGGTTGATGAAATCATTACTCAGCCTTCTCGGAGCGGGAATTCATCCGGCAGGGCATGTATTAGCTATCCACTTCGTGGGTTTTTATCAAAATGTTTTGAATTCGGAAGAACGGTAGAGTAATTGCCTGAAGCAATGTTCATCTCCCACCATCAGAACGTTCACGATCCGTTGATCATAATCGTGAAGGGGAGAACCTGGAGGAGCATATGCATACTTTACACTCTAAGTTAGAGGATGTGAAGGGCCAAAGGAGGTTTCGAAAAGATAATGTTGTCTTAGATCCTTTTAATGATGCAATTGCTATTGGAGAGAGAGATCCTATGTGGAGCCTCCGAACACCCTCTATTACATTGGGGGGAGAACAAACTTTCACTTTGCAAAGAATTAGGAACTTGATCGAGTCAAAGTTCCAGGAGATGAATGACGAAATTGAGCATAATGATGCTCGAATGGACTAGTTGGAGGCTAATTTGGGCCTCACTTATGAAAGAAGACGAGTATATGATGAGCATACCCGTGATACACATTACACCTCCGTTATGAAGGTGATAATATTATAAAAGAGAGGGTGATTGAGCACTTAAACAGTATAGGAAATACATTGATATCGATGGAAGTTTTGCGAAGTACATGGAATGCTTCAAGCTCTTTATCACCATTTTTCATGGAAATTATTAATTGTACGTGTTTTATATCTTCACAGCCTCTTTGAAGGACTCTACACTCTGATAATTTAGTCGGTTAACAAAGTTTTCCATTGTTTTATATCAAGAATTCAAAGATCAATTCTAATCGGCCTTTTAATGCACTATGGAAATCTTTCACATCATTAAACACATTGCGGTATGATTCATTAGAGAGACTTTTGGGTTTGATAACCTGTATTGAAGCTACAGCTTATTTTGGGGTGTGTCCATTCGAAAAATAACAAGGAGAAGCTTGCCATTGTAGGTACTCAGTTTGTTCAGGATTAGAGAATATATGAAAGAGCGCAATATATCATTACCAAAGACTATTATCTGAATTTTTCGGTTTTCAGCTATGAGCATATTTATCTAGTTATAAATTAGAATAAACTAATATCACTGAATATTTTTCTTCTCTATGGAATTCTATTAAGAAATAATATTGAGTCTTTTATATGTTTTAGAAATTTTATCTATTACTTCGGTGGTTTAAGTTTCGAGACCCAAAGTTTAGCGAAGGTTAAGGTAACTTGATGAATTATTTATCGATATAGATTTAATGCATTTAAATCGAAAAGTGGAAAACACGCCTTTCGGAAACATACCATTGTTGTTAAAAAGGAAGTTATTGTGGAAGAGAAAGCAGTCGAGACCAAAGAAGTAATTATCGTAATAAAAGAAGACATTACAAACAAGGACATTAGAGAAACGATCAAAATGCCACACAAGTTAGATATCAACGAATTACCGTGGAACGCATGAAGTTTCTTTAGAGTCAACATGAAATTCCGATATAGACTCTTGTTCTTGGATGATGATCTTGGCTTCTCATCATTTGAAGCGTATATTTATGTGTCGACATTCTTATTCAGTAATCAAGGCATCCTTAATGGTTGTGTGAACTATCCGGGCCTTTTACACATCATTCAAAGAGATTCGAGCATTTTGTGAAATAGTCGGGTCGTCCTGGTTTCCATGTTGTTTGACAAATTATATCACACTGAGAAATTTATTATTCGATGACACATATATTTATATATAGTCATTCCCAAGACGAGAAATGAAGCAGATCGAGATATTTTGATGATTGACATTGTTTATAGCTTATCATGGTATTTGGATCGGGTTACTTATTTAATGGACCATTGTCCATAATTTAGAGATTAATGAGTCATTATTTATTGGACTCCATTATTGATGAGCTTAGTGAGTTATAATTGGGATGGACTAATCACCTATATAAACATGGTTAAAGTGTTAAGGAGGAGAGCTTGGATTGATGACCTAATAAAGAGTTTTATTGATAATCTAAAGGAGGCCGCCATTCATTTCTTTTTTTCGGCCGGGAAACCTATGACTATGCCACCAAAAGATGATATTTTTCCTTTTGATTTCTACATCTTATTTTCTTGTTGTAAATCTACAAACTTGATGTTTATATTAGATTCCAAAGCTACAGTCGGGGTGGTTTTTATCCTTTTTTTTACAGAAAGGTTATTCACCTATAAAAATCGTGTCTTTTTATTCTTATTCTCTTATTAAATTTCATTTGACCCCTACCGATAAAAAGGGATCTAAATTTTGTTATTGCTGATTTTTAGCAATGATAACATATGTCTTCATTGATTAATACTCCATATTTGGATCATGTGAGTTTGCTTTAATGTGGTGCCATACAATTAACAAAATGTTGGCTACAACGAAAACCAATGAAGAGTTTCGTAACCCTCGGAATTATGTTTGAGGATTTGGACTTAAAGAGCATTATTTGACTAAGGTAATTTGATTTAACTCTATCTTATGGTAAAATTATTGATAACAAGGAGCATATCATGAAAGGGGTATCTAATCATTTTTCTTAATCATCCGGAATGGTATTCGTTAGGAATAATATTCATGGGGAGTTCCAGCAATTTGTTATTAGTCGTAGCATCACTTTATCTGCCAGTGCTAATTACTTGATCTTTCCAAATGCCTTTATGGAGTTATCTAACAACGTTTCTTGTTTGAGTCATTTAACAATATCCCGAGAATTATGATTGTTGGAGATTTTACAAGTAGCAACTGCTATCAAATCAAGCTTATCGGGGTTAAATTATTGATAACGAGGGTTATGTCGTGAAGGGGACATTGAATTTATATATTAATTGCCAGGAATGGTATTCGTCCGTATATATAATTTTATTGAATTCTCGTTCTTCAAATTTATTTTAATGATCGTTTGGAATAGTATTCTTCTGGAAATATATATTTATGGGACCCACCTTCTTAATTCACCTACGACATTATTGAGTTTAACTATTAAGCTCCAGCTAGTACATTTTATGTTAGTCGGATTTAAGAACAGTGTTGCTGCTCCCGAAGGATCTATTTTTCTCCCAATCACTTTGGGAGATAAAAAAATATCGAAGACTTTAATGGTGGTATTCGTAATGGTGGATCTTCCTATCATCCCTTATAATGATATTCTAAAGGAGTGCTTTGTATTTGTTCGGGATGATTGTATCCAAGCTCCATTTGATGATGAAATTTCCTATCCCCTCTGGTATCAGAAAGATGAAAGGGAACCAGGAGTTAGCACGTTCTTGTTGTAATATCATGTGCCAAATCGGTATAGAGGGCTCTAGTCTGAAGAAATCACTTTGGATGGTGGAAGTCTTATCAGAAAACATGAGTTGATTCAAATGATGAGGTCTTCTCGGAAGTATAAAGAAAACGATAAACAAATGAAACATGTGGTTATTAAAGCAGTTTGAAAATGAGATGTTACTAGAGATTGAAAATGAGTTCATTAGAAGAAGTGGAAGTTCTCCCTTGAAAAAGAAAAACCATTTGATGAACATGTCGGACGTTTGTTGCAGGCATGACTCATTGAGCCTGTGAGATACGCATATTGGATCACGAATTCATTAGTGGTCCCTCAGTTGAATAGTAATTGGAGAGCCCTACGTTGAATAGTAATTGGAGAGATTGAATTAATTTTACTAATTTGAATATAGCATGCACAGAGTTGGCATGATGAAAGATTTGGGGTGCGGATTTGAGTTTCTTAATTATGCATTTTGTGTATGAAGAATGAGGGAGCCACGTATCAACTTAGGTGAGTTCATATTTAAGGATATGATCGATGAATGTTTGTAAGTCTACATCATGGAATGCGGATAAACAGTTGACAAGGAGGATATTATGTTGAATAACTAAACGAATATTTCAGTATCATGAGGAAGTACCAAATGATGTTCAGCCCTCCTACATGTGCGTTTGTGTGAAAGTGGAGTAATGTTCATGGTCTTATGGTATCTGCAAGATGAATAGATATTAAGTCTGTCCAATTGAGAAAAAATTGTCACTCTTTCGTCCATCGTGCAATGTAAAAGTTTTGGAAGGGAATGACCAATGTCGACCTACCTGTAAAAGTTTGATGAAGTATTTGAGTAAAGCACTATTTATGTTGCCACCTTCCCATGGGAAGCCGTTGGTTTTATAGTTTGTACTGTCAATAGAAGTTTTGAGAAAGCTGTCTTGGTTAGACACAATGACAAGGAATATCGGCCAGCAAATTATGTTAGTAGGAAACTATCAAGGTTCGAATCTTGATGCACTGTCATTAGTTCTATTAGGAGAGGATAACTAAGATCTTTTGAATGTGAATCTTATGAAAATGATGGTATATGTAGAATCATTCACTGTCATGGAGAGACCGATCAATTAGTTTCTTTCAAGGAAGTGTTCCAGACAATTCAGATATGATGTTGTAATTTTACCGATAAACACTGGGGACTTATCACTACAAACACCTGATCAATATGGAAGGACATGAGGTTGTTATGAGAGTTTTGAATTGATGTGAAATCCATTGTTCTCAGAATTCTTCTCACATATTCTAGATTATCAGGAAGTCGTTTCTTTCTATTCAAAGAATTCATTTATCAGGAATTAAATCAATGTGAACATTTTGCCTATCGGAATCTGGGGGATCGGTACATTAATTCCCCTCACTATCAAGAAACTTGAGATGAGTAAACATGTTGGCAAGTTGTACTTTGAATGGGAAATTTCGTATCAGATTACGGTGGTGGTGAGAAAATGAATGTATGAGATTGCGAATATGAGCGGAGAGAGCTGCGAGAGACTTGGCATATTTCCAATTTACGCGAGTATTAAGTATAAACATTACTCTTCGATCTTTTTAAAAAAATTCCACTCCTTTTAAAAATTTTCTAATTTTTTGTATCATTTCTAACGACACGAGATCAATCGACTATGGGACTTGTAAGATAGGAGTGAGGTTCATTGCAATTTAGCATGATGGAGGATGGAAAGTAAATAATTTAGGATAAATTAGAAATGCAACGTACCGCCGGTCTTATAATATATCAATCTAAAACTCGTTAGACCGGATATTGGGTCAAATACTTTTAAAACCGAAGTCTCTGGCTGCAAGCAGAATCGTCTATACATGTATACTACTGGAGTATGTCAAGGGACCCGATTCCGTGGCACACTGGAGCCTTTTCGCCCACTCATCCATGACACGCCATCGACGGTTGCGCCCTCATCGGAGTCCGGTCACAGTCCGCATTGAGAAAGGACATCTGTCTCTTCGTTGTACTAAAAGGACCATTTAGTCCAGGGTATTGGATCTATCTAGGCAGAAGTGAAATATTTACGTCAGTCTAAGGATTGTTCCCTAAACGTGATGCTACTTCCGTCTAGATAGTGAAGGTAATCTGGTGCTAGTCACCCAAGTTACCCGAGTAGGAGTGAAATATTTACGCCAGTCAAAAGATTGCACCCTGAACCTGACGCTACTTCCATTCGGGCAGCGAAGGTTTCCTACGTTTACTTACTCTTACGGAGGAGAACGGGAAAGGTCCGATTGATTATGGTGAAGTGTGCTAGCAAGTGAAAAGCATAGTACCATCCACCTGCCCCGATGGTTAGGTGGGTAAAGCCTCTTAACGCGAGGGACTCGATCCGTCTAGGAGGAAGTGAAATATTTACGTCACTATAAGGATTGTACCATGAACCTGACGCTACTTCCACCTAGATAGTGAGAGCCCCCCCCAACGCTTTTTGGTAGACTGCTGGAAAGGTCCAGATATAAGGATGATGGTGTAGCGTGCTAGCAAGTATAAATTATAGTGACATACATTTCCTCCGTTGTCCCACATGGACCTTTTAGTAAGGGGTACTGGATCTATCGAGGTTGAGTGAAATATTTACGTATGTCTAAGGATTGTACCCTGAACCTGACGCTACTTCCATCTAGATGGTGAAGGCTATCTGGTGCGAGGCACCCGATTTACCCAAGTAGGAGTGAAATATTTAAGTCAATCTAAGGATTGTACCCTGAACCTGGAGCTACTTCTATTCGGGCAATGAAGGTTTCCTACGTTTACTTAACTTTGCGGAGGAGAACAGGAAAGGTCCATATGTGATAGCATGTAGCGGTTCATGATAGTATGTTAGGCAGAAAGACATCCGTCTACTCCGTTGTCCCACAGGGACCTTTTAGTACGGGGGACCGGATCTATCTAGGCGGAAGTGAAAAATTTACATCATTTTAAGGATTGTACCTTAAACCTAACGCTACTTCCGTCTAGATAGTGAAGGTCATCTAGTGAGAGGGACCCGAGTATGAGTGAAATATTTACCCCAGTCTAAGGATTGTACCTTGAACCTAACGTTACTTCTATTCGGGTAGTGAAGGTGTCCTACGTTTACTTACCTTTGCGAAGTAGAATGGGAAAGGTCAGGCCTAGAAATGATGGGATGATTAGGGGTGCAAGTTTAGATCCAAAATTGAGAGTAAACGTGATGGGCGCTACTTGAGGTCCACGAGTGCTTGTTGAGACCCTAGCATATTGGAGTAATTAGGGCGATATTTGAGGCCCACGAGTGGTTGTTGAGACCAGAGATATGAAGTTAAGTAGGGTGCTACTTGAGGCCCACGGGTGCTTGTTGAGACCCGAGTTGTGAAGTTAATTGGGGAGCTAATTGAGCCGCGTGATTGTTGGGTGCTCGTTTAGATCCAAAAGTGAGAGTGATGTAGGATTCTCGTTGAGATCCGTGAAAAGACATTCGTCTCCTCTGTGGTCCTAAGAAAACCTCTAAAGCCGAGGTATTGGATGTTCCTATGCAGGAGTGAAAAAATTACGTCAATCAAACGATTGTACCCTGATCCTGATTGTAACGACCCAGGAAGGCGGCACAAACGGAAATCGGATAGGTTAGAATCGCATAAATTTTTGTTAAAAACATGAAATGAGGGGTAGTTTAGTAATTTAATATAAGAAGAGGAATTTTGGAAGGAGGGATTAAAGGGTCATTTAGACAAGTTAAGAAACATATAAATAGGAGTGGAATGGGAAAAGAAGGGTCATTTGGCACCAAAAACGTGAGAAATTCAAGAGGAATTGAAATTATCACGGAAATTCGGGCAAAGAGAGAATTATCGCGAAAACCAAGGTAAAGGGAAGAATTATCGCGAAAACCAGGGTAAAGGGAAGAATTATTGCGAAACCGAGGACTGCTGCGATATTATCGCTGATATCATGGCCAAAGAGCAAATTATCGCGGATTCTTGACCAAGAAGCAAATTGTCGTGATTCTGGGATCCGTTTGCAAAATTGTCACGAAAATGGACTGAGTTGTAGAATTATTGCAAATTTCAAGGGCTCACGTGTAAATTGTAGCGGATTCGAGGGCTGTGGAGCAATTATCGCGAAAATGAATCTGTATGCAAATTGTCGCGGAAATTAAGGACCGAAACGCAACTTATCGTGAATAAGAAGAGCAACACCCGATTTGGCTGTAAATTGTGGACCGTAGTGCAATTCATCGCAAATCCTAGGGGAGTAGGGAACAAGGAAGCATCAGGCGATAGGACGATCAGGTAAGCGGAGCAAACATAGTAAATTAAAAGAAGGTTCACAGTTAGGAATTTAAACGAATACTAAGTCGAATCGAGAGGAGCGTGAACTAAGAAAAAGAAAAAGAAATCTCGGGGCGAGGTGAGAACACCAAACCCGGCATCGTGTTCATGAGCACGATCAGCCACAGGTAGGACATGTCCGAGGAAGGAATACATGAGTTCTCCAGAACAAAATTGTGCGCACTACAGAGCCGAACGGAACCGGATAGGAACGGTGTAGCGCCCGGGTTCCTGACCGGAGAAGGGAAGCATATATTCTCGTCGAGCCAACTAACAACTAACGGTTGGTTTGGGCGAGACATGTCGTCGGGCATGTAAAAACCGATCACAGTAGAAAACCAAAAAGGATAATGAGAGGAAATATAAAAGAAAAAGAAAGGAAAAGATAAGAGAATAAGTAAGCTAAAAGAAGGAGAGAGAAATGGATAAAATCTTGTAAATTACATATATCTTACAGAAGTTTCTTTTAATAGACTATGACCATTTTACAGATTTTGTATGGGGAGGACCGGAGGCTTAGGTGGCATTGGAACTGAGGTCATCGATAGTCCACTGTACGAGTCACCCCTTTTGATTTTGTTTTTGTTGTTTTAACTATCTAGTTGTACTTTGAAAAACGATGACATTTCCTCAGATTCGAACTGTGTTTTGTTAAAATGTTTTGCTTTATTTCACTTGTGCATAGACATTGTTAGGGCCGGTTTACGATCGTCACAAATGGTATCAGAGCCATTTCTCGACACTAAATTGGTGTTGAGACTATCCGAAGCTAGCATAGGAGCGTAACCTAAGCTGTAGAGGACGATCGACCATAGGCAATAGAAAGATAACTAGACGTAGAAGAGCGCTAATAGATGGGTATGGAACTAATAGACAAATTTCAAGATGGCACCAAGAACAAGAGCATGCGTCAACCAAGGGACACCAAGTGAAGGGTCAGAGCAAGCACCGACACCTGAAACCCCAATCATGGACTCGACCACCCCTACTACCATCAGCCCGGATAACTGGAGAGACATATTCCAAACCATGGCTACAACGTTGGTGAACACCGTGATGCAAGGCCATGGAAGGGGGACGAACAATTTAGACGACACCTGGGGACACGCAAGGGAGAAGAGTCACATGTACTACAACGAAGCATTGAAGAAAGCGGGAATGAGCAGCTTCTCAGGGGGTAAGGCGGAAGATGCGGAAGCATGGATGATTCGACTGGAGGAGAAATTTGACTTGGTGGAGGTACCGGCTGAGATGAGATCGGGACTGGCGCCGTTATGGTTCGACAGGAGTACCGCCCGCTGGTGGGGAAGTGTCTCGGCATCCTTGTTGAAGGGAGGCTCGATTCCATGGACGAAGTTTAGGGAGGCATTCATGGACTATTATATTTCGAAGGTGCTAAAAAAAGACAAGAGAGCAGAATTCGACAAGCTGACACAAGGAAATCGTACGGTCATGGATTATATGCAGGAGTTTGTTGAATTGGGTAGATTCGCCTCCGAGGTTATGGGGAGTGAACAAGAGAAGATGCACCGTTTCATGGAGGGGCTGAATGAAAAGATCAGACTATTCATGTACAGTAGGGACGATGAGGAATTCTCGAGTCTAGTAGCGGCCGCAGTGCGAGTGGATGGGGGATTCAGGAGGTTAGACAACGAACGAACCAAGGGGGGAGCTAAAACGGATTTTCGCGACCGAGGGGCATGGAAAGGAAAGGCAACACGGAGAGTGTAGGACCAGCACTGGGACCTCCCACAAGGCCGACCTGTCCTAAGTGTCAGAGGGGCCACTATGGGGAATGTCGCGTCGGAAGTAACGTGTGCTACATGTGCAGAAACGAGGGACATTATGCGCGGGACTGTCCCAAGAAGAGGAAAACAGAAACGACAACAAGAGAGAGTGCCACTGGAAACGCCAGAGTATTTGCGGTAAACAGGGAACATGCGTTTGAGGCTGAGGACGTCGTGCCAGGTACATTATTAGTTAATGGCTTTACCGCTTATGTACTATTTGACTGTGGAGCGACACATTCGTTCGTTTCGGAGATATTAGCGCTGCAATTCGAAACCGAAGGGAACCACGCTAAAATAACGGTTAAAACCCCTGGACCGCAAACCCTAGAAGCAAAAAGGGAGCACAAAGGATGTAAAATAGAGATAGGAACTGTGAGGACGAGAGCCGATTTGATCGAGTTAGGACGCATGGGCTTCGATTTCATACTGGGAATGGACTGGCTCTCTAAACACGATGCGCAGGTGAAGTGCAAGGAGCGAAAGATCTCATTTAAAGGACTAGAAGAGGAAGTTTTCGACGTGATCGGCAAGCCGATCGAAGATGGGAGAGACGAACATTGGATGTGTGCAGGATATTTAGCTTCAGTTACAATGGGGATAGAGAAAATCGAGTTGAGCCACATTCTAGTGGTTTGTGAGTTCGGGGACGTATTCCCAGAATAACTGTCGGGCCAACCCCCAGCAAGGGAAGTGGAATTGGAGATTGAGCTCCTTCCGGGTACCCAGCCAATCTCTAAGGCCCCATACCGACTAGCGCCAAAGGAGATGTTGGAACTAAAGAAACAGATAGAATCCCTATTGGGGAAAGGATATCTACGACCGAGTAGCTCCTTTTGGGGCGCACCGGTCCTATTCGTGAAGAAGAAAGATGGAGAGCTAAGGCTATGTTACGACTATCGTGAACTAAACAAGGTAACTATCAAGAATCGATACCCGCTTCCTCGAATTGACGACTTATTTGATCAGCTACAAGGAACTACAGTATTTTCGAAGTTGGATCTAAGATAAGGATACCACCAAGTCAGAGTAAGGGAGACCGACATCCCAATAACAGCCATACGAACAAGATACTGTCACTACGAGTGTACGGTCGTTCCATTCGGGTTGACCAATGCACCAGCTGTTTTCATGGATCTGATGAATAGAGTCTATCGACAATACTTGGACAAATTCGTTGTGGTTTTCATCGACGACATATTGGTGTATTCGAAGGACAGGGAACAACACGAACAACACTTGAGATTGGTATTACAAACATTGAGGAGAGAGGAATTGTATGCAAAATACAGTAAATGCGAATTTTGGATGACCAGCATCTCGTTCCTTGGGCATGTCATATCTGGAGAAGGGGTAAGGGTAGACCCCTCGAAAGTGGAGGCAATCATAGGATGGTCACGACCTAAGAATGCAAAGGAAATCAGGAGTTTTCTGGGCTTAGCTGGTTACTATCGAAGGTTTATCGAGGGATTCTCCTGGATAGCAAAACCCCTGACTAACCTCACCAAAAAGGACATGAAATACGTGTGGGACAGCAGGTGCGAGGAAAGTTTTGAAGAATTAAAAAAGAGATTAACCTCTACACCTGTATTGGTGCTGCCTAAACAAGGTCGAAAGTTCATCATATTCAGTGACACATCAAAGGAAGGACTAGGGTGTTTCCTAATGCACGAAGAAAAGGTCATCGCGTATGCGTCGCGACAGCTCAAAGAACATGAGCTCAACTACCCAACACACAACCTAGAAATGGCGGCGGTGGTGTTCGCCCTAAAAATATGGAGACATTACCTGTACCGGGTGAAATGCGAGGTGTATACCGATCACAAAAGATTAAAATATTTGTTTACACAGAAAGAATTGAATATGAGACAGAGGAGATGGTTGGAACTGATCAAGGACTACGACATCACAATCCAGTATCACCCGGGAAAGGCGAATCAAGTAGCGGATGCACTAAGTCGAAAGACTCAAGGTCTACTATCTAAACCATTGACAAAACAGATGGAAGAGTTGCAACTGGAGATAGTGGAATCGACAAAAGCAGTGATAAATAACATAACTGTTAGACCTCATATACTCGACGAAGTCAGCGACGCGCAGGGATTGGACACCGAGATAGCCAAGTGGAAAAATGAGATATCACAGAACAACGATCATAGGATGGGAATCGCTACGGATGGAAGCGTCCGTATATAGGGGCGTATCTGCGTACAAAACAACACAAAACTAAGGGCGAAAATCATGGATGAAGCACATTGCTCGCCGTTCTCAATCCACCCGGGTAGCACAAAAATGTACCGGGACATGAAGATACATTGGTGGTGGAACGGTATGAAAAACGACATAGCAGCTTATGTGGCACGATGTGATACGTGTCAGAGAGTAAAGGTGGAACATCAAAGACCGGGTGGAGAGCTACAACCCCTGGATATTCCGGAATGGAAATGGGATCACATCGGAATGGATTTCGTGGTGGGGTTACCGAGAAGCCCGCGGAAGAACGATGCGATTTGGGTGATAGTCGATAGACTAACGAAAGCTGCACACTTTATAGCAATCAAAGTTACAGATGGGATTGATCGCTTATCCAGGATATATATCGATAACATTGTCAAACTTCATGGGATTCCTGTAAGCATTGTGTCGGATAGAGATCCAAGGTTTACCTCCACATTCTGGCAAAGTTTGCAACAGTCACTTGGAACCAGAATTACGATGAGCACCGCATATCACCCCCAAACGAACGGAAAAACAGAGAGGACCAACCAGATCTTAGAGGATATGCTCAAGGCATGTGTGACGGAGTTTAGCGGGAGCTGGGAAGAATTCCTACGATTGGCAGAATTCGCGTACAATAACAATTACCAAAGTAGTATTGCGATGGCACCCTACGAAGCACTGTATGGAAGGAAATGTAGGACGCCTCTGTGATGGGATGAAATCGGGGAAAGGAGACTCACGGGTACGGAATTGGTGGAAATATCAAGAGAGAAGGTCGCCATTGTGAGGAAAAACATGAAAATTGCACAGGACCGATACAAAAGCTGGGCAGATTTGAAGAGACGACCAATGGAGCTGGAAGTCGGCAATAGAGCATACCTGAAAGTGTCACCCATGAAGGGGGTCCTAAGAGCAACGCGTTCTGGAAAATTATGCCCACGATATATAGGACCCTTCGAGGTGTTGAAGAGAATCGGGAAGCTGGCATACAAACTTAAACTTCCCGATGAGATGAGGAACATACATGATGTATTCCACATATCTCAACTGAGGAAAAGCTTAACGGAAGGCAAACAAGAACACGCTGTGGAACAAGTAACGATGACTCCGGAACTAACATATGAGGAGAGGCCAAAAAGGATATTGGACAGGATGGAGAGGAGACTACGAAACAAAGTGATTCCCATGGTAAAAGTACAATGGTCGAACCAAGGAGAAGGGGAAGCTACATGGGAAACCGAGCACGAAATAGTTGCAAAAGCACCCGAGGTGATGGAAGAGTGGTACGCACGAGATTCGGGACTAAACTCCATTTAAGGTGGGAAGGATGTAACGACCCAGGTAGGCGGCACAAACGGAATTCGGACAGGTTAGAATCGCATAAATTTTTGTTAAAAACATGAAATGAGGGGTAGTTTAGTAATTTAATATAAGAAGAGGGAATTTTAGAAGGAGGGATTAAAGGGTCATTTAGACAAGTTAAGAAACCTATAAATAGGAGTGGAATGGGAAAAGAAGGGTCATTTGGCACAAAAAACATGAGAAATTCGAGAGGAATTGAAATTATCGCGGAAATTGGGGCAAAGAGAGAATTATCGCGGAAAACCAGGGTAAAGGGAAGAATTATGGCGAAACCGAGGACTGCTGCGATATTATCGCTGATATCATGGCCAAGAGCCAATTATCGCGGATTCTGGACCAAGAAGCAAATTTTCGGGATTCTGGGATCCGTTTGCAAAATTGTCGCGAAAATGGACTGAAATGCAGAATTATCGCGAATTTCAAGGGCTCACGTGTAAATTGTCACGGATTCGAGGGCTGTGGTGCAATTATCGCGAAAATGAATCTGTATGCAAATTGTCGCGGAAATTAAGGACCGAAACGCAACTTATCGTGAATACGAAGAGCAACACCCGATTTGGCTGTAAATTGTGGACCGTAGTGCAATTCATCGCAAATCCTAGGGGAGTAGGGAATAAGGAAGCATCAGGCGATAGGACGATCAGGCAAGCGGAGCAAACATAGTAAATTAAAAGAAGGTTCACAGTTAGGAATTTAAACGAATACTAAGTCGAATCGAGAGGAGCGTGAACTAAGAAAAAGAAAAAGAAATCTCGGGGCGAGGTGAGAACACCAAACCCAGCATTGTGTTCATGAGCACGATCAGCCACAGGTAGGACATGTCCGAGGAAGGAATACATGAGTTCTCCAGAACAGAATTGTGCGCACTACAGAGCCGAAGGGAACCGGATAGGAACGGTGTAGCGCCTAGGTTCCTGACCGGAGAAGGGAAGCATATATTCTCGTCAAGCCAACTAATATCAAACGGTTGGTTTGGGCGAGACATGTCGTCGGGCATGTAAAAACCGATCACAGTAGAAAACCAGAAAGGATAAGGTGAGGAAATATAAAAAGAAGAAAGGAAAAGATAAGAGAATAAGTAAGCTAAAAGAAGGAGAGAGAAAGGTATAAAATCTTGTAAATTACATATATCTTACAGAAGTTTCTTTTAATAGACTATGAGCATTTTACAGATTTTGTAGGGGGAGGACCGGAGGCTTAGGTGGTATTGGAACTGAGGTCATCGATCGTCCACTGTACGAGTCACCCCTTTTGATTTTGTTTTTGTTGTTTTAACTATCTAGTTGTACTTTGAAAAACGATGACATTTCCTCGGATTCGAACTGTGTTTTGTTAAAATGTTTTGCTTTATTTCACTTGCGCATAGACATTGTGAGGGCCGGTTTACGATCGTTACACTGACGCTACATCCATCTAGGCAGAGAAGGCTGTCTCTGGCGCGGGGTTCCCGATCTATCCAGCTAGGAGTGAAAAATTTACGTCAATCAAATGATTGTACCCTGAACCTGAAGCTACTTTCACCTGGACTATGAAGGTTTTCTACGCTTATTTTTGGAGGAGAGCGGGAAGGTCGAAAAGATAGTGTCGATGTATGTGTCGGACGCTTGGTGAGGTCCGTGGAAAGACACGTCTCCTCCGTGGTCCTAAAATGACCATCAAAGGCAACGTGTTTGATCTGCCTACGCTAGAGTGAAAAATTTACATTAGTTTAAGGACTGTACCTTGAAACTGACGCTACTTCCGTATAGGTAGAAAAGACTCTCCCTGGCACAAGGTACCCTATCTATCTATGTGGGAGTGAAAAATTTACGTCAATCTAAGAATTGAACCTTGAACCTGATGCTAGTTTCACCTAGGTCATGAAGGCTTCCTTTGCTTACTTTGGAGGAGAGTAGGACATGTCGATCTAACTAAGTAAGGGGTGTTGGATGCTTGTTGAGGTTCAACACCGGGATTTTAGTAATTCTCTTTGTGGTCAGGTTTTTTCGTGGCATAACAAAATGGCCAAGTGGTATTCTTATTGTATTATGGCATTGTTTTATGAATTGATTATAGGATATTTTTGTTTACGATCAGGATGACCAAGTGATGGTCCAATTGCATGCATTTTTTTATTTATGCTCGGGTAATTTCATTTACGATCAAGATGACCAATTGATGGTCCTACGACATGGATTTCGTTATTTATGATTGGGTATTTTCATTTACAACCTAAATGATCAAATAACTGTTGTATGGCGTGGCTTCACTAAATTTTATATATGATTGGTGACTTTTAATTATGACCAGAGTTATTGTTAGAGTGTCCAACAACAAGGAATATTTTATTATTTGCATTCAGAAAATCATACTTATTAATCGAGGAATTGTTAAGTCGTTTATTCGGACATATCGAGATATTCTCACATACCAGAAATCTTATCAATTGTCGGAAACTATCGAAAAATTTTAAAGACAACATATGAAACAAAAAGTTATCGAAGAAGTTTTACAGAGTTCATAGAGAGAAATATTGGAGAAGTACAATACCAGGTTCAGTAATAAGTTGAAAATATTCTTACTCATTATTTTTTGAAGTATATATGAAGTTGGTTTCATGAGATGATGATATTCATTCGGATATATATATTTATTTAAGATATGTTTATTCACTGTTGCTTGGTATATTCGGTTACAAAAAAATCGATACTACTATTGTGAGTTTATTGTAAGAATATTCTCAGGGCAAATTTGTGATTTGTGTACTCGAATCATTCGACTACGCAAACCGGGGGACTTTTGAGATCGCCCTAAGAAATTTATTATTTGATGACACATCTATTTCTATATAGTCTTTCCCGAGTCGAGAAATGAAGCATATCAGAATATTTTGATGATTCACATTGCTTATAACTTTTTGTGGTATTTGGATCGAGTTACTTATTTAGTGGACCATTGTGCTTAATTTGGATATTATTGAGCTATTATTTATTGGACTTTATTATTGATGGCCCGAGAGAATTATAATTGAGATTCCACATTATATAAACATTTTTAAAGAGTTCAAAAAGGAGGAAGGGTTTTAATTGATGACCTAATGAACAGGACGCCATTCAATTCTTTTATGTGCGGAAACCTACGACTATGGCCACCGAATATGATCTTTTTTTCTTTTGGATTTCTACATCTTGTTCTCAAGTTGTAAATATGCAAACTGGATGTATATAGTGGATTCCAAGCCTACGATCGGGGTGATTTTTTATCACTTCTTTTACAGAATGTTTTTCTACCTACAAAATCGTGTTTTTTTCCTTCTTGTTTGGTATTACTTTCTCATATGACCCATACCCATAAATGGGGGTCTAAATTTTGTTATTGTCAATTTTTAGCAGCGATAACACCGTAAAAAATTGGGTAGCGGGCACTATCATTCCTTGTCTATATTTATCTTCAGCCTTGCTCAATTACAATTATTATAAAACATATCTGTAAATGAGTACAATAAATAATTGTCCAATAACATTTAAATGAGTAATTCTGCTCAAATACTTCAAAAAGACACAATCAAACTCGTCATCTAAGTATATCGATATACTTCTTTCTCGACTACAACTTTATAGGAATATGTGTTTTCAAATAATAATATTCTATTGACGATATAAAAGGGTATTTGCTATAGTATAATTAAATTTGAAATTGTTGGATTAAATTACTATGTTAGAAAATGTGGTATGTAAATTCATTTTATACAAATTTGAAAATAAAATGTGTTCTAAAACATTCTAGGTTATGTTCTGCATGTATATTGAAAATTAGAATGCAGTTTGAGAATGTGTTTTTATAATGTGATTATATATTAAAATGCATTGAATGTTTGTAATGCATAAATTGAATTGCATAATAATAATGATGTTATGTATAAAATTGGATGAATAATTTATTTCAAATAAGAAAAGATTTTATTACCATTT
Source organism: Utricularia reniformis (assembly GCA_009725065.1). Taxonomy (NCBI): domain Eukaryota; kingdom Viridiplantae; phylum Streptophyta; class Magnoliopsida; order Lamiales; family Lentibulariaceae; genus Utricularia; species Utricularia reniformis. The sequence goes on along the minus strand of RWGZ01001147.1, from coordinate 781,444 downwards.
TTGTTATAAATAAGATTGTACACGATTTAATTATATTTGAAATATTGCTAATAAAATAAAAATATATGCAATAAAGAATAGTTAAGAAATTTACTACCTACAACGATAGTTTCTCCATAATACTTTACAAATGTTATCATTTTTATCTCTATAGTAAATTAGAATGATAATTTTTCGGTTCTTGATAACTTTTACTTATTTGGCCAATCCTACGTTTCTATATTTATCAGATTTCTCCATATTAGATTCATTGTCGTTAGTATTTACATGACGAAAGAAATTATGTATGGTTATGATTACACGTTAAAGAACATGACAATAGACAACTTAGAAATATGTCGAACGACGTTATAAATATGATATTGTTGAAGGTTTGAAAGAAAATATGATTTTTTGGAGGATATATTTATAATTTAAATAACGAGAATGCATTATAATTTTCAGATGAAGCTTCATACCTCATTCTAGATTCATTCAATAATTTGAAAATTCATTTTACTTACAATTAGAATGTAAATTCATTTTAATTACAAAAATCATTTTAAAAACTACATTAATGCATTATAATATCAAAATACATTTTGAAAAAACATGCAAACATAATCCTAATATCCTCTTATTTTTAGAAGTGAGCAAATTCTTATAGTATTTATTATAATTGTCAATTTAGCAAGTAAATTTTTATATAAATCTTTTAAATATCTATATTTTATTTATAATGATTTATGGTATATAATCAATGTTAAATTTGTCTAAATAGTTGGCTATTTGAAGTGTTGTGATTCTTTTAATTGGAATTTTTAAGTGAAAGCATAATAATAAATATTGAAATTGATTTAAAATATCGAACAAGGAACAATAATGTTTATTTTCGCAAATACAAATGGATCACACTCACCAAATGTAATTGCGTGTATTGACGGATTTAGCCTTGACCATCAAGAAAATCTGCAACCGTATACGCCGAGAAGCCGAATATCTCGACGGCGTTGTTCCCCCGGAGAATAACCTCATCCTTGATTTTATACTTCCCAACGGCATCCTCACATTGCGACAGATAATCCGTGCTGGCAACCAAAAGGTCATAGGTTGCCGTATCGTACTCTTTACCCTTAACTTCCAAAAGAGCGCTACGAAACGACAAAGCAATCGAATCATACGGTTCTTTGCACTCTTTCAACCCCGATCCAACGCTTCCATTCGTAGCCAATTCTTGAATATGACGTTTTGTTAGAGTTGCGTTTCGAAATCCTACCTGTATAATACGAATGGCCAGATTCTTCATGTTTGTGGCGGAAGCTATACACGGATGCGATTCAAGTGTTTTGATGCATTGTTGGCGATCGACGACGGCTCGAGTGATAGTACAGGCTTTCTGAATCAAGGACGGCGAAGCGTTGGTTGAAGATTGGGCAAAGAGAAGGAACGCAAGAAGTAGCAGTTGGAAGTTCGATAGGCAGAGCCTCATTTTGCTGGTATTCTTGAATCAAAGGGGACGAGAAGGATTTCTAATCTAAACGCTCAACTGAATGTTTATTAAATACTAAATGATTTTGCCCCAACCCCTAATTTTTAAAAGGAAAGGTAATTGTAATTGGATTTCCATAGTTGCGTAAGGGAGTAATTTGGGAAGTAATTTACGGACTTTGTATTAAGGAATATTATTAATTATTAATTATTAATTATGAGAGTAGTGTATTTGGGGGGGATTTTGAATTTTATGAAATGTGATCAATAATGCAAATTCGGTGAATCAAAAAAACCGAGGCAATCGAATAGATTTTTCAGTTATCCGAATTGCAAATACGTAATCGGATCGCATACAGTTTTGGGTCGGATACGGTTTTTCAAAATTTATATTAAATCCAATCCCACATTTTTATTATATTATTTTTTTTCTAATTTTATAAAGTTAAAACGTATATATGGTAATATATTTTTTCCTTATTAAAAATATTTGTTTTTCATTAATATTATTTTTTTATATTTTACTCTTATTTTTTAAAAATAAGAAGATCAATTAATCAATATCGGAGATTAATTTTTGAAATTAATATATTTCTAGTAAGTAAAATAATTCTTCGTATATTTTATATTATATTTAAAATATAATTGATCTTGTCTTACAATATTTTTAGTATTGTAATGATCAGTCAAATTTTTTTTTTATGTTAAGACATAAGGAATTACGAGAATGTGCTAATAATGTGTGAGATTACGTACTCAAGAGAGCGAAGCTCTACCTGGGTGTACCACTATAATAAGAATTTCACAAAATACAACGTATGAGATCCATATGATCAAAATAAGTGATGTATGCTCGATCCTTGATAAAAAATGAGCTTGATACTAAAAACAGGGACAAAAGCGTAGAAATTATATTATTTGAAAAATTCACAACAGATTTGGCCTTCCATGTGCAAATTCACCGCTGATTTGTGCTTTCGCCAAATTTCTGATCGATTTTTTATCCGCAACACTATTCACCTTCAAATTTACCGCAGATTTCGGACTTAGACAGATTTCTGATCGGTTTTTGTTCCACAATACTATTCACGAGTGAAATTCACCTTGGATTTTGCCCAGGGAACTAATTTACCGCGTGTTATGGTCCCTTTTTAGGGGGTACCAACAGTCGTCCGGTTCGTTCAACAAACGAAATCGATTATGATTTATTTTAAGTGTGGAAGACGTTAAAATGCTGGAAATAAAGTAAGTGCACGGCGATATATAGTGGAAACCCCAAGAATTGGGGTGAAAACCACTCGACTAAGAGCTGATTATGCTCTTAGCCTGTTCACTAATGAAATAACTCATAGTCCAATACAAGAGAGGCTAATGAAAATGACAAGGTAACGAAAGCGCTAAGAATTCCGGCAGGGTAACAGCTTGTTCTTCCGTGTCCAAAGGGTCCTGCTATTTCCGTCGTCTGGCCCTGTATTTATAGAGTCCTTAGTGAGTGTAAATCCCGCTCCGTAACCGCCTCTGACAGGTTTGTTAGAGGTGGTTATCGCGGGATGTAAAACGAGGCTGGGACCGAGGCGTGGCCTGCGTGATCGGGCCCGAAGCCTGGTAAACGTGAGTCGTAACTGCTCGGACCGAACCCAGGTGCCAGCTGGCAGAAAACGCTTTATTTTGCTAAGGTCAGCTTCGGTCCTCCAGCTAAACATCGGGCCGCTCTTCATTGGAGGTATGAAATGGGCTATAAGGATTCATTTTCGCCATTTGAATTGGTCCAATCGCTGCTGGGCCTTACCCATCACAAGGTACCCGGTTCTAGAGTTCTCATCACTAGCCCCTCGGGCTTGATTGCCAATCACAGAGGTGATACAAGGCCGATCACATGATGTTTGCACATTCATGAGAACAAGGGAAAGTACCTGTAAGTAGTGAGAGTCCAGGGGACTGAAGTTTGCCTTAGCGTATAGATCGATCATGCTTAAGAGCTAATAACGTATATTTAAATTATACTTTTATTTTCGTTATTCTTTAAATACTAATATCCCAACCCACGCCTCTTCACCTTCGGTAGTTCAAGAGGCGTGATGAGTGCGNTGCTCGGCTCTATGTCGGGTATGCCCGAAGCCAATCTGGCGAGTGCATCGGCAACCTTGTTTTGTTCTCGTGGCACATGGTCCAGAGAGAACTCACTGAACTTCTTGGATAACTCCAGAACTTTAGCGCAATACAACCTCATCATCGGATCGTGAGTCTCAAATCTCCCTGCGAATTGTTTCACTACTAACTTCGAGTCTGAGAACATTCGCACTCTGCTAACTCCCAATTTTCGAGCCAAGGTCATTCCTGACAATACTGCCTCATATTCCACCACGTTATTTGTTCCAGCAAAGGAAAACTTGACTGCGGAATGAATAAGATCACCTTGTACCGTTGTTAGAGTAATGCCCGCTCCTCTTCCCCCGAAGGTTGATCCATCTACGTGGATCGTCCATCGATCATCTTCCTGGTTGAGATAAATGGCCGACCGGGTCATTTCAACCACAAAATCGGCTAGAACCTGATCTTTGATCGCCCTTCGGGGCAGGAATTCCAGATACATAGCGCTGAGTTTGATAGCTCATTTTGCCGATCTTTCATTCAAGTCCTTCTGTTTAAAGAGTATCTTCAGAGGCTGATCCGTATAAACATAGACCGTTCGGCCTTCGAAATAATACTTCAACTTGGATACAGCTTTCTTCAAAGCAAGCATGAATTTCTCCAAGGTAGAATACCTGGTCTCAGCAAATACTAGAGAATGACTAACATAATAAACAGGTCTATGAATGTCATCTCGTATGGTCACCAGAGTTGCGCTGACGGCAACTTCGGATACCGCATGATATAACCCCAAAGGTTCATCACAAGTTCGACTTACCATCACCGGGGGAGTGCTTAAATAAGTCTTGAGCTCAGAGAATGCCCGATCGCATTCTTCGGTCCAATCCATATGGCTTGCTTTTCTTAGCACTCTGAAAAAAGGTAAGGCCCGGTCTGTGGATTTCGAAATAAACCTGCTCAGCGCGGCTAGTCGGCCAATAAGCCTTTGAAATTCTCTTTTGTTTCTCGGAGGTTGCATATCAATGATAGCTTGCACCTTCTCAGGGTTAACCTCTATGCCTTTCTCTGAAACATAATATCCTAAGAACTTTCCGCTTCAGATCCCGAAGCAGCAGTTGTTTGGATTTAGTTTGAGCTTATATTTTCGGCATACTTCGAAACAACGAGACAAATAAGAAAGATGGTCTTCATCATTCATAGATTTTACAATCATATCATCACACATACACTTCCATCATATGGCCAATCAACTCTCTAAAGATTCTGGTTACCAACCTTTGGTATGTTGCTCCAGCATTTTTGAGACCGAAGGGCATAACCACATAACAGAAAAACTCATCTTCAGTCATAAACGATCACTTCTTCTGATCTTCGTCAGCCAAGAAGATCTGGTGATACCCAGAATAAGCATCCATGGTACTCATCATGGTGCTACCACAAACAGCATCTACCAGTCGGTCGATGTGCGGCAACGGGAAAGGATCTGACTCACAGCTTTTGTTCACATTGGTAAAATCGATGCACATTCGCCATTTCCCGTCCGGTTTGGAAACCACCACTGGGTTTGCAACCCATTCAGTATAGTGGAATTCTCTGATAAATCCCGACCGTAGCTGCTTATTCACTTCAGCCCGGATGATCTCGATCTTCTCAGGAGAATAACGTCTCCTTTTCTGCCTAACAGGCTTCGTTCCAGGCTCAGTATTGATCCGATATTCACTATCGGATCGGTCAATCCCCGGAACATCATCCGGGGTCCAAGCAAATATATCCATGTGGCTTCTCAGCAAGTAGATCAGTTCTCTTTCAAAGTCAGGGGCTAAATGAGCCCCGATGCGAGTTGTCTTGGTTGAGTCATCCTCAACCAAATTAATCAATTTGAACCCCACAGGTTCCATCGCTTGCCTCGGGTGCGGCAGCTCTTCCAGCAGATCCACCCGGGCCATCTTAACTGGTGCAAACGTTCGGCACGAGCTCATGTAGCATTGCCTAGCTACTTTCTGATTCCCCTTAACAGAAATAACTCCATGAATGGAGGGGAACTTGAGCATCATGTGATAAGTAGAAGGAACCGCCTCAAACTTACTCAGGTCAGTCCGTCTAATAATAGCGTTGTAAGCCAAGTCGACTTCAACGATAATGAATTCCAAGTCTTCAGATCGATCCTTGGATGGCTCTCCAAGGATAACGGGGAATAACATCTTCCCACAAGGAATAACACTTCTTTGGTCGAACGACCAAAGAGTTATGTTGGCGATCGGTAGATCATGAGCAACTGCTCCCAACATTTCGGCGACCTCGCGCTTCATCAGATTGCACGAGGCCCCAGTGTCCACCAAGATTCTGTGGACACGGCGATTCCCGATGACCCCTGTAATGGTGAGGGGGTCGTCATAGGGATCAATGATCCCTTCCCGATCAGCCGGGGTGAAAGTGATGTCCTCTCCGAAGAAGGAGGACCAATCCATGGGATCGTATTTTACCAGCGCCACAGATTCGGAGCTCTCAGCAGAGTCTCCGCGCGCTGTTCTCTTTTGGTCCCGGACCGACTCATTTATTCTCAATCCACCGGAGATAACATAAATATCTCCGGCCACTTCTCTAGGTGCCGCCTCATTTCGAGGAGGTTGGGCACCATTTTCAGCAGGTGGGGGAGCAGCATGCTCCTGTCTCCCACCCTCATTCTGCGGGGCTCTGCCGCAACGGGCCCTCCATCTTCTTCTTCGGCCCTGACCACGGTTCTCGCGACCGTGTTGGCCTATTTCTTGCTCTGGCGGAGGAGACCTTCGGTCCTCCGTCCGATCGTTATAGTTTCGGGGTTGTCCCCGATTATCTCTTCCCCGCGGCCTGTAACGATCGTCACCTTGATGGCCCCTTCGGGGGGATTCCGCTCGTTTGCCCTTCAGACCGTTTCGGTCGGGCTTTTCTTTACCCATTGCCTCTACTGTCTCTTTCAACAGCGGGCACTTCAAGGTTGGGTGATCGCGACTATGATGAAGCTCGCAATACACCCGATTGTCCTCCTGCTTCGGGGGGACGTCTTTTTCATTCACAGCCGCTACTTCTCACGACTGTTTCTTCGGATATGAAACCCTATGATCACCTGCGGGATCAGAATTCCCGCTAGGCTTACTATTACAAAGCCCCAGCGCTTCATCTACCTTAATATTCTTGTTGATTTTCTGAAGCAGTTTTCTCAAGGTAGATGGTGGGCTCTTCACCAAACTGGCCGAAAGGCCGCACGGTCCTAAGACCTGCTGTAGAATGTCGATTTTATCCCTGAGCTCGAGTTTGATTCCTCGGGCGGTCCTGTTGAATTTCTCCATAAAGGACCGAACACTCATTTTCGCCGGGATATATTTTAGCTGGTATAGTTCCTGCCTGCTTCGAGGCAGTCCTACATTTGGAGCGAATTGCTCTGAGAAAACCAAAATAAAACCGCCATACGACTGTATGGATCGGGCCGGCAGATCTTTGAACCATTTTCGGGCATCGCCTTGTAATCCTGCCGCGAAGATGCGGCACTTTAATGAATCAGAGGCCTGAACCGTTTCCATACGTAACTCGAAATCAGCGACGTGATCGATTAGATCACCATCGCCATGAAATGTTGGCAACTCCTCGGGGTTGCGATAATGTCGATCTGGCACTACTGTCCAGATTTCCTCAGAGAAGGGGAGCATCAAATCTCCCAAGGCGGCTGATACGCCTTAAGATTGCTGGGATGACGCTTGGACAGCATGTAAATTATGCCACCAATCGGCATCCTTACTCCGCCTGATAGGAGCCTCCATGGCCCTATTAAATAAACTAGGATTGCGTCCCAGATTCGGTTCGCAATCCTTCAATGCACGCATATTCTCAAACTCCCTAGTGAGCTCCTCTATTCGTCGCTGCATCTGCTCCTGGTCATTTCCAGGAGCGGGAGTTAGAGCTCTGGCCGGAGGGGGAGGAGAAGATCGATATCTAGGCCTCCTCATTGTGACGCCACGCCTGATGATTTCTTTATCATCAGTACTGCGCTCGTCAGGATCACTCTCTTATCCTCGACTTCTGGGAATAGGGCTGGATACAGCCGGTGGTTCTGTTCCACTTTTCTCCAACGTAATTTCCAGTACCACCTTCCTTACGACAGCTTCCAAATCCTGTAAAGTGAATGTTGGTGCTGGAAGACTGTCGGGAAGCACGTCACTATCATTCGTCAGAGTTCTAGTCGCCATGCCTTTGATTATCCTATCCCTGATAGAAAACTCAAATAGGATTAGAGAATCGTCCCCACGGACGGCGCCAAAGTGTTATGGTCCCTTTTTAGGGGGTACCAACAATCGTCCGGTTCGTTCAACAAACGAACTCGGATCTGATTTATTTTAAGTGTGGAAGACGATCAAAAGCTGGAAATAAAGTAAGTGCACGGCGATATATAGTGGAAACCCCAAGAATTGGGGTGAAAACCACTCGACTAAGAGCTGATTATGCTCTTAGCCTGCTCACTAATGAAATAACTCATAGTCCAATACAAGAGAGGCTAGTGAAAATGACAAGGTAAAGAAAGCGAAAAGAATTCCGGCAGGGTAACAGCCTGTTCTTCCGCATCCAAAGTGTCTTGCTATTTCCGTCTTCTGGCCCTGTATTTATAGAGTCCTTAGTGAGTGTAAATCACGCTCCGTAACCGCATCTGACAGGTTTGTTAGAGGTTGTTATCGCGGGATGTAAAACGAGGCTGGGACCGAGGCGTGGCCTGCGTGATCGGTCCCGAAGCGTGGTAAACGTGAGTCGTAACTGCTCGGACCGAACCAAGGTGCCAGCTGGCAGAAAACTCTTTATTTTGCTAAGGTCAGCTTCGGTCCTCCAGCTAAACATCGGGTCGCTCTTCATTGGAGGTATGAAATGGGCTATAGGGATTCATTTTCGCCATTTGAATTGGTCCAATCGCTGCTTGCCTTACCCATCACAAGGTTCCCGGTCCTAGAGTTCTCATCACAGCGGAATTTGAGATCAAATGCAACTCACCGCTGATTTTCAGATTGTAAAATGATTCTCAGCGATTTTTCAACTCCGGCACTGTTCACACTTAAAATTCACAACCGATTTTGTCTCAGCACACAATTCGCCACATATATTCACACTTAGGCGATTACAGAACTTCTAACTCCCATTTTCAGCTCCGAATCAAATTCCGAACCATTCTCAAGTGACCAAGGACCTGCATTTATTGAGAATTCAGGCTGAGTAACTCACCATGGGTTAAAGCCTCACTCTTATACAATCCGGCTAGATTTGGAAAAATTTGTACAAAAACACCCGATTTCAATCGGATATATATCGTAATGTCTCGGATTATCCGGAATGCCTCTCGATCCACTCGTGACCTGCGAAAAGAAACAAAAAACACACTCGGCATGAATCTATCTCCACGATATTTCCCAGATACAAAAACTATCACTGAACATGTGTCGTAACGTCTTCGGGCGCCAAATTACAAAAAAACCCCTAGCACAGTTTTGACTCGGAATAATCCACAAATACTCGTGACTCCACCAGAAACCTTCCGTACGACCCCGTGATATCCAAAAATGACAATGATACCTCAAAATTGCCGAAAATACCTTAGTGGCTATATAGATTGCACTTAAGGGTGTCCAAATTACGAAAAAACTACTAAAGTCATTTCGATTCGAAATCATCTCAGAATTCCAAAAATATCATAGTCGTTGGTCCAATCGAACCCGGGAGTGTCAAAATTATGAAAATACCCCCGGCGTCATATCAACCCAGAATCGCCATAGAATACCGAAAATACCATAATGGATGTGTCGATCGGACTCGAGGTGTGAAAATTATGAAAATACCCCCGAAGTCATTTCAACCTGAAATCGTCTTAGAATACCAAAAATACTGCAATTGGCGTACCGATCGGACTCGGGTTGTAAAAATTACGAAAATACCCCCGAAGTCATTTCAACCCGAAATCGCCTCATAATCCCGAAAATAACATAATGGGTTTGCCGATTGGACTCGGGATGTCAAAATTACGAAAATAGCCCCGATGTCATTTTAACCTGAAATCGCCTCAGAATACCGATAATATCGCTATGGGCGTACCGATCGAACTCGGGGTGTTAAAATTAAGAAAATACCGCTAACGCCGCTTTGAATAGAAATATCATGAATACCCTGGGAAAGTTTCCAAAAGGTTCCAAGGTATACAAATTACAAAAATAACCCCGGTGATCTAATCTATAAATATTATGGGTATTTACTTTTAGATCAGTCAATTTTTAATTTCTCGAAATTAATGTGTTATGAGGACACGAGCGATATACGAGGTTGGGCCAACAATGTGTGAGCTTACGTCCTCGGGAGAGCGAAGCTCTACCTTGGTTTTCACTATAATATTTAACAAGTACAAGTAAAAGTACAAGTACAATGATGTGACAACAATAGCCGAGATGAAAACGTCTCGAAAAGCGATCGAAAACACTCCGTTGCGCCGGAAAGAAGACTTGTCGCGTGTTGTGGTCGGTAACACGCGACTACCGGCGTTTGCTCGCGAATGGAACAGTAAAACAGGTCGCAAGTGTCAAGCAGGATCAATAAGACGCGACTGGAACAGTGCGGAGACAATAACTCGCGGTTACGTGAAATAAGTCGCGATTGGAACAGTGCAGAGGCAATAACTCGCGGCTACGTGCGATAAGTCGCTATTCTGCAGTGCATGAAAATGATGTCTTGCCTTGGGAAGCGTGCTAACTGTCTGAACCCGTCCAAGTGTACTGGAGCTTGTATTTATAGAGGAATCCAGCCCAACTTCGCTTACCTGAGCCCATAAGCCCAGTTTGATTCACTTAGCCCAAAAAACTTTTATAATCTCCAATTATAATATAATAAATGCCATGCTGGTACCGAAGTTTCGGGAAACAATCCCGATCAAGATATTAGTCGGAAACACGATGAGGAAATACCGGAAAACCTCGTAAATTAGTTTTTTGCCTCCAATCAGTGAATACGCAGCCACATAACATCGTTGCACCCGGCCGGTGTGCTCCCGGGTGGCCAAGTACGAAAATACCCCTGGCCCCGTCCGGGACCGAGATGACCCAAAACATCCCAAAACGCCTACAAAAACTTTATACGGGCCCCAACGAGCCTGAATTACGAGAATACCCCTCCGGGAATGCCGTGTGATTAAATATGAAAATACCGAAAATAATATATAACCGCATCGGACGAGCCCCCGGGTAAGGATAAACACAAGAGAATATACCCGGGTAATATCAATAGTCTCATGGTTTTCAGATTCAGATTCTGAGTCGTAAACCATATATCGGCAGCTCGTCCCGAAGCCTATTGTCGTTCGGGAGCTCCTCCGAAAAAATCCATAGCATAGTTGAAATTCTCTCGTCAATACGATCGTTTTGACACTAAGAACGTCCGGGTGAAAATTTTGGTATTTTTCGACTCGGCATATCACCCCTATAAATACCCTATTCGCCCTTCACAACTTACTTTCTCGTGCGGAATCCCTTGCTCTCGCGACATATCGTACGTACTGTGCATTCCGCGACTGACCGCGACTGTGCTATCGGCGACTTATATCAACTCGCGACTTCCAAACCTCAACAAACTTGTGAGTACTGTGCTAGTCGTGACCATAACACGCGACTGCTTCGACCAGACTTAGAACCATAACTCGCGAGCACTGTGCTTCTCGCGACGTATAGACCAAACCTCGCGACTTAAGACTTAAACAGTAATTCTCACGACTTTTCGCCAATAACTCGCGAGACATTTAGTAAAATTTGTAAAAATAATTTCAAAAAATAAATTTGAATTAAATTTTACCAATGACTTCCGATTGTACCGAATCCTCGGGCTGCGCCACTACTTCATCCTCAGATCATTCGGACTCCTCATCCAGTTCGGGGAGTTTCGATTCGATCACAGCCCCTTTTCCTCCTTGCCTTTCCATAATAAATTCTCATTTTTTCGAGAGGATCGCTCTTCTAGAAAACACCCTCGGCCCTCAAAGCTCCGCGGTTAAAGCCCTTCAATCCTTTAACCAACCTTATAGCATGCATGCTCGGAAGTGGGTTTCGATTCTTGAACAGTATTATCTCCCTTCCGACTGTGTCTTATACCAACCTGAACTTACCGACCGTCTTTTGACGCCTCCGATCGCCACCCACACTGTTTCTTTGGAATATTTAGAGTGTGGCCTTCGTTTCCCTCTTCATCCTTTCCTCGTAGAATTGCTCTCGCACCTACAAATTCACCTCTTCCAACTGAACCCCAGTTCAATTTCTCTTGTCGTCGCCTTCATAATATTCATGGAGGTGAATTCCATTCCTTCGACCATAGACCTTTTCTTTCAAATCTTCCATATTAGTACTGTTGTCGATTTTAGTGTCCAAGGTTGTATATTTTTCCGCCCGAGGCACAAGACAAGCCCGTTCCCTTTTTCTACTCCCCACTCCAATCACGACTGGAAGAAACACTTCTTTTTTGTCTGCGGTGTGGGGGATACGAGGCTGTCTCCTCTGAGTCTTCCTCGGCGGTTCCCCGTTGAAGGGGAACCATTTTTTCCCGAAGCCTACGGCCCTATTCCTCGGACGGCCCTTCCGAGACCTCTGAGGAAAGCACTCCTCGATTGCGTTAGGTCCGACGGCGCTGACTGGACCATGAAGACCTTATTCTACGCCCCGATTCTGGTTGCTTTCAACCTCCTTCCGGCCCCCCCCATTTTAGTAGAGAACTACTAGGTATCTGAACCGTACATTCATATCGAAGCTAAACTTGATAACTCTTCTTTGATATGAAAGAACCTTAGGAACTTGATTTAACTTGCTACAATTTTCCACTTCGCGTTTCTCACTTAGTTTACTTGTCTTGCAGATAAAATAATGGCTCCAGCTAAGGACACAGCAAAGAAGGGGGCTCGGCTGAATTTCCTCCGTGACCTACTTGCGGAGGATGATGAGCTCGTCTTTGAGGCGCCACTGGGGACTCGGAACCGAACTGTCGCGGCCGAGCTGGTGTCAAGTCTACAAGAGGCGGCATCCCCGACTGGGGAAATAAGGCGCGACACTCCTCCACTACCACATCCTGCTGAGACGGCGTCCAATCCAGAGCCGGTAAACGAGGAGCCGGCTGCAGCTATTACTGAGAGTCCCGAAGATCTAATCCCATTGTCTCGGCGATTAGAGTACGTTGTTGAGGAGCCCACCCCCGATGAAGGCATGTACGACTTTGCTGAAACATTAGTGGATATCATCGGGGATGACGAGGAGGGCAAGATTAGCGAGGACCAACAGATGGACCCGGTGGTGGAGGAAATATGCCAAGAAACCCGTCCGGAGGGAGAGACCAATCAAGGCTCCCGTCCGGACAAGAGGAAAGGACCGGCGGAGTGTCCTACCGTCTTGGAGATCGTGGAACCCATCAGAAAAAGTGGGTTAACCGCTGAATTTATCGATGCCTTCCGTATACATGATATCCCGAGACTGACGGTTAAGGAATGGCTCGATATGAACGCCGGGCCGGCTTCGTGTTGATAAAGGACGGGCTCACCTTTCAAATTCCGAGAGGTGACAACGTATCGAGTCGGCCGGCCCTGGCATATTTGGAGAGCAACCCGGAGTTGCCGCCTCGTGGTCGGGATGACCACACGGTGTTTACCGACGTTGGTCGGTTAATGAGTCAGACGGCGACGATGCGTCGCGCTATTGGGGAGGTTCGTTGCGACACTAGCAATTACTCCTCTATAACTTTATCTCTTACGTCGTATGTACTAACCATTCTTGTTTTCATTTCAGATGGAGCGGACGATAATCGAGTTGGGCACCGCAGCTGCAGTAGGGGAATACTGTATGCTTAGACACTCGGAGCTCGACTCTCCAGATATTATCGGGGAGCAGACGAAAAAAGCGGCGGAGAAGCTGATGCAGAATCAGCGAGATAAGCATGCCCACGAGATGGCAGCACTCCGAGAAGAGCATAGCAAGGCAATTGACTCTTTGCTTCGAGCTCACCGCAGCGAGCTGACGGAGAATTCAACTTTTCATATTGGGCAAAGGCACGCCCTAGAGCAATCTATAGAAACCCTCAAGGTCAACGAGAAGTACGCACATGACAAGTTGAAGGAAATCCGAGAGCAAACTGAGGAGAAGCTGAGGAAGGCCAAAGAGGAAAAAGCGGCCGATAAGAAAGCTCTCGGGAAAGCCACGGAGGAGGTTAAAAGCAAGGAATGAAGGCCTCCAATCCTTCACTGATCGACTCCGGGCACGAATCACCAAGTTGCCGTCCCAGATCAACTACTGCTTCCGAAAGTTAATATGGGAGTACACAGTACACTCCCATACTTTCCGGAATCTGGGGGCGGTAGCCCATGCCAAGTCGAATGTCATGCACTTCTTACGAGGGAGTGTCCAGACGCAGAGAATCTTGGGGATATCCCTCACCGCTGAGGAGAAAAAGAAACTCGATCCCAAGCTCAATGGGAAGTTCGAGCCTATACCCGGTGAGGAGATGCTGGATTGCTCACAGGATCCGTTCGGGGCGCTACATTTTAGGTTGGATGAAGATCTTCACCAGCAACTTTACTCGGAGGATATCGAGACGGAGGAGGGCCCATCTCCGGATGCATTTAGGAGGTTGGCTACTTTATTCCCGTAGCCAATGGGCCCCCTCGTGGCGGAGCTCCTGAAAGCTGACGATGTAATGGCGGCGTATGATCCTCAAATATATACCCCCGCTAGTTTGATTGGAGCTCGGGAGCGCCACGAAGATGAAATGGCGAGGTTCGCAGCCGCCAACCATCCATCCTCCCAAAAAATAAAGCTGGTGAAAAAGCGCCCCAGCGGGCCTGGTGAAGGCTCAAGTTCTCAGATGAAGAATAAATAAACTTCTATATCTGATTTCTTCAATTTTTGTATTCTCTCCTCATTTTGTATTCCTCATGTGTATAAAATTCGTTTTTGTTTTCCTTTCAATTTCTCTACTGTACTTTTAACAAAGAACCATACTCGGAATAATATAACATCACGTCTTCTCAACTTTCTTTTCTCGCCACATTTTTCAAGGAATATATAACATGAATAATTCAATCCAACATATAAACTTCCGAGATAATAAGAATATATATGAATCTCGGGAATAGGTGCTCAATAATAACGCATATAATGATGGTAACAATGATGCGTAAGAGTCCCCAGTGTAGCGAGACTTGAATAAGTCTGCGATAACTCTAAGGCGAATGCCTATTTAAAATGAGTAGATACCAAAAATGAGTCCACCGCTCTACCTTTACAAATATATCTTCGCCACCGGTATATGCTTACGCCCGGGGCCATCACACTCTCGCCGCCGGTATATACTTGCACCCGGGGCCATCACACACTCGCCACCGGTATATACTTGCACCCGGGGCCATCACACTCTCGCCGCCGGTATATACTTGCACCCGAGGCCATCACACACTCGCCACCGGTATATACTTGCACCCGGGGCCATCACACTCTCGACCCGTTCATAAAACGGTGTCATTTGGACCGTCCATAAGACGGTGCCATCGTACTCTCGACCCGTTCATAAAACGGTGTCATTCGGCCCGTCCATAAGACGGTGCCATCGCACTCTNATGTCCAGATCATAATCTTTTATCAGTTCCAACCATCTCCGTTGTCTCATATTAAGTTCCTTCTGGGTGAATAGGTACTTCAAACTCTTGTGGTCGGTGAAAATCTCGCATTTCACCATGTACAAGTAATGTCTCCAAATCATGAGTGCGAATACTACCGCGGCTAATTCCAAATCATGTGTCGGGTAATTTAACTCATGTATCTTCAACTGACGTGATGCACTATAACTTTCCCCCCTTGCATCAGTACACACCCGAGTCCTTCTTTCGAAGCGTCGCTGTATACCGTGAAATCCTGCCCTGCTGTGGGTAATACTAGTATTGGAGCAGATGTCAGTTTCGCCTTGAGACATTCAAAACTTTCTTCGCATTTCTCATCCCACGTATACCTCGTTTCCTTTCGGGTCAAATTTGTCAACGGTTTAGCAATCCTTGCGAACCCTTCGATGAATTTCCGATAGTACCCGGCTAAACCTAAGAAACTCCTTACTTCCCGAGCATTTGTCGGCCTCGAGCGATATACGAGGTTGGGACACGAGCGATATAGGGACACGAGCGATATACGAGGTTGGGCCCACAATGTGTGAGCTTACGTCCTCGGGAGAGCGATGCTCTACCTTGGTTTCCACTATAATAATCAAGTGATACAAATACAATGAGATGATAATGATAACACGGGCAAGAACGGCTCGAAAAACGATCGAAAACACTCAGTCGGGCTCGAAAGGCTAGCAGCCGCGAGTTGTGGTCGACAACTCGCAGAAAACACTGTACCAGCAACAACTCGCGACCGGCACTGTTCAGACAAGAACTCGCGACTGGCACTGTTCAGACAATAACTCGCGACTGTCACTGTTCAGACAAGAACTCGTGAATAGTGATTTATGGCAAGAACTCGCGAATGGCACTGTTCACACGAAATCTCGCGAATAGTGACCCAGATGAGGGTGGCCGCGAGTTTTGGTGCAAGAACTCGCGGATGGGGGCTGAAAAACGAAGTCTCGCGACTGCCTTAGCGAATTTGAGTCAGAGCCTTACCTTGGGAGGTGCTAAGAGAGTCCGAATCCATTCTCAGTGCCTTGAAGCTCCTATTTATAGAGAAATCCAGCCCAATTAATAAGTTTCACACCGAGGAGCCCAATTTCATGGGATTAAGCCCATGGCACCTAAATAATATTCAATTAAATTAGAACAAATGTCATTCCGCAATAGAACTTCGGAAATGTGTCTTGATCGAGAATTAGCCGGAAGTATCGATGAGAAAATACCAGAGAACCTCGTAAATAATTCACTGCTTCCAGATGTCGAATATACAGCCAAAAATATCGCCACAACTTACCGACATGCTTCTCGGGTGCCAAATTACGAAAATACCCTTCGACCCCGTCTGGGGCCGAACTTGCCTGAGACTGCCAGAAACGATAGTCAGATTCAAATATGTACTCCCGGGAAGTCCAAATTACGAGAATACCCCCAAAACCATAGAATGACGTAAATAGACGAGAATACCAAAATACCATCTAGCCACGTCGGACGAGCTCCTGGGGCATCGTGATACCAAAAACATCCCCAGGTAATATCAGGGAGCCATTATTTTATCTGCAAAAAAGGCAAGTAACGTGAGAAATACCGTTGAAAGATTATACGTATATATATATATATGCGCTGTTTTTGGAAAGGTTTTCTGATCGAGGAAGAGTTGTTGAGATGATTAAGTATTAATGCGTGGTCCATATACCTAAAAGTTCCCTACTGAAATGGGTAGGGGCCGGAAGGATGTTGGAGGCGACCACGATCGGGGCATAGAAAAGCGTTTTCGGAGTCCAATCGGTGCCATCCGATCTAGCGCACGCGATAAATATCTTCTCTAAAGCTTTTGGAGTAACGGATCGCGGGATAGGATAATAAGACTCCGGAAGGAAAGGTTCCCCCTCAGTTGGGAACCGCCAAGGAAGGCTAATTGCAGACAACCTAGTGGAGCCTAGGCAAGTGACAAAAAAAAAGTGTCTCTTCCAGTCGTGGTTGGATTGGGGGTTGGAGAATGGAAAAGGGCTATTCTTGTGCCTTAGACGGAAAAAGATACAACCCTGAGCCCCATAATGGATAGTGGAACTAATTTGAAATATTTGGAAGAAGGTGTCGACGGTCACCAAAATCCCATTGGTCTTCATAAAAATGATTAAGGCAACCACCAAGGATATCGAGTTTGGATTCAACTGAAAGAGGTGGATATTTATGTGAGTTAGGAGAGTTGAAATGAACGGATGAAGCGGAAAGCGGAGACCACACTCTAGATACTCAAGACAGACAGTGTGGGTACCAACCGGTGGACGTAGGATCCCATCAGAGGGACCCGGCTGATAGAGAACACAATCGGAAGGGAGATGGTAATTTTCCACTAGAGATTTCCATTTTCGAGGATGCATGGTAAAGGGCCGGTCAAAAGATTTTAGGGCATTGACAGCAGAGCTCTGAGGACCGATCGTATTCTCTAGATGTGTGATTCGATCGAAAAAGTGTGGGTAAGGGTTCGTAATTGGAGAACGGAAAGCTGAAAGACTCGAATTGGAACTCCCCGAGTTGGATGAGGAGTCCGAGGAATGAGAAGACGAGGCATCGGAGTTCGAGGAATGAGCGGAGTCGGAGGACATGGTGTGAAGTTCTCAAAATTAAGGTTTTAGGAATATTTTAGAATTTTTTCAGATTTTTATAAGTGTCCCGCGAGTTTTCGTACCAAAAGTCGCGAGAGTCACTGTGCAGCGTATGCAGTCACGAAATTTCTTTTAAGTTTCAAGTCTGCTTTCACTGTTCCGTCGCGAGATTTCGTTTCAGTTTTAAGTCTGTTTTCACTGTTTCGTCGCGAGATTTCGTTCACGTTAAGTTTGCTTTTGTCACTGTTCTGTCGCTTGATTTCGCTCCAAACGTAGCAACAAGTACTGTGCAATGGATGTAGTCGCGAGATTTCGTTCGAAATGTCGTGAGAATGCCTAGAATTGTATTGTAACAGGGGGGCGGCACTGTATTTATAGGGGGAACCCCGAGTCGAAAAATCCCGAGATTTTCGCCCGGCCTCAGAATCTGACGTTCTTAGTGTCAAAACGATCACATCTGCGAGGGTTTTCGACCCAACTCACGGTTTTTCCGGTAAAATTCCAGAGCAAGTATCGACTTTCAGGACGAGTTAATATGATATGGTTTACGACTCAGAATCTGAATCTGAAAACCAGGGAACTATTAATATTACCCGGGGATATTTTCGTTATTATGGCATCCCGGGAGCTCGTCCGACGTGACTAAATGATATTTTCGGTATTCTCGTGCATTTTCGTCATTCTATTATTTTGGGGGTATTCTTGTAATTTGGACTTCCCGGGCCTGCATATTAGCATTTAACTTACATTTCTAGCAGTTTGGGACATATTCGTACCCGGGCGGGGCCAAAGGTATTTTTGTAATTTGGCACCCGAGGAGCGTGCCGGTAAGTTGTGGCAACAATTTTGGCTGAATATTTGATACCTGGAAACAATGAATTATTTTACGAGGTTCTCCGGTATTTTCTTATCGATATTTCCGGCTAATTCTAGATCGGTATACATTTCCGAAGTTCTATTGCGGAATGGTATTTATTCTAAGTTAATTGAATATTATTTAGGTACTTTGAGCTTAATCCAATGAAATTGGGTTCCTAGGCTTGAAACTTACTAATTGGGCTGAACTTCTCTATAAATATGAGCCCCAAGGCACTGAAAAAGGACCGTGACTCTTTTTGTATCTCTCAAGGCAAGACTTTCGTCAGGATTCGCGAGACTTCGTTTTTCAGCCACTGTTCGCGAGATTTCGTACCAAATCTCGCGACCACACCGTTTGTGCCACTATTCGCGAGATTTCGCACCAAATCTCGCGACTGCCCATACAAGTTACTGTTCGCGAGTTCTTGTTCGGAGTTACTATTCGCGAGTTTCTGTTAGACACTTACTGTTGGCGAGACCTTGCTGAAATAGTGCCATTCGCTAGTTTTCGTACAAAACTCGCGACCACCCCCTCACTCGCGAGTTTTCGAAAGTTTTGACGTAACGGAGTGTTTTCGATCGTTTTCCAAGCCGTTCTCATCCATGTTGTTGCTACTATATCATTGTACTTGTATTTGTTGAAAACCATAGTGAAAACCAAGGTAGAGCTTGGCTCTCCTGAGGACGTAAGCCCACACGTTGTGGGCCCAACCTCGTATATCGCTCGTGTCCCCACATAAATTGAACTCTGAATAATTAAAAAATTTGACTGATCTGAAAATAAATACCCAATGTATTTTTAGACTATATGAAGAACGTTTGCGGGCGCGGTTCGAATCGCCGACACTTTTTTCCCCGTGATAGTCATCATATTGGGGCCTAGATTACCCCATCTCGGTTGAGCATTCTCAACATTCAAAATCGGTTGGCCCGGTTCGGGGCAAGCTGGAGGAGGAGGTAGTGCTTGCTGATTTGCAGGGGTGGTGGGTAAGCTTAATACTTGTACCCTTGCTGATTTCATCCGCGACCACGATAGTGGTTTCCTCTTCCTCCGTCTCTCTGGTTTTGTCTACCACTATTAAATAATCCTCTCTGGCCACCTCCTTGACGCTGGCCACGCTGTCCTCCATATCCACGCCCTCTCATGTTTGGCCGTGGCGCATCGGCTTTCGGGGGTTTAAGTGTTGCCCCCACTGGGACACTTACATCAATCTTTCCCAGCTTGGACTCTCGCAGAGCCACCACAGTACTGATCAGTTCATCAAGCTGACCCAATTCTAGCAACCCTTCCACCAAAGACATTAATTACCGACAATCATTCGTTGAATGTCCAAAACTACGATGAAAGCGACAAAACACTTGAGAGTCGTAAGTCCCCGGCGTTGGTTCTTGCAAAGGAGGGGGGTAACGAAGAGATCCACCCTTATTATGCTCAATTATGGCGAAAATCTGCTCATAATTGTACGTAGGAAACACTCTCAACTTAGGTTTCCCAGGCGGGACAATCTTGTCCAGCCCACGACTTGCAACAATATTATGGGACCCATACGCCCGAATCTCGATCACCCCGTGATCCCGCAAGCCATCATCTTCTCGGATGTATTGTGTGCATCTCAACGCCAAATCCTCCATACTTTCCGGGGGATCCCTATTCAAAGAGTTACATAACGGGTTTCCAGCTAGAATAAGCTGGAGCACCCCAACCTTCTCACTCACAGTAATCCGATGTATCTTCCTACACTCTGCCTCAAAACGGGTAATAAAACCCAACAACCTTTCCCAAAAATCATACCGCAACGTGGTCAAAGAAGTAATAGACTTTATTGGTGCATTGAAAGGCGTGAAAGCTGAATAAAATTGATCCTTAAAGTCCTGATATGAAACAATCGAGCGCCTCAGTAACCGATTAAACCACCGGAGGGTTGATTCCTTAAGAGAAGCGGCAAAAACGAAGCACATGGCAGCATCACTGAAATTTATCAAACTTACATGAATCTCCAAATTCGATGTATGAGCATGTGGGTCAGTCGACCCGCGATACTGCGGAAGATCCTTGGGCATTTCAATAAACTCAGAAAGGGAGGCACTAATAATTGCCGTGGAAAACGGAGATAAAGCCTTTGAAGTGTTCCACGGACTTTGCAAAACTTTCATTGACGGTAGAAATTTTCCTCGACTGCCAATGGGCTCATTAGCCCTCTCATTCTCAGTATAATCTCCCTCATAAGCTGAGGTCTGATGCGTATCTCGGGTATGCTCCCCGTACACTCGTCTCTTTTCCTGGCCAAGAGCCAGGTTGGCCTCCAATTGATTCATCCTGGTCTCGTTTTGCTCCAACTTCCCACTCATCTCCTTATATTTTAACTCGATCAACTCTCCAATCTTTTGTAGAGTATCATTCTGCTCTCCGGTTGCTGCAGTATTTGCTCACGGTTCCGGAACGCGATTAGTATCCTCCTCTGCCACCTCATCATTCACGGGTTCCGGGGTAACATTGTTCCTCTGGGCTCTCCTTTGAGCTTCGACTTGCTCTAACTAAGCGATTAAACTACGACTTCGCTCTTCCAAATCATCATCTATTTCTTTTTGATCCGCATATCTCGAGCATGCAGGTGGAGAAAGGCGGGCATTATTACGGACCGCAACTCGTCCAACTCTTGCGAATTCATAACACTTAGACATTGGCGTGATTGAGGATAAAAACTAGGTGCCCTTCCGGATGAAAACCCGCTCCGGGAGGGCCGAATAGTTACATTTTGAGCTAGGAGGCTCCTCCAGAACTGACGACCGAGCCCCCGGTAAAGCAACAAACACATTATTAACCTGAGGAATAGGATCCACCTCAATTTCTTCATCAAAAATATCTTCATCAGAATTCCGAGTAGTCATGATAATAGAAATCCAAACTCAGCAATAAAGCTCTCAATGGGATTAAATCTCGGGTCCCCACGGACGGCGCCAAACTGATCTCGTCTAAAAATATTTTGGGTATTTATTTTTAGATCAGTTAATTTTTTTAATTATTCGGAATTTAGTTTTTTGTGGGAACACGAGCGATATACGAGGATGGGCCCACAATGTGTGAGCTTACGTCCTCGGTAGAGCAAAGCTGTACCTTGGTTTCCACTATAATAATCAAAGGGTACAAGTACAATGATGTGACAATAATACTCCAGATGAAAACGGCTCGAAAAACGATCGAAAACACACCGTCACGATGAAGCTGCCGAAATCTCGCGAATGAGGGGCTGGCCTCGAGTTTTCGTACGAAAACTCGCGAATAGTGGTTTTCGGCAAGAACTCGCGAACAGTACAAAAACTCGCAAATAGTAACTCCCGAACAAGAACTCGCGAATAGTGCTTCCGAGCAAGAACTCACGAATAGTGATTCCGAGCAAGAACTCGCGAATAATGATTCCGAGCAAGAACTCACAAATAGTAACTCGCGAACAAGAACTCAAGAATAGTGACTCCGTGGAGCTGGCCGCGAGTTTTGGTGCGATAACTCGCGGATGGGGTCTGAAAAATGAGGTCTCGCGAGTACCTTAACGAATTCGAGCCAATGCCTTGCCTACGGAGATACAAAAAGGGTCCGAATCCCTTTTCAATGCCTTGGGACTCCTATTTATAGAGAAATTCAGCCTAATTAACAACTTTCAGGCCAGGAGCCCAATTTAACTGGATTAAGCCCAAAGTACCTAAATAATATTCAATTAAATTAGAATACATGCCATTCCGCAATAGAGCTCCGGAAATGCATCTCGATCGAGACTTAGCCAGAAATTTCGATGAAAAAATACCGGAGGACCTCGTTAAATAATTCACTGCTTTCAGATGACGAATATACAGCCAAAATATCGCCACAACTTACCGGCATGCTTCTCGGGTGCTAAATTAAGAAAATACCCTTGGCACCGTCCGGGGCCGAATTTGCCCGAGGCTGCTAGAAACGTTAGTCGAATGCAAATATGTAGGCCCCGGGGAGTCCAAATTACAAGAATATCCCCAAAACTATAGAATGACGTGAATACACGAGAATACCGAAAATACCATCTAGTGGCGTCGGACGAGCTCCCGGGGTGTCATGATACCGGAAACATCCCCGGGTAATATCAACATGACTTCATGCCATAAACATTTAAAGTATAGTTTAATCACATAAATCATAGAGTATAACCAAGTTATACTTTGTTCGAACAACATGTATTCATGTTTTAACAACATCAATTCAAGTTTAATTCAAATCAAAACTATCACACCTAGAACATGTGGAACTATGTGAAAAATGAGCCAAATGATATTCATACAAATTACAATGTAAATTTGATCAAACCAAGTATATTCAAACTAAATAAAGCCTAACATCACGAAATCTTGTTGTATATACAAAAAAAGTAATATCAAAAACGGAATAATCGTGCAAGTCATAACAACACGACTTCATGTCATAACAATTAAACGATAGTCTAATCACATAAATCAAGGTATAAACAAGTTATTCTTTGTTCTAACATCATGTATTCATGTTTTAACAACATCAATTCAAGTTAAATTGAAGTCAAAATCATCACACCTAGAACATGTTGTGAACTATGTGATAATTGAGCCAAATCGTATTCATACAAATCACATTGTAAATTTGGTAAAACCAAGTGTATTCAAACTAAATATAGGTTCACATGACGAATACTTGTTGTATATACAAATAAAGTAAGTTCGAAAACGGAATGATCGTGCAAATCATAACTACATGACTTCATACCAAAAACATTTAAGTATAGTTTAATCACATAAATCATGGAATAACCAAGTTATTCTTTGTTCCAAAAACATGTATTTATGTTTTAACAACATCAATTCAAGTTTAATTGAAATCAAAATTATGAAACCTATAACATGTGGAACTATGTCAAAAATGAGCAAAATCATATTCATACAAATCACATTGTAAATATGGTAAAACAAAGCACATTCAAAATAAATAAAGGCTAACATGACTGATGAGAACTCTAGGACCGGGTACCCTGTAATGGGTGAGGCCCGATAACTGTTGGGCCAGTTTAAATAATCAAAACGAATTCTCACTGCCCAATTACACCTTTAAGAAGACCGGCCCGATGTTCAACACGGAGGACCGAAGATAACCTTAGTAAAAATAAGCGTTATCTGCCAGCTGGTTCCGCGGTTCGGTCCGAACGGTTACAAAACAGTTACAGGCTCACGCGTTCCACGCTTCGGGCCCTGTCACGTTTATCATGCTTCGGGCCCGATCACGCAGACCACGCATCGGTCCCAGCCTCGTTTTACATCCTGCGATAACAACCTCTAACAAACTTGTCAGAGGCGGTTACAGGACGTGGATTACACTCGCCGGCAACTCTATAAATACAGGGCAAGACGAAGGAAAAGACAGGACCCTTTGGATGCAGAAGAACAGGCTGTTACGCTGCCCAGATTCTTACTGCTTTCTATACTTAGTCATTTTCATTAGTCTGTTGTGTGTAAACTTCTTTTATTTTCGTTAGTGAGCAGATCAAGAGCACAATCGGCTCTTGGTCGAGTGGTTTTCACCCCATTTTACGGGGTTTCCACTATATATGCTGTGTTCTTACTTTGATTTTAACTTTTAATCGTTCTCCACATCTTTTATAAATTAGAACCGAGTTCGTTGATTGAACGAACCGGACGACTGTTGGTACCCCCTAAAAAGGGACCATAACAANTGACTTCATGCCATAAACATTTAAAGTATAGTTTAATCACATAAATCATGGTATAACCAAGTTATTCTTTGTTCTAACAACATGTATTCATGTTTTAACAACATCAATTGAAGTTTAATAGAAATCAAAATCATCATAACTAAAACATGAGGAACTATGTGAAAAATGAGCCAAATCCTATTCATACAAATCACATTGTAAATAAGATAAAACCAAGTGTATTCAAACTAAATAAAGGCTAACATGACGAATATTTGTTGTATATACAAGAAATGTAAGCTCGAAAACGGAATGATCATGCAAGTCATTAGTACATGACTTCATGGCATAAACACTTAAAGTATAGTTTAATCACATAAAACATGGTATAACCAAGATATTCTCTGTTCTATCAACATGTAATCATGTTTTAGCAACATCGATTCAAGTTTAATTGAAATCAAAATTATCACACCTAGAACATGTGGAACTATGTGAAAAATGAGACAATTATGAATCATACAATTCACATTTTAAATATGGTATAACCAAGTGTAATCAACTAAATAAAGGCTAACATGACGAAAACTTGATGTATAAACAGAAAAAGTAAGTTCGAAAACGGTATGATCGTGCAAGTCATAACAACATGACTTCATGCCATAAACATTTAAAGTATAGTTTAATCACATAAATCATGGCATAACCTAGTTATTCTATGTTCTAACAACATGTATTCATGTTTTAACAACATTAATTGAAGTTTAATTGAAATCAAAATCATCACACCTAGAACATGAGGAAATATGTGAAAAATGTGGCAAATACTATTTATACAAATCACATTGTAAATTTGATAAAACTAAGTGTATTCAAACTAAATAAAGGCTAACATGACAAATACTTGTTGTATATACAAAAAAAGTAAGTTCGAAAACGGAATGATCGTGCAAGTCATAACTACATGACTTCATGCCATAAACATTTAAATTATAGTTTAATCACATAAATCATGGTATAACCAAGTTATTCCATGTTCTAACAACATGTATTCATGTTTTAGCAACATTAATTGAAGTTTAATTGAAATCAAAATCATCAAACCTAGAATATGTGAAACTATGTGAAAAATGAGTAAAATCATATTAAAACAAATCACATTGTAAATTTGGTAAAACAAAGTATATTCAAACTAAATAAAGACTAACATGACGAATAATTGTTGTATATACAAAAAAAGTAAGTTCGAAAACGGAATGATAGTGCAAGTCATAACTACATGACTTCATGCCATAAACATTTAAAGTATAGTTTAATCACATAAATCAAGGTATAACCAAGTTATTCTTTGTTCTAACAACATGTATTTATGTTTTAACAACATCAATTGAATTTTAAGTGAAATCAAAATCATTACACCTAGAACATGAGGAATTATGTGAAAAATGAGTCAAATCCTATTCATACAAATCACATTGTAAATATGGTAAAACCAAGTGTATTTAATTTAAATAATGGCTAACATTACGAATACTTGTTGTATTGACAATAAAAGTAAGTTCGAAAACGGACTGATCGTGCATGTCATAACTACATGACTTCATGGCATAAACATTTAAATTATAGTTTAATCACATAAATCATGGTATAACCAAGTTATTTTTTGTTCTAACAACATGTGTTAATGTTTTAACAAATCAATTAAAGTTTAATTTAAATCAAAATCATCACACCTGTAACATGTGGAACTATGTGAAAAATGAGCCAAATCCTATTCGTACAAATTACATTGTAAATATGGTAAAACCAACTGTATTCAAACTAAATAAAGGCTAACATGATGAATACTTGTTGTATTTACAAAAAAAGTAAGTTCGAAAACGGACTGATCGTGCATGTCATAACTAAATGACTTCATGTCATAAACATTTAAAGTATAGTTTAATCACATAAATCATGGTATAACCAAGTTATTCTTTGTTCTAACAACATAACTTCATGTCATGTTTTAACAACATCAACTCAAGTTTAATTGAAATCAAAATCATCACACCTAGAACATGTAGAACTATGTGAAAAATAAGCCAAATCCTATTCATACGAATCACATTGTAAATTTGGTAAAGCCAAGTGCATTCAAATTAAATAAAGGCTAAAAATGACGAATGCTTATTGTATATACAAAAAAACTATGTTCGAAAACGGAATGATCGTGCAAGTAATAACTACATGACTTCATGCCAAAAACATTTAAGGTATAGTTTAATCACATAAATCATTGTATAACCAAGGTATTCTTTGTTCTAACAACATGTAGTCATGTTTTAACAACATGAATTCAAGATTAATTGAAATCAAAACCATCACACCTAAAACATGAATAGGTATTATGATTTTGATTTCAATTATTCTTGAATTGATGTTGTTAAAACATGAATACATGTTGTCAGAACAAAGAATAACTTGGAAATACCATGATTTATGTGATTAAACTATAGTTTAAATGTTTATGTCATGAAGTCATGTAGTTATGACTTTGATATAGTCTAAAAATATTTTGGAGTGTTTATTTTTAGATCAGTCAATTTTTAGTTACTCGAAATTATATTGTTATGAGGACACGAGCGATATACAAGGTTGGGCCCACAATGTGTGAGCTTACGTCCTCGGGAGAGCGAAACTCTACCTTGGCTTTCTCTATTATAATCAAAGGATACAAGTACAATGAGGTGATAATGATAATCCAGATGAAAACGGCTCAAATAACGATCGAACACACTCAGTCGGGCTCGAAAGGCTCGCAGTCGCGAGTTGTGGTCAATAACTCGCATAAAATATTGTACTAGCAACATCTCTCGAAATACACTGTATCAGCAACAAGTCTCGAAATACACTGTATCATCAACAAGTCGCGAGACAGGCTGGAAAGCAACATGTCGCGACTGTGTGCAGCAGAGCAATATCTCGCGAAATATACTGTACCAGCAACAAGTCTCGAAATACACTGTATCAGCAACAAGTCGCGAGACAGGCTGGGTAGCAACAAGTCGCGACTGCGTGCAGCAGAGCAATATCTCGCGAAATATACTGTAGCAGCGACAAGTCTCGAAATACACTGCATCAGCAACAAGTCGCGGATGCAGGATGAAGATCAATTAGTCGCGAATCAGGCTAGGAGGCAGGCAACAAGTCGCGGCTACAGACGAAAAGTCGCGACTCTACAGTATGCAGAATAGTACTTTGCCTTGGAAAGTATGATAACAGTCTGAACCCGTCCAAATGCACTGGAGCTTGTATTTATAGAGAAATCAATCCCAACTTCACTTACTTGAGCCCATAAGCCCAGTATACTTCACTTAGCCCAAAACACTTACATAACCTCCAATTATAATATAATAAATGTCATGCTGATCCCGAAGTTTCGGGAACCTATCCCGGTCGAGATATCAGACGGAAATACGATGAGTAAACACCGGAAAACCTCGCAAATTAGTTCTTTGCCTCCAAGCAGTGAATGCGCAGCCACATTACATCGTTGCACCCGACCGATGTGCTCCCGGGTGGCAAATTACGAAAATACCCCTGGCTCCGTCCGGGGCCGGGATAACTCAAAACATCTCAAAACGCCTACAAAAAATTTATACGGGGCCCAGCGAGCCTGAATTGCGAGAATACCCCCACGGAATGCCTTGTGATAAAATATGAAAATACAGAAAAAACTACATAGCCACATCGGACGAGCCCCCGGTAAGGATAAATGCAAGAGAATATACCCGGGTAATATCAATAGTCCCATGATTTTCAGATTTAGATTCTGAGTCGTAAACCATATATCACCAACTCGTCCCGAAAGCCGATTATCGTTCGGGAGCCCCGCCGAAAAAATCTTTATTACGGTTGAAATTCTCTCGTCAATACGATCGTTTTGACACTAAGAACGTCAGATTCTGAGCTCGGGCGAAAATTTCAGGATTTTTCGACTAGGGATATCACCCCTATAAATACCGTGTACGCCCTTCAGAACTCACGTTCTCGCGCGGAATCTCTTGCACTCGCGACTTATCGTAACCCGTGACTTATCGTAACACTGTGCTATCCGCGACTTATTGCAACTCGCGACTTCTTACAACTTCAACAACTCGCGAGTACTGTGCCAGTCGCGACCATAACACGCGACTGCCTTGGACCAGACTTATAACCATAACTCGCGAGTATTGTGCTTCTCGCGACTAAACTTCTACAACTCGCGACTAAGGACTTGAACAGTAATTCTCGCGACTTTTCGCCAATAACTCGCGAGAAACTTAATAAAATTTGTAAAAATAATTTCAAAAAATAAATTTGAATTGAATTTTACCAATGACTTCCGATCGCACCGAATCCTCGGGCTCCGCCATTACTTCATCCTCAGATCATTCGGACTCCTCATCCGGTTCGGGGAGTTTCGATTCGATCACATCCCCTTTTCCTCCTTGTCTTTCCACAATGAATTCTCATTTTTTCGTAAGGATCGCTCGTCTCGAAAACACCCTCGGCCCTCAAAGCTCCGCGGTTAAAGCCCTCAAATCCTTTAACCAACCTTATAGCATGCATGCTCGGAAGTGGGTATCGATTCTTGAACAGTATTATCTCCCTTCTGACTGTGTCTTATACCAACCTGAACCTACCGATCGTCTTTTGACACCTCCGATAGCCACACACACTATTTCTCTTGAATATTTAGAATGTGGCTTTCGTTTCCCTCATCATCCTTTCCTCGTAGAATTGCTCTCGCATCTACAAATTCATCTTTTCCAACTGAACCCTAATTCAATCTCTTTTGTCGTCGCCTTCATAATATTCATGGAGGTGAATCGCATTCATTTGACCATAGACCTTTTCTTTCAAATCTTCCACATTAGTACTGCCGCCAATTTTGGTGCCCAAGGTTGTATATTTTTCCGCCCGAGGCACAAGACAAGTTCGTTCCCTTTTTCAACCCCCACTCCAATCACGACATGAAGAAACACTTCTTTTTTGTTTGTGGTGTGGGGGGATACGAGGCTGTCTCCTCTGAGTTTTCATCTTCGCGTTTCTCACTTAACTTACTTGTCTTGCAGATAAAATAATGGCTCCAGCTAAGGATCCAGCAAAGAAGGGGTACCGGCTAAATTTCCTCCGTGACCTACTTGCGGAGGATGACGAGCTCATCTTCTAGGCACCACCGGGGACTCGGAACCGAACTGTCGCGGCCGAGCTGGCATCAAGTCTACAAGAGGTGGCATCCTCGACTGGGGAAATAAGATGCGACACTCCTCCACCACAACAATCTGCTGCAACGGTGGCCAATCCCGAGCCGGTAAATGAGGAGCTGGCTGCAGCAATTACTGAGAGTCCCGAAGACCTAATCCCCTTGTCTCGGCGATTAGAGTACGCTGTTGAGGAGCCCACCCCCGATGAAGGCATGTACGACTTTGCCGAAAAATTAGTGGATATCATCGGGGATGACGAGGAGGGCGAGATTACCAAGGACCAGCCGATGGACCCGGTGGTAGAAGAAATATGCCAAGAAACCCGTCCGGAGGGAGAGACCAACCAAGGCACCCGTCCGGACAAGGGGAAGAGACCGGCGGAGAGTCCCACCGTCTTGGAGATCGCGGAACCCAACAGAAAGAGTGGATTAACCGCCGAATTTATCGACGCCTTCCGTATACATAACATCCCGAGACTAACGTTTAAGGAATGACTCGATATGGGACGCAGAGCCGGCTTCGTGTTGATAAAGGACGGACTCACCTTTCGAATTCCGAGAGGTTACAATGTATCGAATCGACCGGCCCTGGCATATTTGGAGCGCAACCCAGAGTTGCAGCCTCGTGGTCGGGATGACCACATGGTGTTTACCGACATTGGTCGGTTAATGAGTCAGACCGCGACGATGTATGCGCCATTGTGGAGGTTCGTTGCGACACTAGCAATTACTTCCCTATAACTTTATCTTCACGTCATATGTACTAACCATTCTTCTTTTCATTTCAGATGGAGCGGACGATAATCGATTTGGGCACCGCAGCTGCAGTAGAGGAATACTGTATGCTTAGACACTCGGAGCTCAACTCTCCGGATATTATTGGGGAGCAGACGAAGAAGGCGGCGGAGAAGCTGATGCAGAATCAGCGAAATAAGCATGCCCAGGAGATGGCAGCACTCCAAGAAGAGCATAGCAAGGCAATTAAATCTTTGCTTCGAGCTCACCGCAGCGAGCTGACAGAAAATTCAGCTTTTCATATCGGGCAAAGGCACTCCCTAGAGCAATCCATAGAAACCCTCGAGGTCAACGAGAAGTACGCACAGGACAAGTTAAAGGAGATCCGAGAGCAAACTGAGGAGAAGCTGAGGAAAGCCAATGAGGACAATGCGGCCGATAGGAGAGCTCTCGGGAAAGCTACGGAGGAGGTCAAAGAGCTAAATACAAGGACGGAAGGCCTCCAATCGTCACCGATCGACTCTGGGTACGGATAACCAAGCTGCCGTCCCAGATTAACGACTGCTTCCGAAAGTTAATATGGGAGTACACAGTACACTCCCCTACTTTCCGGAATCTGGGGGCGTTAGCTAATGCCAAGTCGAATGTCCTGTACTTCTTACGAGGGAGTGTCCAGATGCAGAGAATCCTGGGCATATCCCTGACAGCTGAGGAGAAAAAGAAACTCAACCCCAAACTCACAGGGAAGTTCGAGCCTATACCTGGTGAAGACATGTTGAATTGTTCACAGGATCCGTTCGGGGCGCTACATTTCAACTTGGATGAAGATCTTCACCAGCAACTCTACTCGGAGGATGTCGAAACAGAGGAGGGCCCATCTCCGGATGCATTTAGGAGGTTGGCTACTTTATTTCCGGAGCCAGTGTGCCCCCTCGTGGCGGAGCTCCTGAAAGATGATGATGTGATGGCGGCGTATCATCCTCAGATATATACTCCTGCTAGTGTGACTGGAGCTCCGGAGGGCCACGAAGATGAAATGGCGAGGTTCGCCTCCAAGAAGTTGGCCACTGCGGGGCCTCAAGAAAAAGGCGTCAACCCTCCATCCTCTCAAAAAATAAAGCTGGTGAAAAAACGCCCGAGTGGACCTGGGAAAGTCTCGGGCTCTCAGAAGAAGAAGAAATAAACTTCTATATATAGTTTCATCACTTTTGTAATCTCTTCCCATTTTGTATTCCACATGTGTATAAAATTCGATTTTGTTTTCCTTTCAATTTCTCCACTGTACTTTTAGCAAAGAACCATGCTCTGAATAATATAACCTCTCCTCTTCTCAACTTTCTTTTCTCGCCACATTCTTCAAGGAATATATAACTCCGAATAAATCAATCCAAGAAATACACTTCCGAGATAATAAGAATATATATGAATCTCAGATATGGATGCTCAATAATAACGCATATAATAATAATAACAATAATGCGTAAGAGTCCCCAGTGTAGCGGGGCTTGTATAAGTCTGCGATAACTCTAAGGCGAACGTCTAATTAAAATGAGAAGATACATAAAATAAGTCCACCGCTCTACCTTCACCAATATATCTTAGCCATCGGTATATACTTGCACCCGGGGCCATCACACACTCGCCGCCGGTATATACTTGCACCCGAGGCCATCACACTCTCGACCCGTCCATAAGACGGCGTCACCGCTTACTCGGCCCGTCCATAAGACGGCGCCATCACATTCTCGACCTGTCCATAAGACGGCGTCGCCACTTACTCGGCCCGTCCATAAGACGGGGCCATAACATTCTCGACCCGTCCATAAGACGGCGTCGCCACTTACTCGGCCCGTCCATAAGACGGCGCCATCGCACTCTCGACCCGTTCATAAAACGGTGTCATTCGGCCCGTCCATAAGACGGTGCCATGGGGAAATGGACCAGCCTCCGGTAAGGGCGCGACCTTCGTCGGCATGTCAGGGACGAGTCAGGTATATACTTGCACCCTGATTTGCCACGGAAATATACATCACAACAAACAGGCCTATTAACATATTCCAACAGTCATTATGTATAGACGTTTCTGCCGCGGACAGGAAGACTCATCACGTTCAAAATATTTTGACACAGTATTTATTTTGATGAGTTTGAAAATGATCGACTATAAGGTGGTACATTGCGTTTCTAATCGAACGTATTTAATTTATTCCATCCTCCTTCGTACTAAAACGCAATGGACCTACTCCTACCTCACCAGTCCCCTAGTCGATTGAATTCATGTCGTCAAAAAAGATACTTAAAAAATTAGAATATGACCACAAAAAAGAGGGGAAATTTTTTTTTCAAAAAAGATCGATGGGTTGCGTCTATACATAATACTTGCGCAAATTGGAAATATGCCAAGTCCGTCGAAGCTCCTCCACGCGCATATTTGCGATTTTGTACGTTCCTTCCTTTACTATGGCCGTTACTCTGTAGGGTCCTTCACACTTTCGATCCAACTTGCCAACATGCTTCGAGACTTCCACTTTCTTAAGAATCAAGTCTCCAACTTTTAACAACATAGGTCGAACGCCTTTGTCGTGCTTCTTAGCCATCTGCCTTTTACATACCTCCATTCTTATTGCGGCTCTATCACGGATATCATCAATACAGTGAAGGTCCAACTTTCTCATATCCTCGTTCAACACCTTGTCATTAGCGATAACTCTTTCTGATAAAATAGTCACTTCTACCGGAGACACGGTCTCAGAGCCATATACTAAAGAGAAGGGGCTGAATCCGGTAGTGGACCTCGGTGATGTCCGATATGCCCACATCACATTATGCGATTCATCCACCCAAGAGAGTTTGAATTCATCTATTCGTGTTTTCAGCTGTTTCAGGATAATACAGTTGATAACCTCCGTAAGCCCGTTTGTTTCTGGGTGTGAGACGGAGTTAAACCGCTGCTCGATTCCATAACTCTCACACCATTCATTAACCCTCTTTCCAGCAAATTGCGTTCTGTTATCTGATACCAATATCCTGGGAATTCCGAATCGACACACGATGTACCTCCAAATGAAACTGATAACCTCCTGTTCCCGAACTTGTGATACAACTTCAACCTCTATCCACATAGAGAAATGCTCCAAAGCCACGATGCAGAACTTCTTTTGGCTAGATGCCTTCGGAAATGGCCCTAAAATATCGATGCCCCACATATCGAAAGGACATGTTGTGGGCAGAGGCTTCATACTAGCTCTTGGTACATGATGTACGTTCGAATGGAACTGACAAGCAGGGCAGGCCCGAACAAAATTCACACAATCTTTCACCAGTGTTGGCCAAAAATAACCGGCCCTCTTAACCTTATTCGCTAAGGATCGACCTGCTGATTGATCACCACAGTCCCCAGCGTGAACTTCTTCTATAACGGCCTTTGCCTGTACTGGGGACAAACATCGAAGATATGGGCCTCCGAAATTCTTCTTATACAGCTTATCATTCACATAGACAAAAATTGTAGCTCTTTGCATAGTTCTTCGGGCCTCGCCTTCGTCGGTAGGCAATTCTCTCTTGATTAGATAATTTACAATAGCATCCTTCCAATATGGCTCGTCGGTTATGGCATCCAATAAAAACCATGTCTCAATCGAAAGTTAGAAATTAGCCACCTCGGCTGTCTGTTTCTCCACAGGACTGATAGAGGCTGGTAGTACATCATTGTTGTTATCTTTGACTCATCGGAGAGTTCTAAAATCGTCGCCGCCTTTGCAAGACCGTCTGCACACGTGTTTTCCTCCCTTGGGATATATGTAAGCGTGAATATCTTAAGATTCTTAGCTGCCTCCTTGACTTGCACGATCATTCCGTTTTCAAACATACTTTTTTTGTATATACAACAAGTATTCGTGATGTTAGCCTTTATTTATTTTGAATACACTTGGTTTTACCAAATTTTCAATGTGATTTGTATGAATATGATTTGACTCATTTTTCACATAGTTCCAGGTGTTCTAGGTTTGATGATTTTGATTTTAATTAACATGAAATGATGTTGTTAAAACATGAATACATGTTATTAGAACATAAAATAACTAGGTTATACCATGATTTATGTGATTAAATTATAGTTTAAATATTTAATTCATGTAGTTATGACATGCACGATTAATCCGTTTTCGAACTTACTTTTTTTGTATATACAACAAAATTTCGTGAGTTAGCTTTATTTAGTTTCAATACACTTGGTTTTACCAAATTAACAATGTGATTTGTATAAATATGATTTGCCTCATTATCACATAGTTCCACATGTCATAGGTGTGATGATTTTGATTTCAATTAAACTTGTATTGATGTTGTAGAACATGAATACATGTTGTTAGAACAACGAATAACTTGGTTATAACATGATTTATGTGATTAAATTATAGTTTAATTTTTTATGTCATGAAGTCATGTTGTTAAAAATTGCACGATCATTACTTTTCGAACTTCCTTTTTTTTGTATATACAACAAGTATTCGTGATTTTAGCCTTTATTTAGTTTGAATACACTTGGTTTTACCAAATTTTCAATGTGATTTGTATGAATATGATTTGACTAATTTTTCATTTAGTTCCAGGTGTTCTAGGTTTGATGATTTTGATTTTAATTAACATGAAATGATGTTGTTTAAACATGAATACATGTTATTAGAACATAAAATAACTAGGTTATACCATGATTTATGTGATTAAATTATAGTTTAAATATTTAATTCATGTAGTTATGACATGCACAATTAATCCGTTTTCGAACTTACTTTTTTGTATATACAACAAAATTTCGTGATGTTAGCTTTATTTAGTTTCAATACACTTGGTTTTACCAAATTAACAATGTGATTTTGATCTTATCTAAAAATGTTTTATATATTTATTCTTAGATCAGTCAATTTATGATTAATTCGAAAATTATGTTGTTGTGGGGACACGAGCGATATACGAGGTTGGGCCCACAATATGTGGGCTTACGTCCTCGGGAGAGCGATGCTCTACCTTGGTTTTCACTATAAAAATCAAGTGATACAAATACAATGAGATGATAATAGTGAAACGGGTGAAAACGGATCGAGAAACGATCAAATATGCGGTTACGTCACACTGGACGCGAATGAATNATTTAATTCATGTAGTTATGACATGCACAATTAATCCGTTTTCGAACTTACTTTTTTGTATATACAACAAAATTTCGTGATGTTAGCTTTATTTAGTTTCAATACACTTGGTTTTACCAAATTAACAATGTGATTTGTATAAATATGATTTGCCTCATTATCACATAGTTCCACATGTCCTAGGTGTGATGATTTTGATTTCAATTAAACTTGTATTGATGTTGTAGAACATGAATACATGTTGTTAGAACAACGAATAACTTGGTTATAACATGATTTATGTGATTAAATTATAGTTTAATTTTTTATGTCATGAAGTCATGTTGTTAAAAATTGCACGATCATCACTTTTCGAACTTCCTTTTTTTTGTATATACTACAAGTATTCGTGATTTTAGCCTTTATTTAGTTTGAATACACTTGGTTTTACCAAATTTACAATGTGATTTGTATGAATATGATTTGACTCATTTTTCACATAGTTCCAGGTGTTATAGGTTTGATGATTTTCATTTCAATTAACATGAATTGATGTTGTTAAAACATGAATACACGTTGTTAGAACAAAGAATAACATGGTTATACCATGATTTATGCGATTAAACTATAGTTTAAATGTTTATGCATGAAGTCATGTAGTTACGACTTGCACGATCATTCAGATTTCGAACATAATTTTTGGGCGTAAGCCAGTTTTGGTCCCCAAAGTTTGGATAATTTGGCAATTTTGGTCCCCAAAGTTTTCAATTTTGGCAAAACCAGCCCCCAAAGTTTCATGTACGCAAAACCGGTCCCCAAATTTGCGAATTTTGGCAAAACCAGTCCCCAAAGTTACGTATTTTCGCAAAATACGTCCCCAAAGTTTGCGAATTGTGGCAAATTAGGTCCCCGGACGAAAATTAATTTGGGGACCAAAATTGCGAAATTTCGCAAACTTTGGGGACCAAAATTGCAAAATCATCAAAACTTTGGGGACTGTTTTTGCCACTGAAACTTTGGGGACCAAAATTGCCAAATTATCCAAACTTTGGGGACCCAAGTCGCCATTTTTCCATAATTTTTTGAATATACAACAAGTATTCGTGATGTTAGCATTCATTTAGTTTGAATACACTTGGATTTACCATTTTTACAATGTGATGTGTATGAATATGATTTGTCTCATTTTTCACATAGTTCCACATGTTTTAGGTATGATGATTTTGATTTCAATTAAACTATAATTGATATTGTTAAAACATGAATACATGTTGATAGAACCAAGGATAACTTGGTTACACCATGATTTATGTGATTAAACTATAGTTTAAATGTTTACGGCATGAAGTCATGTAGTTATGACTTGCACGATCATTCAGTTTTCGAACTTACTTTTTTAGTATATACAACAAGTATTCGTGATGTTAGCCTTTATTTAGTTTGAATACACTTGGTTTTACCAAATTGACAATGTAATTTGCATGAGTATGATTTGGTTCATTTTTCATATAGTTCCACATGTTCTATGTGTGATGATTTTCATTTCAATTAAACTTGAATTGATTTTGTTAAAATATGAATACATGTTGATAGAACAAAGAATATCTTTTTTATACCATGATTTATGTACTTAAACTATAGTTTAAATTTTTAAGACATGAAGTCATGTAGTTGTGAATTGCATGATGATTCCGATTTCAAACTTACTTTTTTTGTATATTCAACAAGTATTCGTTATGTTAGCCTTTATTCAGTTTGAATACATTTGGTTTTACCAAATTTACAACGTGATTTGTATGAATATGATTTGGCTCATTTTTCACATAGTTCCACATGTTCTAAGTGTGATGATTTTTATTTCATTTAAACTTGAATTGATGTTGTTAAAATATGAATACATGTTGTTAGAACAAAGAATAACTTGGTTATACCATGATTTATGTGATTAAACTTTAGTTTAAATATTTATGTCATGAAGTCATTTTGTTATGACTTGCACGATCATTCCATTTTTGAACTTACTTTTTTTGTATATACACCAAGTATTCGTGATGTTAGCCTTTATTTAGTTTGAATACACTAGGTTTTACCAAATATACAATGTGATTTGTATGAATATTATTTGTCTAATGTTTCACATAGTACCACATGTTCTAACTTTGATGATTTTGATTTCAATTAAACTTGAATTGATGTTATTAAAACATGAATACATGTTGTTAGAACAAAGAATAACTTGGTTATACCATGATTTATGTGATTAAATTATAGTTTAAATTTTTAAGACATGAAGTCATGTAGTTGTGAATTGCATGATCATTCCGATTTCAAACTTACTTTTTTTGTATATACAACAAATATTCGTTATGTTAGCCTTTATTCAGTTTGAATACATTTGGTTTTTCTAAATTTACAATGTGATTTGTATGAATATGATTTGGCTCATATTTCACATAGTTCCACATGTTCTACGTGTTATGATTTTGAATTCAATTAAATTTTAATTGATGTTGTTAGAACGAAGAATCGCTTATTTGTACTGATATTGCCCGAGGTTATTTATGTAATTATGTTAACCTTGGGGCTCGTCCGACGTGGCTATGTGGTATTTTCGGTATTTTTTTGTCTTTCGCAAGGCGTTCTCGAGTGTATTCTCGTGATTCAGGCATGCAGGACCCCGTATAAGGCTTATGTAAGTGTTTTGAGATATTATGGGCTATTTCGGCCCCGTACGGGGCCAGGGGTATTTTCGTAATTTGCCACCCGGGAGCACATCGGCCGGGTGCAATGATGTTATGTGGATGCGTATTCAACGTTTAGAGGCAAAGAACTGATATACAAGGTTTTCCTTTATTTTCTCATCGCATTTCCGACTAATCTCTCGACCGGGATGGAGTCCAAAAGTTCTGTGGCGCTGTGACACTTATTCCGGATTAATTGGATATTTTCTAAGTAAGTTGCACTAATTTGACTAAGATTGGACTTTTGGACCTTAAGTTCACTTATTGGGCTGAGTTTTTCTATAAATACAATACCCTAGGCCCCAGAAAAAGGTTCATACTGTTATCACGCTTTCCAATACAAAGTATTAATTTCTGCACACTGTAGAATCGCGACCTATTGCATGTTTGTTGTCATTCGCGACTGATATTACCCGGGGATATTTAGTAATTAGCATACCCCGGGAACCTTTTGGCACGTTCCCCAAGGTATTCTAATTTTATTTAGGGTTGAAATTGCGTCGAGGGTATTTTCGTAATTTGGACACCCCTGGGTCGAATCGGTACGCTCACTGGTATTTTCGGTATTCTAATTTTATTTCGGGTTGAAATGGTGTCGGGGGTATTTTCGTAATTTGGACACCCCTGGGACGAATCGGTGTGTCCACTGGTATTTTCGGTATTCTAATTTTATTTCGGGTTGAAATGGCGTTGGGGGTATTTTCGTAATTTGGACACCCTCGGGTCCAATCGGTGCGCCCACTGGTATTTTCGGTATTCTAATTTTATTTCTGGTTGAAATTGCGTCGGGGGTATTTTCGTAATTTGGACACCTCTGGGTCGAATCAGTGCGCTCACTGGTATTTTCGGTATTCTAATTTATTGTTATTGGTTTTGGGCACCTGGAGACCGCGTGGGAAGTTTCCGGAGGAGACGCGACTATTTTCGAATAATTACGAGTCGGAGTGACTCCAATGGTATTTTCGTAATTTTGCGTCCGAAAGATGCTACGACGCATGTTCATCGACAAGTTTATATCTGTTATCGCTGCTAAAAATCCGCAATAACAAAATTTAGACCCCCTTTTACGGATAGAGGTCGAACGAAAAAGAAATACGAAAACAAGAAGTATAAAGACACGATTTTTGTAGGTGGAAAACATTTCTGTAAAAGAAAGGATAAAAAACCATTCCGGCCGTAGCCTTTGAATCCACTATAGGAGAACATGATGTAGAAAACAAAAGAAAAAAGATCATGTTTTGATGGTCGTAGTCGTAGGTTTTCCGGGCGAAAAAGAAGTGAATAGCGGCCTCCACTTTAGGTCAATAATTCAAGCCCCCTCCTTAACACTTTAACCATGTTTATATAGGTGATTTGTCCAGCCCAATTATAACTCACTAGGCCCATCAATAATTGAGTGCAATATATAATGACCCATTAATATCTAAATTAGGCACATAGGTCCAGTAAATAAGTAACCCGATCCAAATACCACGATAAGCTATAAACAATGTCAATCATCAAAATACCTCGATCTGCTTCATTTCTCGACTTGGGAATGACTATATAGAAATATATGTGTCCTCGAATAATAAATATCTCAGGGTGATATCAATATCTAATGAATTTAGTGAGAATTAACTTATGCAGAGTATGCTTTGCCTCTGTTAACGGTCCACGTGTCGAACTAGAAGCGTCCCGGATAATCGGAGACATTACGATTTATATCCAGAGTGAGATCTGGTTTTTTCGTAGATGTGGGGTCGAATCAGGCCAAATTGGACAAGAGTGGGCTTTGAATCCACAGGTGAGCTGCTGGGCCTAAATTCTCTATAAATATAGGTCTCTGGTCATTTGAAAGGGGTCGGAATCCAAATCGAAAAAAAACTCGAATTCTTAAATCGTAAAGCTCTCCAAGTCGCGATTTTCGCGATAATATTGCACATGAGCTGTTTTTCGCGATAATATTGCACATGAGCTGAAATTCGCGATAAAATTGCACATGAGCTGAAATTCGCGATAAAATTGCACATGAGTTGAAATCCGCGATAATATTGCAAAGGAACTGAAATTCGCGATAATATTACTCAGAGGTTTCATTTTCGCGATAATATTGCAAAGGAACTGAAATTCGCGATAATATTACTCAGAGGTTTCATTTTCGCGATAATATTGCACATGAACTGAAATGCGCGATAATATTACTCAGAGGCTTGATTTTCGCGATAAAGTTGCACATGAAAGCCAAAATCCGCGACCAAATATGTACTCATGAAAATTCCGCGAGAATTTGCACATTGCAAGTGAAATCCGCGNTAAAGGAAACTTCACACACGCTACACATTATCTTTCTTACTTCTTAGTTACATCATACACACACACATGAACCAATTCACTTAACCGTTTTCTTATTTCCCTCTTCTTTTACCCTTATCATTTCCATCATTCATTAACTTTTCTATTGCCGAGATTAACATGCTAGGTGCATGTGCCGCCCAAGCCAACCGTTAGCTGTTGGATGACTCGACGGGCCATATGCATCCCTTCCCCGGGTGCGTACTTAGGCGCTACCCCTTTTTCCACCCGGATCCCTTCCGCCCTCTTCGTACGTATCTTTTCCTCTTTGGAACTTATCGTTCCCTTCATCAGGCATGCCCTTCCTTTGGCGAATCGTGTACTAGGCACGATGCCGGGTTCGGTCGGACGGTCCATCCTTCCTCACCCCGAGTCTTATTATGATTTATCTCGTTCATTCGTATCATTTCTTCATTCTTTATTAACCCAATCCCATTCCCTAAGTCTGAACCTTCCCTTACTATATTGTGTTCACTCCGTTTACCGTTGCTTTCGCTTGTTATAGTCTTTCCGCGCTTTCCTGCATTTCGTAATAGGTTTTAGTTACTCGAATTTCGACGTTATTATCCTATTGTTAACTATGTGGTTACCGTAGACCTTACGTGTTCCGTTCCTCCTACGATCCGACATCGAGACGCGACGAAAACACATAAACTTAGAATTTCCTCGAAATTCGCGATAATTCTATGCTGAAATATGAAATCCGTGATAATTTACTCTTGAAACCAAATCCGCGACAATTCTCTTCACTATGCAATATCCGCGATAATTCTCTTCATCATCGAATCCGCGATAATACTGCACTGATCACAATTTCCGCGATAATTTACACAGCCTCCACTTTCGCGACAATTTCCTCTTCACATAAAATTCGCGACAATTTGCTCATGAAAATTTCCGCGATAAAAAGACATGCAGGTGAAATTCGCGATAATTTCCTTCTTCGCGGGAATTTCGAATTTTCTGGTTTTAATGATGATTAACTCGTTTTTGGGCCTCCTCACCCCTATTTATAGACATCCTAACTTTTCTAATTCACACTTTGACCGCTCATTCCTTTGCTTTTGACCCCTCTTTTATCTTTTTCATTACTTTTCCATTTTTCGTTCCCTTTTACGTTCTTTCGTTCCCGTATCTCTCATTATCTCTCGTCTAGACTTTACTGCTACATTCCCTACTATTTGTTTCGTCGTACCTTTTTCTCGGCTATTACACCTCGGGTCCAATCGATGCGCCCACTGGTATTTTCGGTATTCTAATTTTATTTCGGGTTGAAATGGCGTTGGGGGTATTTTCGTAATTTGGACACCCCCGGATCCAATCGGTACGCATACTGTGGTATTTTCTGTAATCTGATATATTGTTATTGGCTTTGGGCACCTGGAAACCGCATGGGAAGTTTCCGGAGGAGACGCGACTATTTTCGGATAATTACGAGTCGGAGTGACTCCAAGGGTATTTTCGTAATTTTGCGTCCAAAAGATGCTACGACGCATGTTCTTCGACAGACTTATATCTTATGAGTTGACTTATGCGGAGTATGCTTTGCCTCTGTTCATGGGCCACTTGTCGATCTAGAAGCG
Source organism: Utricularia reniformis (assembly GCA_009725065.1). Classification (NCBI taxonomy): domain Eukaryota; kingdom Viridiplantae; phylum Streptophyta; class Magnoliopsida; order Lamiales; family Lentibulariaceae; genus Utricularia; species Utricularia reniformis. The sequence goes on along the minus strand of RWGZ01001147.1, from coordinate 739,288 downwards.
TCCCGGATAATTGGAGACATTACGATTTATATCTGGAGTGAGATCGGGTTTTTTCGTAGAAGTTGGGTCGAATCAGGCCAGATTGGACAAGAGTGGCTTTGCATCCATAAGTGAGTTGATGGGCCTAAATTCTCTATAAATATAGGTCTCTGGTCATTTGAAGGGGGATCGGAATCAATGTCGAAGAAAAACTCGGAATCTGAAATCTTAAAACCTTCCAAGTCTCAAATTCGCGATAATTTTACTCCCGAGATCAGATTCGCAATAATTTCCTTAAGAACTTAAGATTCGCGACAATTTTCTAAGGAACATCCAAAATCGCGATAATTTTACAATGCGATTTCGACGATAATATTTCAAGTGAACAGTGATCTCTACGACAGTCCTTATGAGCTTCAAATCCGCGATAATTTTGCATACAAAAGGCCATTTTGGTAATAATATTTCAAGTGAATAGTTATTTCTGCGACAGTTCCTTATGAGCTTCAAATCCGCGATGATTTTGCATACAAAAGGTCATTTCCGCGATAATATTTCAAGTGTATAGTGATTTCTGCACTTTTGCGCCGGTTTCCAATATCGAGCTCATTTTTCGTCCCAGATCGAGACTACATCACTTACTTTTATCAGAAAGAATATATATTTTGTAATTGTGAACTTTTTGTCATAGTGAAACACCCAGGTAGAGCTTCGCTCTCCCGAGGACGTAAGCCCACACATTGTGGGCCCAACCTCGTAATTTCTCATGTCTTAACAACAAAAAAAAAAATTTGACTGATCAAAAACACCACAAATATTTTAACACAAGATTTGTTTGGCGCTGTCCGTGGGGACCCAAGATTTTATCCCGTTGAGAGCATTATTGCTAGGTTTGGATTTCTATCATCATGACCACTCGTAATTCTGATGATGATGTTTTCGATGAAGAGATTGAGGTAGAAACTAATCCTCGGGCAAACAACGAGGCTGCCGCGTTTCCGACGACTCAATCATCAATCTTGGAGGAGCCTCCTACTCAAAATGTTAATGTTCGACCCTCTCGGAGCGGGTTTTCATCCGGAAGGGCACCTATTTTTTAACCTCCTTTGTCTCGATGTTTATCAAGATGTTATGAGAGGACTGGGCGAGTTGCTGTCCGAAACAATGTCCATTTCTCACCGCCGGCACAATCTAAATCTATAGATCAGAATATAATGAGGATGAGGATTTGGAGGAGCGAAGACGCATTCTAATTGCTCAGTTGGAAGAAGTGGAGGCCCGAAGGTCTCGAAAGAGTAATGTTGTCCTTGAGCATGTTGATAATGGAGTCACTGCTGAGGATATAGCTCCCGCTCGGAATCCCCGAGCACCATCTGTTACACTGGGGGGAGAGCAAACTTTTACTCTGCAAAGGATTGGGAACTTGATCGAATCAAAGTTTCGAGAGTTGAGTAACAAGATTGAACAGAATGACGCTTGGATGAATCAGTTGGAGGCCAACCTCGGCCTCGGATATGAGAGGAGACGAGTGTACGGCAAACATACTCGTGATACTCATCACACCTCGGCTTACGAGGGTGATTACGTTGGGCAAGAAAGGTCAATTGAGCCCTACCATGGTAGAGGAAAGATTTTACCGTCATTGGAAGTTTTACAAAGTCCATGGAATACTTCGAACACCTTATCCCCATTTTCCATGGCGATCATTAATGCTACAAGATCTGAGTACATCGAGATGCCGAAGAATCTTCCACAATATCGGGGATCGACTGACCCCCATGCTCATACTTCGAACCTAGAAATTCACGTCAGTTTGATGAATTTCACTGATGCCGCCATGTGTTTCATTTTCGCTGCATCCTTAAAAGAGTCAGCTCTTCGGTGGTTCAATCGATTGCCAAGGTTTTCTATTGTTTCATACCAGGACTTCAAGGATCAATTCTATTCGTCGTTTGCGCCCTTTAATACACCAGTGAAGTGTATTACATCTTTGACTGCATTGCGATATGATTCGTCAGAAAAATTGTTGAGTTTTGTCACTCGTTTTGAGGCGGAGTGTAGGAAGATTCCCCGAATTACTGTCAGCGGGAAAGTTGGGGTACTGCAGCTAATTTTGGCTGGTCATCCTTTGTGTAACTCTTTAAATAGGGATCCACCAGAAAACATGGAGGAGCTTGCATTACGGTGCACACAATACATTCGAGAAGATGAAGGATTACGCGATCATGGGGTGATTGAAGTTCGTACTTATGGATCGCAGAATATTGCTGCGAATCGAACGAAGGACAAGAATGTCGCATTATCAAAACCAATGATAAGGACTATCCCAGCATATAGTTATGAGGAAATCTTCGCTATTATTGAAGAAAAGAAAGGTGGATCCCTCAAGTACCCTCCTCCATTGCAAGCACCGACACCGGGGACTCACGAGTCTCAAATATTTTGCCGTTTCATCGGAGTTTCGGACACGCTACCAACGACTGTCGATTCCTAATGTCCGAAGTTTAAAGATTACTAGAGCTTGGCCAACTGGATGAGCTGATAAATACTGTTGAAAGAATGCCCGAACTCGAACCGGGGAAAGTAAGTTTGAATATCCAGCAAGGGAAGGCAGAGAATTTTCCCAAGATTGATTTTCCAAGACCCTATACAAGAGGGCGTGGATATGGAGGATATCGTGGCCATTACCCTAGGGGTGGCCAACGAGGAAACTTTAATGGCGGTCGACATAACCGCAGATATGCGAGAAGAGAGAATTATCGCGGTCGCGGTAGGAACATTCAGCAACGAAATCAGCAAGGTAATCGTCGAGATGGTAATCAACCTGCACAAAGAAATCAGCAACAACCGCCCCCTCCTCCTCCTGCTGACCCGAACCCGGGTCAGCCCATTCTGAATATTGAAGAAGTAGAACCCAGGTGGGGTAATCTTGGCCCAAATATTATGACTATCGCCGGAGGAAGGAGCGTTGGAGATTCGAACCGTGCGAGGAAGCGATCCCATCGGGAGTTAGAGCAAAAAGGACGCTTCATGGAAGTTAATCTGGTCCAATTCTCCGATTTGGAGAAAATGCCTATATCTTTCGGGCCNTTCACTACGGCCGTTACTCTGTACGGTCCTTCCAACTTTCGATCCAACTTGCCAACATGCTTCGAGACTTCCACTTTCTTAAGAACCAAGTCTCCAACTTTTAATAACATAGGTCGAACGCCTTTGTCATGTTGCTTAGCCATCCGCCTTTTACATACCTCCATTCGTATCGCGGCTCTCTCGCGGATATCATCAATACTGTGAAGGTCTAACTTTCTCATATCCTCGTTCAAAACCTCGTCATAAGCGATGACTCTTTCGGATAAAATAGTAACTTCAACCGGAGACACGGCCTCGGAGCCATATACTAGAGAGAAAGGGCTGAATCCGGTAGTAGACCTCGGTGATGTCCGATACGCCCACATCACGTTATGTAATTCATCCACCCATGAGCCTTTGGACTCATCTATCCGTGCTTTGGAGGATATCGTGGCCATTACCCTAGGGGTGGCCAACGAGGAAACTTTAATGGCGGTCGGCATAACCGCAGAGATGCGAGAAGAGAGAATTATCGCGGTCGCGGTAGGAACAATCATCAACGAAATCAGCAGGGTAATCGTTGGGAAGGTAATCAACCTGCACAAAGAAATCAGCAACAACCGCCCCTCCTCCTCGTGCTGGCGCAAACCCGGGTCAGCCCATTCTAAATATTGAAGAAGTAGAACCCAGGTGGGGTAATCTTGGCCCAAATATTATGACCATCGCCGGAGGAAGGAGCGTTGGAGATTCGAACCGTGCGAGGAAGCGATCCCATCGGGAGTTAGAGCAAAAAGGACGCTTCATGGAAGTTAATCTGGTCCAATTCTCCGATTTGGAGAAAATGACTATATCTTTCGGGCCGGAGGATTTGGCTCACATCTTCTCGCCACAAGATGATGCTCTCGTTATCTCCCCTGTTATTGCAAATCATCCTGTGTCTCGAGTATTAGTTGATACTGGAGCTGCCACAAATATTCTCACACTGGCAGCATTTGAGCAGATGCCTTTGAAGGGTACTACTAAGCTCCAGCCGATTCAAACCAAATTGGTTGGTTTTAATAATAGTATTGTTGCGCCCGAAGGGTCACTTTCTCTCCCAGTCACATTGGGAGACCCTCAAATCTCGAGGACACTTTTGGTGGAATTCGTGATAGTTGATCTCCCTATCCTCACTTATAATGCTATTTTGGGATGAAGTGCGCTAAGTTTGTTCGGGGCAATTGTTTCTCACCCCCATCTGATGATGAAGTTTCCAACACCCTCGGGAATTGGCAAGATGAAGGGAAATCAAGATGTGGCACGTTCGTGCTATAATATTATGTGTCGCTGCGGTATGGAAGGTTCTAATTCAAAGAAGACTATGTGTATGGTAGAGCTTATTTCATATGAGCTCGACGATTTTACTAATGTGGTATCTTCTAAGAGGTATCGAGAAAGTGATATGAAGATGGAGCCTGTGGGGATTAAGACAGTGCCGTTGTTCTCTGATAATCCAGAGAAGACAGTTGTGATTGGTTCATAGATGCCCCCAGAGTTTGAAAGAGAAGTAATTTCTTTTTTACGAAATAATTTAGATATTTTTGCTTGGTCTTATCAGGATTATGTTGGGGTAGATACCCAAGTTTGTTCGCATAAACTCAATGTTAACCCGTATGTACGACCAGTTCATCAGAAAAAGCGAAAATTCTCCTCAGAAAAAGAAAAGGCTATTGACGAGGAAATCGAGAGTTTGTTGCAGGCGGGATTCGTAGAGCATGTGAGATACGCTGATTGGGTCGCGAATCCAGTGGTGGTCCCAAAATCAAATGGTGGCTGGAGAGTTTGCATTGATTTTACCGATTTAAATAAAGCATGTCCAAAGGATCCGTATCCATTACCGGCCATTGACATGATGGTGGATGCGGCCTGTGGTTTTGAATTTCTTAGTATGTTAGAAGCATTTAAGGGTTATAACCAAATTTTTATGCATCATGAGGACAAGTTATTTACATCTTTTATGACAAATAAATGCATTTTTTGTTATAAAGTTATGCCGTTGGTTTAAAGAACGCAGGGGCCACATATCAGCGATTGATGAATTCAATGTTTAAGGATATGATCGGAAAATGTTTGGAAGTATACGTCGATGATATATTGATTAAAAGTCGACAAGGCGACAATCATATCCGATNTAATGGTCCTGATTATTGTTAAGGACTATCATCAACTTACCTTGAGAGAAATTGGACTACCGTTTCTAAGAATCCGAAGAATACTCTGTGATCTGGTTATTCATACAGGGGCTATTGAGGTGTTTGATTAATGGGAGGAAAACATATAAAGCAGAGCAGAAACAGTGGCAATTCATATTCAAAAGATGAAAGTCGCGGAAAAACATTAGATTGTGGGAAGCTAAAACTCTAAGCCAGTTTAATTCTTGGCCTTTTCAGGAGCAACTTTAAAGTCTTCCCGCCAGTTGTAGGCCTTTTCTTAGAGATCTGATTTCCCTCACCAGAAGGTTCAGAATTCCTCTCTTGAAACTCGCGGAATCCTGCCTCGTTACGCTCTCGAGCATCCGTGACCACGGCAGGAACAGGATTCCTCGCCGCCTCCTCTTCTTTAAAGCTTTCAGCCTCCATTACCTCCCTCATCAGCTGGTCATAATAATCAGAGGAAATCTCCGGCAGGCGGGAATATAAAGTAGCTGAAGGCCCAGTTTCAGTCGGGATATCCTCAGCGTAGCATTCAGCAGCCAAGTCCTCATAAAGAAATTGTTCCAATGGGTCGAAAGGATCAGTACTAGAATCCCTTTTTTGAAGGAAGGAATCCTCCGCGAAACTGCCGGTTAGAGTGGGATTGAGGCGAGCCCTTTCTTCTTTGCTCAGTATACGCTGGGAGACTCTTTGTGTTTGCTGGGACCCCTTTTTGAAGAAATAATGATTTCCCTTAAGGCCCGCGTAAGAGGTCATGTTGCAGAATGTCGGGGATTTCACTACGAAGTCCCATGTGAATTTCTTAAGGACCGCTTTCAAACGCCGAGGCCATTTGGCATGTTCAGCCTTTAAGTTCATGCATTCGATCGTCTTCTCCTCGGCGATCCTCTCTGCTTTGCGCCGGGCTTCTATCTAAACAGAATTCTTCCCTCTCGCTTCTTCCATTTGCTCCTTGATTCGGGAAATCTCGCTCATTTGTTGTTTAACTGTGTGGCGCTCACTAACCAAATGTTGCGTCAATTCGGAGTATTGTTCATGATGATCAGCCTGTTGACGCCCCATGGCTGATATGTGAGCACTTTTCTGGACACTGAGGGCCTTCTCATGCTCAGATTTCAACTTTTTTATTTCATTATCGTGTTTCTCCCTTTGATTACGAATGATCCGATCAGCCGCAGCCCAGGACTGCTCCCCTTCAAGCCCCTGTTCATCTAAGTTCGAGTGGCGTAAGATACAATATTCGCCGATCGCCGCAGCATGAGCCAAATCGGTCATCGTTTCCTGAATCTGCAAGTGAAAAATGAAGAATTATGACTATATTCGGAAGTTGTAAGGTACATATATTATAGTATTACGTCATGCCCCGCTTTGATCAACGTCGCTGCATCCCGCATCCCTCGACTGTAATCAGAGAAGACTATGTGATCATCAAGGTTGCGAGGGCTTGGTCGAGGATGCTGTCGCATGTATTCCTCCGCCGCATACGTGCTTACCCGAACCCCCGGAGGGATCCTGTTTTTCAGTCCGTCTTCTAACATCGCATGTGCGGTCTCCACACCATCGTCATACCAGGCTTTTACTGACAATCGGGGGATATCACGAATCCTAAAATGGTCCAGAAATACGGCAACCATACCCCGGGTGCGGCGACTCCCCCTCGGGCCCTCGTCTTCTCCCTCTGCTGCAATTCCTTTACCCTTATCATGCCGTGAGGAACGACGGGACCCCGATGAGTGACGGGGCGAGCTAATCTCCTATTCAATTGGTGGTGAATCTGGAACCGGTCGAAGGGCTTCAATAATTTCATATCCGGAGGCGGGAATCTCCCCTTCTTCAGCAAATCTCTCATCGACATCGCCCTCAATGTCGAAACCCCCCATACATGATCCTCGAAGTGGTGAAGAAAGCGGGAGTGGGGGACTCGTATTCCCGATTGTTTCTGTCGGATGATCATCTACAGTGTAAGGGTCGCCGAGGATTTTATTTAATCCCCCCGAAGGAATCTCAGTGAGCATGTTCAAGGCCAGGTCTTCAGGATCCTCAATGGTATCTAAGAATTTTAGTCGGTCATTGGAATCAGCACCTCTGTAAGTGGCCATTATTCGATCTGCAAGGAAAGAAATACGAATAATACTTTATAAACGTGAAATTCCTTATTATGAGAATCATAGCATGTTAGCAAAACAAAGTCAAAGTTTGAATGCAGAAAACGGTAAAAGACGAGAAAGCGAGTCTCATGTTCTAGCACGTGGGTACCTAAGACATGGAAAGGAATATGAGGAGGAGCTTGCGTAGTCCGAGTAACAACCATGAGGGGTAGAGTGAAAAGAGTTTCAGCAGTCAAATTAGCGTGAAATTTTTCGAATATGCTTAAGAGTTGCTGAACAATAGCTCTATCTATAAGTTTCGAAGGTTTATGAATGGGACCGCACCAATCGGGAAATGAAAATTCAGTCTCAACAGGAAAACGCCAAGGCAGTGTAAGGGCGGGAACGCTAAGTTGTAAGGAACGAGAAGTCACATAAAAGTAATGTTGTTTCCAATCATGATTGGATTTCGACAATGTGAAGCAGAAAGGACAGTTCTTTTCCCGCAGACGTAGATAATAACACCCTAGAACCCTTAGAGAGGAATGGGGGACAATTTGGAAAAATCTAAAAAAGAGTTCAACGGATTTCTTTATTTTTGCGGCTGAGGTGAAAATGATGAAAGCTACGATGTAGCTGTAGGATTTCGGGTTCAGTTGGAAAAAATTAATCTTGAGGAAGTCTAGCATCTCCAGAATAAAAGGATGCAAAGGAAACCGGATCCCATTTCGAAGATGTTCCAAAGACACGGTACACCAACCAGGAGGCGGTGTTAATATTCTCTCGAGAGGCCCCGGGTGTTGGATGATAAATCCCTCCAGAAAGTAGTATTCAGACCTCAGCGAGGCCCAAGAGGTTTTCCCCATCCGAGCTTTTTGATCATACGACTCAAACTTTTTTACGATAGACTCATATTGTCCGCACATCACTCTATAGCCCTCAAGGCGTTCATAAAATTCAAGGTTCGAAGTATGCGAGTTAATTTCAATATGTTCGATGAATTCGGAATCGGAAGATCCGCTGGAAGACATTTATAATGCGAATCCTTATACTTTATCAGTTGTTTCTTAAGTCCAATTATCTTCGGGAACGAGAAACGCCACTCAAAATCGAAGTTCGAATCTGGATTTTAGCCAAGGCAAAATTCTGCGATAATTTTGCAAAGGATCAGATTTCCGCGATAATATTACACAGGATGGAAAATCCGCGATAATAATACAAAGGAGAGGAATTCCACGATAAAGTTACAAAGGAGAGGAATTTCGCAATAAAGTTACGAAGGAGAGGAATTCCGCGATAAAAGCACAAGCACAGACTTTCCGCGATAAAGTTACAAAGCACAAGATTTCCGCGATAATGTGGCAAAGGCTAAAATCCGCGATAATTTACCAAGGTTTGTGGTATCCGCGATAAAGCTCTGTTCCTCTGGAAATCGGCGAATGAAAATGAGATTATGAGGTTTCCAACCTGGTATGTATAGGGGTGGGCCTACGGGCCGGAATTCCGAGAAATTTTCGAATGTGTCCGAATTCAGCGTGCTTACTATCAAAACGGTCGTATCGACGAGACAATTGATTTGAGATGCATGGTTTTTATCTCCGAGAATCCGGAAATGCATTGGGATCCATGCACATAAAGAAGGTTAGTGGTTTACGACTCAGAAGCTGAATCTACAAACCAGTGAACTATTGAAATTACCCGGGGATATTTTAGTAATTCGCATACCCCGGGAACCTTTTGCCACGTTCCCCAAGGTATTCTAATTTTATTTCGGTCTGAAATTGCGTCGGGGGTATTTTCGTAATATGGACACCCCTGGGTCGAATCGGTGACATTACGATTTATATCCGGAGTGAGATTGAGTTTTTTCGTAGAAGTGGGGTCGAATCAGGCCAGATTGGACAAGAGTGGGCTTTGAATCCGCAGGTGCGTTGCTGGGCCTAAATTCTCTATAAATATAGGTCTTTGGTCATTTGAAAGGGGTCGGAATCCAAATCGAAGAAAAACTCGAATTCTTAAATCGTAAAGCTCTCCAAGTCCCGATTTTCGCGATAATATTGCACATGAGCTGTTTTTCGCGATAATATTGTACATGAGCTGAAATTCGCGATAAAATTTCACATGAGCTGAAATTCGCGATAAAATTGTACATGAGTTGAAATCCGCGATAATATTGCAAAGGAACTGAAATTCGCGATAATATTACTCAGAGGTTTCATTTTCGCGATAATATTGCAAAGGAACTGAAACTCGCGATAATATTACTCAGAGGTTTCATTTTCGCGATAATATTGCACATGAAATGAAATGCGCGATAATATTACTCAGAGGCTTGATTTTCGCGATAAAGTTGCACATGAAAGCCAAAATCCGCGACCAAATATGTTCACATGAAAATTCCGCGAGAATTTGCACAATGCAGGTTAAATCCGCAATAAAGTTGCATATGAAGGCCGAAATCCGCGATAAAATTTCTCATGAACAGTAATTTCTGCACTTTTGCGCCGGTTTCAAGTTTTAGCTCATTTTTCGTCCCGGATCGAGACTACGTCACTTACTTTTATCGGAAAGAATATATTTTGTAATTGTAAACTTTTTATCATAGTGAAACACCCAGGTAGAGCTGCGCTCTCCCGAGGACGTAAGCACACATATTGTGGGCCCAACCTCGTAATTTCTCGTGTCTAAAAAAAAAAAAAAAAAAAAATGGACTGATCAAAAACACCACAAATATTTTAACACAAGATCAGCGACTTATTGCCTGTAGCCACGACATATTGCTCGTAGTCGCGACTTGTTGCACGTTTCTTCTCCCAGAGTCGCGACTTGTTGCAGTCTCCGATTGAGCCGCGAGTTGTTGCTTTGTGATCTGGGTCGCGGGTTGTTGTTTGCTGATTAGCGAGTTGTCGACCACAATTCGCGACTGCATACCGGTCGGGCACAGCGGAGTATTCTTGATCGTTTTTCGAGCTGTTTTCATCTGGATTATTATTACCACCTCATTGTACTTGTATCCTTTTATTATTATAATGAAAACCAAGGTAGAGCTTCGCTCTCCCGAGAACGTAAGCTCACACATTGTGGGCTCAAACTCGTATATCGCTCGTGTCCCCACAACAATTAAATTTCGAGTAATAATAAATTCACTGATCATAAACAAACGCTATAAAATATTTTTAGATGAGATCATGTACCATGATATATGTGATTAAACTATAGTTTAAATATTTATGGCATGAAGTCATGTTGTTATGACTTGCACGATCATTCCTTTTCGAACTAATTTTTTTGTATATATAGCTAGTATTCGTGATGTTAGCCTTTATTTAGTTTGAATACACTTGGTTTAACCAAATTTACAATGTTATTTGTATGAATATGATTTGACTCATTTTTCACATAGTTTCACATTTCTATGTTTGATGATTTTGATTTCAATTATACTTGAATTGATGTTGTTATTACATGAATACATGTTGTTAGAACAAAAAATAACTTGGTTATACCATGATTTACGTGATTAAATTTTAGTTTAAATTTTTAAGTCATGAAGTCATGTAGTTATGACTTGCAAGATCATTCCGTTTTCGATCTTATTTTGTATATACTCTAAGTATTTGTGATTTTAGTCTATATTTAGTTTGAATACACTTGGTATTACTATATTTACAATGTGATTTGTATGAATATGATTTGACTCATTTTTCACATAGTTATACATGTTATAGGTGTGATGATTTTGAATTCAATTAAACTTTAATTGATGTTGTTAAAACATGAATACTTGTTGTTAGCACAAAGAATAACTTGGTTATACCATGATTTATGTGATTAAACTATAATTTAAATGTTTATGGCATGAAGTCATGTTGTTATGACTTGCACGATCATTCCATTTTCGAACTTACTTTTTTTATATAAACAACATGTATTCGTTATGTTAGCTTTTATTTAGTTCGAATACACTTGGTTTTACAAAATATACAATGTGACTTGTATGAATATTATTTGTCTAATGTTTCACATAGTTCCACATGTTCTAGCTTTGATGATTTTGATTTCAATTAAACTTGAATTGATGTTATTAAAACATGAATACATGTTGTTAGAACAAAGAATAATTGGTTATACCATGATTTATGTGATTATACTATATTTTAAATGTTTATGGAATAACGTCATGTAGTTATGACTTGCACGATCATTCCGTTTACGAACATACTTTTTTGTATATGCAACAAATATTCGTGATGTTATCATTTTTTTAGATTGAATATACTTGGTTGTACCAAATTTACAGTGTAATTTGTATGAATATGATTTGACTCATTCTTCACATAGTTCCACATGTTCTAGTTGTGATGATTTTGATTTCAATTAAACTTGAATTGATGTTGTTAAAACATGAATACATGTTGTTAGAAAAAAAAATGACTTGGTTATACCATGATTTATGTGATTAAACTATAGTTTAAATGTTTATGTCATGAAGTCACTTTGTTATGACTTGCACGATCATTCCATTATCGAACTTACTTTTTTTGTATATACAACAAGTATTCGTGATGTTAGTCTTTATTTAGTTTGAATACACTTGGTTTTACCATATATACAATGTGATTTGTATGAATATTATTTGTCTAATGTTTCACATAGTTCCACATGTTCTAGGTTTGATAATCTTGATTTCAATTAAACTTGAATTGATTTTATTAAAACATGAGTACATGTTGTTAGAACAAAGAATAATTTGGTTATACCATGATTTATGTGATTATACTATAGTTTAAATGTTTATGGCATAAAGTCATGTAGTTTTGACTTGCACGATCATTCCGTTTACGAACATACTTTTTGTATATACAACAAGTATTCGTGATGTTATCATTTTTTTAGTTTGAATACACTTGGTTGTACCAAATTTACAATGTGATTTGCATGAATATGATTTGACTCATTTTTCACATAGTTCAACATGTTCTAGTTGTGATAATTTTGATTTCAATTAAACTTGGATTGATGTTGTTAAAACATGAATACATGTTGTTAGAACAAAAAATAACTTGGTTATACCATGATTTATGTGATTAAACTATAGTTTAAATGTTTATGTCATGAAGTCATGTTGTTATGACTTGCACGATCATTCCATTTTCGAAATTACTTTTTTTGTATATACAACAAGTATTCGTGATGTTAGCCTTTATTTAGTTTGAATACCCTTGGTTTTACCAAATTTAAATAGGTCGATCAGTTCGCCATAAAAGCTTAAGAAGTAGAGTGTTGCGGGTAGTTTTGTTTCGTTGTTTTTTATGTCGTAGTCTTCCGCTCCTATATTGTTGTTTTGTAAATGGTAAACTCGTTATGTTTTGAAGTCTATGAAATAGTTTAAAGTTTGTAATTTCCATGTTTAAAAGTGTATGTATATGTACGAATGTTTTTTGTTATGTATATAGAAGTGTTTTAAGTTGTAAGATTTATTTTAGTATAGTTTATTTATAATGTTACAAATACATTAGGATAGATAATAAGAACATGTATGGCCTTACGCTCTATTTTATACAGTATGGCATCATGTCTCGTCTTATTTATATTTATATAAGATGGGGCATGACATATACTGTAACACTTCCTATATGTCATGCCCCATGTCTCGAATATTCGCACTTGCTATACTTAGCATACAATTTCTCTTTTCTGAGGGTCTGTAACACTATTATCAAATGTCGCTCATGTTCTTCTTGGTTGCGGGAGTAAAATAGGATATCGTCGATGAACACCACTACGAACTTATCTAGGTACTCTAGAAACACTCGATTCATCAAATCCATGAAAATTACTGGGCCATTAGTAAATCCAAATGGTACAACTGTACATTCGTAATGCTCGTATCTCGTTCGAATGGCCATTTTTTTGATATCCCCTTCCCTCACTAGGCCTTGATGGTATGTAATAGCCAAGGAAAAAAAGGTACGACGAAACAAATAGTAGGGAATGTAGCGGTAAAGTCTAGACGAGAGATAATGAGAGATACGGGAACGAAAGAACGTAAAAGGGAACGAAAAATAGAAAGGTAAAGAAAAGTAAAGAAAAGATAAAAGAGGGGTCAAAAGCAAAAGAAGGAGGGGTCAAAGTGTGAATTAGAAAAGTTAGGATGTGTATAAATAGGGGTGAGGAGGCCCAAAAACGAGTTAATCATCATTAAGACCCGAAAATCCGAAAATACCCGCAAAGAAGGAAATTATCGCGAATTTTGCCCATGCATGCATTTTATCGCGAATTTTTGAATGAGCATATTATCGCGGATTTTCGTTGAAGAGTGAATTGTCGCGGAAATCTGGACAGTGCAATATTATCGCGAAAAACGTTACAAGTGAAAATTGTCGCGGAAATCGGACCAAAGGAGAAATTATCGCGAAAAACGTGACAAGTGCAATATTATCGCGGAAATCGTACCTAAGGTGAAATTATCGCGGATTTGTGATTTCAGCATAGAATTATCGCGAATTTCGAGGAAAAAGTGGAATTAAGTGTTTTCGTTACGTCTCGACGTCGGATCGGGAGAGGAAAAGGACACGTGGGGTCTACGGTAATCACATGGTTAACAATAAGATAATAACGTCGGAATTCGAATAACTAAGACCTGTTACGAAATGCAGGGGAAGCACGGGAGGATTATAACAAGCTAAAGCGAACGGTAAGCGGAGTGAACACAATATAGTAAGGGAATGTTCAGACTTAAGGAATGGAATTGGGTTAATAAAGAAGGAAGAAATGATACGAATGAACGAGATAAATGATAATAAGACTCGGGGTGAGGAAGGATGGACCGTCCGACCGAACCCGGCATCGTGCCTAGTACACGATTCGCCAAAGGAAGGGCATGCCTGATGAAGGGAACGATAAATTCCAAAGAGGAAAAGATACGTACGAAGAGGGCGGAACGGATCCGGGTGGAAAAAGGGGTAGCGCCTTAGTACCCACCCGGGGAAGGGATGCATATGACCCGTCGAGTCATCCAACAGCTAACGGTTGGCTTGGGCGGGACATGCACCGAGCATGTTAATCTCGGCAACAGAAAAGTTAATGAATAATGGAAATGATAAGGGTAAAAGAAGAGGGAATAAGAAAACGGTTAAGTGAAATGGTTCATGTGTGTGTGTAAGATGTAACTAAGAAGTAAGAAAGATAATGTGTAGTGTGTGTGAAGTTTCCTTTAATAGATTAGGGTTTAGGGTGACGCAGGTGAGATATGATAGGGACGGGGAAAGAGGTCGTCGGTTGTCCGGTGATAGAGTCCGGTCCTTCGGAGAACACTCTAAATTATGCAGTCGTACTTTAATGTTTTGAACTATGTTTTAAATTTGCTTCCGAATATTTCCGTTTTAATTATCATGTTTTAACAAAACAACTAGGCCCAAATTAGGGTCGTTACATGGTACCTCGACCTCAAGTCCAACTTTGAGAACACCGCCGCAACTTGTAACTGATCAAACGGGTCGTCAATCCTCAGTAGTGGGTACTTGTTCTTTATCGTAACATTGTTCAACTCCCGCTATTCGTAGCACATTCTTAACCCACCGCTTTTCTTCCTAACAAATAACATCGGTGCACCCCAAATGAAGTTGCTCTACCTAAGAAAGCCCTTTTATGAAAGCAACTCAATCTGTTTATTCAGTTCCTGCATCTCTCTTGGTGCCATTCGGTATGGGGCCTTGGAGATTGGTTGGGTCCCAGGTAGCAATTCTATTTCCATTTCCACTTCCCTTTGGGGTGGTTTGCCCGTTAGTGGAGATGGAAATAGAATGCTAATTAGCGAGACTGCCTCCAAGGGAGTCCCTTTCTTCTTGGTGGTGACGAATGCTAACCAACTCTACTGGTCAATATATTCTCCCTCTCCTACCATAATCGGTTTCCCAACAAGGTATCTTTTCCCTTCTTGCGTCGTACTAAAAGCGAACGTAAGTTCTCGACATTTCATTTTCACATCGTAGTTAGATAACCAATCCATCCCAGTATAGCATCGAATCACATGTCTCCTAGTTCAATCAAATCTGCCTCTGTTCGTACTGTGTTTATTTCTACCACACACTCCTTATAGATTCTGTTTGCCTCCAAGGCTTCGGATCCCGGTGTTCTTACCTTGATTTTAGCTTTACATCCCTTTATGCCAAATCGTTTTGCTAACTTCTTCGACACAAACGAATGTGTTGCCCCACAATCAAATAATATGAAAGCTGTAAAGAAATTAATAAGTAGTGTACCTGCCACGATGTCTTCGGCCTCCGAGGCCTGCTCCTTATTTACTAGGAACACTCACACATTCCACGTAATCCTTTCCTTCGTCCTGCTCTCGGTAGCCCCAGTTCGATCTTTCTCTTCTTTGTAGTACATTCCCGAGCAAAGTGTCCTTCCTTTCCGCACTGAAAACAACTGTTAGTCCCTGCCCAACATTCTTTGAAGTGGTTCCTCCAGCATTTGGTGCGCAAGGGCCTGATTGGGGCTCCCTGTGCACACCCGAAGCATTTTGTAGTAGCCTTTCCTATCCATTCCCTAGAACTCTTGGGACATTCCTTATCCATCCTTTGCAGTCCTTCGTCTACTCGGACTGCAGCTGCCACTAAACTCAACAACTTTTTAGAAGAATCATAACGCAACGCAATCAAATATGTAATAGACTTCACCAGTGCATTAAAGGGTGCAAACGACGAATATAATTGATCCTTGAAGTCCTAGTACGAAACAAATAGAGAACTTCGGCAACCGATTGAACCATCGTAGAGCTGACTCCTTTAAAGAAGCAGCGAAAATAAAACACATGGCGGCATTGCTGAAATTCATTAGACTAACGTGAATCTCCAGATTGGATGTGTGAGCATGGGGTCAGTCGATTCCCGATATTGTGGAAGATCCTTTGACATCTCGATGTATTCGGATCTTGTAGCGTTAATAATTGCTTTGGAAAATGGGGATAGGGCGTTAGAGGTGTTCCATGGACTTTGTAGGGCCACCATTGAAGGCATAATCTTTCCTCTGCCATTATAGCGCTCCATCGCCCTCTCTTGACCACCACAGTCACCCTCATAGACAGAGGTGTGATGAGTATCTTTTTTATGCTCACCATATACCCGCCTTCTTTCGTATCCGATGCCAAGATTGGCCTCCAATTGATTCATTCGAGCATTATTCTGCTCGTTCTTATTGCTCATCTCTTGGAACATTGATTCAATCAATTTCCCAATTCTCTGCAATGTAAAAGTCTGTTCTCCCCTAGAGTGACAGGTGGCGCTCAGGGGTTCCGAGCGGGAGCTATATCCTCGACAATAATTTCATCATAAACAGGCTCGTGGACAACATTGCTTCTTCGAGATTGTCTTCGGGCCTCCACTTCTTCTAATTGAGCGATTAAAGTACGTCTTCGCTCCTCTAAATCCTCATCTTCACAATATCGGTAAGCAGACTCGCAACTCGACCGGTTCTTCCAAATTCAAAACATCTTGAAAGGCATCGAGGAGGTGGAGGAAAAACCATAGCTACCTTCCCGGACAAATACCCACTCCAGGAAGGTTGGGTAGTAACTTCTTGACATGGGAGATCTTCCGGAAGTTATGACAGAGCCCCTCATGATACTATATTTTTATCATTCCCAGTCACCTGGGGATTCGTCTCCACCTTAATTTCTTCATCAACTTCATTTTCATCATCAGAATTCCCTAGCGCCATGATAATAACAGAAATTAAAACTCAGCAGAAAAGCTCTTTGTGGGACTAGGTCTCGGGTCCCCACGGACGGTGCCAAACTGATCTAGTCTAAAAATATTTTAGAGTGTTTGTTTTTTATGAGTCAATTTCTTATATAACTTTGAGTTCAATTATTGTGGGGCATACTAGCGATATACGAGGTTGGGTCCACAGTGTTTGAGCTTACATCCTATGGGAGAGCAGTGTTGTACCTTTGTTTCCACTATAACAATCAACGAATACAATTACAAATGAAGGATATCAATGATCCGGATAAAAATAGCTCGAAAAACGATCGATTTCAATCTGTCGCACCCGACCAACCAAAGAAAAAGATGTAAGTCCAATGGCCAAGCAAAAAGTCGCGAGACAGGGGTGCAAAAAGTCGCGACTAGAGGGACGAAAAGTCGCGAGTCCACTGGCCAAGCAAAAAGTCACGAGAGGCAAGATATGGCGGGTCTGCCTTAGTGAAAAATGATACGAAACTTGCTAACCAGGGAAACTGTGCAAAAACTAGCGAACATGGTGTTGAGTCGCGACTTTTGGTACACAAAGTCAGGGGCCGCCACTTCTGAAGCGAAAAGTCACGGGTGTGAGGTTGAAAATCGAAATCTCGCGAATATTCGGGCAAATTCGAACAAGATCCTTGCCTTGGGTAGTGTGAAAATTGTATGAATCATTTCCAATGCCCTACGGGCTTATATTTATAGAAGAATGCAGCCCAATAAGTCAGTTTATGGCCCAAAAGCCCAATTTCAATCAACTTACCCATATGACTTAGAAAATACCCAACTAAACCGGGTGGAGTGTCGTGACATCCCGGAACTTCTGAAATGCATCCTGATCAAAAGCTAGTTAGAAATAACGATGACAAAATACCGAAAAATACCGTTAACTAATTATCTATCTCTAAATATTATGCAGATAGTATTAAATATCGCCAAAACTTACAGGGGCACTCTCTTCGGATGCCAAATTACGAAAATACCCCTAGCCCAGTTCGGGACCAAAATTGTCGAAAATTGCTATAAACATCATTATAAAACTCATCCGTACACTCGGGAGGTCCGAATTATGAGAATACCCCCTGTAATTTGCATTTTTCGTTAAATACACGATAAATTCAAAAATATCGCTTAGCCACGTCGGACGAGCTCACGGGGTATCATAATATCACTCCCCATCAAAGGTAAGGGGATTGACACACTCTCAGTCCTCGAAATTTGGCTTGAGCTCAAAGATGTTGACGATCTGTTGCTTAATAATATTATTCTGCTCTTCCACCAATCCTAGGGAGTAGGTTGTCGCTAGGATTTTAAAATTTGGCGAGATAACGAACCGATCCATAAGTGACCATTTGTCTACTTCATGATTGTCGATCTCTTGCTATAGAGTAATGATCCGACCATCATATTCCGAGCACTTCTTGGTGATGTCCTGGAGAATGCCATCGGTAGAGTTCATGAAATGTTGGACTTTATCTTTATGAACTTCAAGAGTTTGGCAGTACTCATCCTAGACATATTTAAGTGCGCTTGCGGCGAGATCGACATTCTTCCATTTGGCATCCAGCTTAACTGCAACGAGGTCACGCTAGGTTTCAGTTTCGGCTCTCTTTGTTAATTCTATTTGGATTTCGTTGGCCAAACGGGATAGCTCTTTTGTAATTACATCCACTCTGTTTTTCAGAGTCTTGTTCTACTCTTGAATATAAGGGAGTTCTTGTACTTGACACCTTACTTGAAGCAATTTGATCCTTTGCTTCATAAAGTTTCTTCTGTAGAAGTGCGGTCGCGTTCAAAGAACAAGTTATCTTATGATATATAGACAACGTTTCTTCGACATCTGCATCCATGGATAATTAGCATGATATGAAGCAATTCTTTACAATTATTTGAAGTACCTCACGAAAGGCGATCACTGCTTCGCCAAGTGAATTAAGGAAAGCGGTCGACAGAGTGTCGACCACCAGCATCTCGTTAATATGAGTACTGACTCATGGCTTCGCTGCCAACTGGTGGTGGAAGAATAACAACTTTCACAATGGTTTTGCTTTGGAATTCAGCAATCCATGAAGGGAAACTTTGGCTTCTAGATGACGAACTTGCTTCAAAATGTGATGTAGCTTCATTCGTCATTTGTGTTTGGACTGGAGGGGGCGGAAGGTTGGTCATTGGGGTTGTTTGCAACCTTGTTGGAAACTCCCTCAGATAGTCGATTAGCTGGACTTGCTCAGCCTGCATGATTTCATTGAAGAGTGAACTACGTTTGGCAGTCCAACCGGCGATACTAAAACAACTCTCAAGTGTTTGATCTTCAAAAAAATTAGTTTACCCTTTCAACGAGGGGTTCTATTTGATGACGACGATCACCAGAGGGTGTGCAGTTGACCCTTCGACATCGTTAGCCGACCGCAATGCTTCTGCCACCTCATAAACATCCCTTTCTGCATCAATTTCTGCTAAGGAATGTGGCGGCGATGATGACAAAGGAGATCTCTTTTTTGATGAAGAGATCTGTAAGCAATAAAAAGATAGAATATGAGACACAACTATACAAAGGATATGTGTTTGACAATATGATGCTAATTACCTTAGCCTTCTCTTTCTGTAGTGCTTTAGCAATCATCTCATGTTTTCTCTTCAATTTTACCCTATATGAGAGTTTAGAGGAGGAAGCTAAAACATGAAACAAAGTTAATTTGGAAGAGTAAATCAATAAGTAAGAGCCTTGTGTTCTGCAGTTGGCGATGGAGGTTGAACACAGAGTCGACCGATGTGATCGCTCATCGCTCGACATGTAATGTACATAAGGATAAGATTATCCTCTGCACATAACACTTTCCAGCTGAGACAATCGTCTTTCTCTGGAAAGCTTTCCATAAAGGTCAGCAAGTTGTTCAGCTTATCAGCGGAAATTATTGTTTCTTCACCGTCGATCGTGAGTTTTTAGTAGCGGACCACACTTGGAAAGGGAATTCAAGGAGAAATACCACAGCTTGCGTTGGAAAAAAACATGGGTTCCCGATCGCCACATCACCTTGTAGATCGTCATGAAGTTGGTGACGGTTGGGGCGATCTTAGCAGTGTTGCAGTAGTGAATGAAGGCAACGATTACCAAGTAGATGCTTTTCATCAGTACAAAAATGGGCATCGCCAAGGCCCACAGCAGTTCAACTACAATTGGGTGAAGGGGAAACCTCAACACATTCTTCAGAGTAGAGATCGTCAATGGCACAACATTGCTCAGTGACGATCTGCCATCAGCGGGCCATGGTTCGGACCCAGGTTCCCTTGCTTCCAGTTGGTATTCATCAGGAAAACCGTATTATTCACGAACATAGTAAACATTCGAGAGATAAAATTAAGATGAAAAGGAGATAAAATAGCCTTAGCAATAGCCAAGAAAATAGCTTTTAAACATGAAAAGGAGATAAAATTTAGATGAAGATTCCATAATCAAGGTCAAAATAAAAACCTGGATGATTCTGAGTAAGTTGAGGGAGAAAAATGTGGTCGCTTGAGTTGGTTGAGAGGTTACCGGAAATTGCCTGAGAATCAAGAGAATAGAAGTTTTAAGAAGCGCGATCGATTATGATGACGAAGGAGTTTTTTGTTTGGAATCGACGCTTAGGATTGTCCCATGTGGACGGTTTAGGTCGGCGATGGGACAAACCTGACACATTACGCAGTACGCAGAATTTGAAAAGGCGCTTGTCGATCGGAAGAAATTTTGATGATAGGTGACCACACATAAATTATGGCGAAGTCAACTTCCCTCGACTTTCGGCAACGACGATCAATTGAAGTTGAGGGGCTAATGTTAATGCATAAACTATGATAGCGGGTCAGGTTTAGCGGATTGGGTTTTATGCATAAATAAGGCAGAAGTCGATCAGTACATTTTCTCAATTGCATCCGATCAACACCTAGACACTCGCCTTGTGATGAAGTTGAACGATCGACAAGGCCGATCAGAATCGTCAGTTTCAAATTGGCGTTCAAACATTTGATCGCTAAATGGAAACATGATCAACAATGTTTAGTGATTAATGTAAACAACGGCTGCGCCACCAATTCCAAATGGCGCCGCGCGACTTTTAGGCAACTTAAAGTCATATAAATCAGCTCGAGGGCGGCTGATGTGATGAGAATAGATTACAATTAGATTTTGTAATTTTAAATTGTGTCATCACCCTTATAAATTGGGCACAAGATATTGTGGGAGGATAAGTTATCTCCTTTGCCTGCTACACTAACATTCTTAGTGAAGTTCATCCTGGTTTGCTGCTCCGTGAGTTTTTCTCTCGGTTCTCGGGTTTTCCACGTATAATTCCTTGTTTTTCTCATTACGGCAATCGAATACCAGCGTTTATCCTCACTAAAATTATAAGTAGTGAAGAATTGATTTTTACTCTTAAAAATTTCTAACCTAAATAGTTTAATTGATCAATAAAATTCGAATAATCAACGACTCAAACCACTAAAACAGATAACTAAAATCGAATAAGATTGGTGACTAATTAACTTTGTAACGACCCTAATTTGGGCCTAGCTGTTTTGTTAAAACGTGCTAAATAAAACGAAACATTCGAATGTAAACTGAAAACGTAGTTCGAAAACAACAATGTTCGACAACATAATTTAGAGTGTTCTCTAAAGGACCGGACTCTATCACCGGACAACCGACGACCTCCTTCCCATGCCCCTCTCATACCTTGTCCGTGTCACCTACAAAATCTGTAAAGCGGTCACAATTTATTAAAGGAAACTTCACACACGCTACACATTATCTTTTCGTTTCTTAATTAGACCGTCCACACACACGTGAATCCTTCCTTTTAACCGTTTTTCTTATTTCATTCTTCTTTTACCCTTATCATCCCCCTCATACTTTAACTTTACTGTTGCCGAGAATAACATGCTCGGTGCATGTCCCGCCCAAGCCAACCGTTAGCTGTTGGATGACTCGACGGGCCATATGCTTCCCTTCCCCAGGTGGGTACTTAGGCGCTACCCCTTTTTCCACCCGGATCCGTTCTGTCCTTTACGTACGCGTCTTTCCATCTTTGGAACTTATCGTTCCCTTCATCAGGCATGCCCTTCCTTTGGCAAATCGTGTACTAGGCACGATGCCGGGTTTGGTTGGACGGTCCTTCCTTCCTCACCCCGAGTCTTATTAACATTTATCTCGTTCATTTGTGTCTTTTTCTTCCTTCTTATTAACCCAATCCCATTCCCTAAGTTTGAACCTTCCCTTACTATATTGTGTTCACTCCGCTTACCTGTTGTTTTCACTTGTTATAATCTCTGGTGCTTCCCTGCAATCCGTAACATATTTCAGTACCTCATTTTTTGACGTTATTATCTTATTATTGACTGTTTGGTTACTGTAGACCCTTCGTATGTTCCTTCCTCACGATCCAACGTTGAAATGCGACGAAAACACCCTAATTGTATGTTTGCGCGATAAAGTTGTTCTGTTCCTGAAATTCGCGATAAAAAGATACGCGGTTTACATTTTCGCGACAATTTGTGAAGCATTTTATTTTCGCGATAAAGTTGTCTCTTTGGAAGATTCGCGATAATTTTCAACGTGGGAATTTCCCCGATAATATTCCACGCAGAAAATTTTCGCGACAACGTTGCTTACCAGAATTTCCGCGATAATAATTACAGCCCTATTTTCGCGATAATTTTTGCTGCTCCGAGATTTTCGCGATAATTTCTTGCTTTGGCGTGTTTCCATACGTTTTTATGGTTTAGTGATAAATGACTTGGTTTTTGGGCCTTCTAACCTCTATTTATAGGCATTTTAACTTTGCTAATTCACATTTTGACCCCTCCCACTTTTCACTTTTACCCCTCCTTAATCTTTTGCTTTACTTTTCAATCTTTTCGTTTCTTTTATCGTTCTTTCGTTCCCGTATCCCTCGTTATTTTCCTTCTAGACCTTATCACCATATTCCCTGCTACCATTCCAACATACCTTTTTCTTAGCTATTACAAACTTGATTTTTATTAACTAAAACCGATTAAACGAAATGATTATAACCAATAAATCGTATTATAGGAAGACACTGCTTTTATACTTATAAAGACGTTAGCTTAGTTTTAAGCATGGTTTTAAAAACAGATTCGAACCTGCCGATTCGATCGGAATCGGCCACACTACCGATCAGACTCGAACCGATTCACAGTTTAATTTAAAAATCGGTTTTATTACCTCAAAAACATATTTATTTTTTAAAGTAGGTTAAAGATGAGTTGCTCACATTATGAATCTTACCTTTCTACATCTTCAATTTTTCTATGTGAACTCACGACTCTCCATGAAAAGAAGCATTTCATATTATATTTTTAGTGTGAGTTTTGTGTCCATCAAGATAATGATTTTTACCTATCTAATTGTTTGTTCTTGTATTTTACAAGGTACACAAATATTTGATTCGACTTTTGTTTGCTCATTTCTTGGTTTCATAATAATTTTTGTTCTATATCTATAATCTATGGTTTGGATTAATATTGCGATGCCTTCAATGTTTATTATTTTGACTTCTACTAAGATCTTATCGGTGTCATAGTAATAGTCTGTATAAAGTTATGAATTAAATGAATCGTATAAGGGGAATAATGAAGATTGCTCTTGAACTAATTTGTATAAATTTTTTTTATTTTACTTCATATTATTATTTGATAATTAAACTTTTGATACCTAAAACTCTTATTATTTAATGAAAAATTTGTACTTTTATTAATTTTTTTATATATCTAAATATATAATTACATATTTTAACATTAAATTTTTGAAATATATATTATTTTTGTTTTTAAACATTATTTTTTATTTTTGTATCAAACCGGTTCAAACCAATCCGACAGGTAAAGGTATTTCCGATCTATCGATTCGACCGGTTTTTAAATCCATGATGCTTAGCATACGTCCCAGATGGCAAGACAGGTAATTAAATGAATAATTGTGTGCTTTCATTTTCCACACATGCCATTATCAACATGCTATTGGAATGTCCTTTGTACCCGTATTTTTCTCTCTCTTACATTTACCAACAATAACTCTAAATCGGAACTCTTTTAGTGCCGGATTCGGTCCAAATCGGCCGAATCAGACAAAACCGGTACGTTTTTGGAACATAACTTCCAACAATATAGAGAAATCATTGATCGAATTTTTCAAATTTGAATATGAAGTATACAAATAAATTTGTCTTCAAGATTTGAACACCCCTATCTCCTATTGTTTATACAATAAATCATTTCTATTTGCTGAATTTAAATAAAAGATAATACAGATTATTAGTTTGCAAAAATAAGTAATTATTATGTGTATGTTAAAGTATTATCAATCATATAAATGCATATATCATAAATGAGTTTTATTTAAATCTTTTAATGTCATTTTATATAAAAAGTTAATTCATACTTAATAAAGTATTTAAATTAAATATAATTAAAAAATAGTAGAAACTATTAATACAAATAACTTAACATGGAATATAAAGTAGTGTCAAAATTCTATTGTATTTCTTGAAGAATTCATTCTACACTACATCCAGCAAACACCTGATTCAATTTTTGAATAAAAACACTGGAAATCCAAATTAAGAAATAAGTCCTGAAATGACAGCTTGGAATTGAGCTTGGACTGGGACTCTCATGGTGCATAGGACAAATGTTGAATCCATTGATTGGATGAGAATTCATTATGATTTTGAAGGAGCCATGGAAGAGAAGCAACACACATGGAAGAGAAGGAGCCATGGATTAATACACTGTCAAGATTCTGGAAATAGGGGTGAGGATTAGAAGAAAATGAGGGAGAGTTAGAGAGAATTGGGGAAGAAGTGAGGAAGGAGGGGGGGAAGAGTTTGAATAAGATTCATAATCGATAGTCTGATCGTACCAAAACACAGGTTTTTATACCATGTCTTACATAACGGTTATATGATAGTTGCTACATTCTAAAGGCTTAACGACTACTGAATTGGGTTAGGCTGAGCCCATTCATCTTTAGTTGCCCAAGATGGCGACCCGACCCGAGGGTTGATTTGGATCTTCTCCAAGTTCCTTAGCGGAATTCTTCTTTCTACAGCGTTCCTTGCCTTGAGTGATCAGCTCCTGGTTTCCTTTGATTGTCCTGCAATTGTACAATTAATTAGACAATTATCAGTTGGGTTCATAACATTACCCCCGTCTGAAGAGAATCCTTGTCCCCAAGGATCGAATCTAGGAAATTTGTTGTGGAGCCAATCCAAATCCTCTCATGTCCATTGGGAAGGTGAAGATCTGTCCCATTGAATAAACAATTGTGTGGCGGGTTTCTGATTATGAGGTATGATGCTCCTGTCCAATACTTGATATGGTTGAACTGATAAGGTTCCTGAATCAGAGAAGTTTGGAGAGTGAGGCACGGGCACGTTCTTCTTCCCCAGGTGAGCTTTCAGCATAGAAACATGGAAAACTGGATGAAGCTTGGAATCCGGAGGTAAGGCTAGTTTGTATGCGACAGAGCTAACTTTTGATATGATTTTGTAAGGTCCATAATATCGAGTAGCTAGTTTGATGTTGCGGCGTAGAGCAATAGAATTTTGGCGATATGGTTGTGATATTACCCGGGGGTATTTTAGTAATTCGCATACCCCGGGAACCTTTTGGCACGTTCCCCAATGTATTCATTATATTTCGGTTCTAAGGGACATCGGGGGTATTTTCGTAATATTGTCATCCCGGGCGCAATCGACACGCCCACTATGGTATTTTCGGTATTTTGATGTTATTTCGAGTTGAAATGGCGTCGTGGGTATTTTCGTAATATTCTCATCCCGGGCGCGATCGACACTCCCACTATGATATTTTCGGTATTATAATGTTATTTCGGGTTGTAATGGCGTCGGGGGTATTTTCGTAATTTGGACACCCTCGGTTCCAATCGGTACGCCCACTATGGTATTTTCGGTATTCTAATGTTATTTCAGGTTGAAATGGCGTCGGGGTATTTTCGTAATTTGGACACCACCAGGCGCAATCGGTACGCCTACTATGTTATTTTCTATACTCTGATGTATTGCTATTGGCTTTGTGCATCTGGAGGCCGCATGGAAAGTTTCCGGAGGAGACAATTATTTTTGGATAATTACGAGTCGGAGTGACCCCAAGGGTCAAGGGTCGATCGAGAAGCGCCCCAGACGATCGGAGAAATTATGATTTATATCCATGGTGAGACCGGATCTCTTTGTAGAGGCTGAGCCAAATGAGGACAAATTGGAAAAGATTGGCTTTGAGCCCTTAAATGAGTTGGTGGGCTAAATACCATATAAATATATGTCCCAGGTACTTTGGAGGGGGATCGGAATCGAAGTCGAAAAAGACTCGGAATCTGAAATCTTAAAACCTTCCATGTCCCGGAATCTGCGATAATATTACTCAGGAGCTCAAATTTGCGATAACATTACTCAGGAGATCAATTTCGCGATAATTGTGTTCATGAAATCAAATATGCGACAATTTCCTTAAGAGTTTCAAATTCGCGACAATTTGTTATTGAGTTCGAAATCCGTTATAATATTGCTCAGGAAATCAAATTCGCCACAATTTGCTAAGGAACATCAAAATTCGCGATAATTTTGCATATGAATAGTGATTTATGCGATAATTTCCTTAAGAGCTTCAAATCCGCGACAATTTGTTATTGAGTTCAAAATCCACGATAATATTGCTCAGGAAATCAAATTCGCTACAATTTGCTAAGGAACATCAAAATTCGCTATAATTTTGCATACAAAAGGCCAATTCCGCGATAATATTTCAAATGAATAGTGATTTCTGCACTTTCGCGCCGGTTTCCAATATCGAGCTCATTTTTCGTCCCAGATCGAGACTACGTTATTTACCTTGATCGGAGAGACCATATATTTTGTATTTGTGAACTTTTTATCATAGTGAAACACCCAGGTAGAGCTTCGCTCTCCTGAGGACGTAAGCCCACACATTGTGGGCCCAACCTCGTAATTTCTCGTGTCTTAACAACAACAATAAAAAAAAAATTCTGACTGATAAAATGTACACCAAAAATATTTTAAGACTAGATCAGTTTGGCGCCGTCTGTGGGGACCCGGGAGTTTATCCCATTGAGAGCTTTATTACTGGGTTCGGATTTCTGTCATCATGACTACTCGGAATTCTGATGATGATGTTTTCGATGAAGAGATTGAGGTCGAAACTAATCCTCGGGCGAACGATGAGGTTGCCCCGTTACCGGGGACTCAATCATCAATCCTGGAGGAGCCTCTTGCTCAAAATGTTAATGTTCGACCCTCTCGGAGCGGGTTTTTTTCCGGAAGGGCACCCATTTTTTATCCTAATCTGTCTCGATGTTTATCTAGATGTTATAAGAGGACCGGACGAGTCGATGTTCGAAACAATGTCCATTTCTTACCGCCGGCACGATCTAAATCTGCAAATCATAATAATGAGGATGTGGATTTGGAAGAGCGAAGACGCATTCTAATCGCTCAGTTGGAAGAAGTGGAGGCCCGAATGTCACGAAGGAGTAATGTTGTCCTTGAGCCTGTTGACGACGGAGTTACTGCTGAGGATATACCTCCCGCTCGGAATCCCCGAGCACCATCTGTTACGCTAGGGGGAGAGCAAACTTTTACTCTACAAAAGGTGTGGGAACTTGATTTGATCTCGTCTAAAAATATTTTAGAGCGTTTGTTCTTAGATCAGTCAATTTTTAATTATTCGAAATTTAATTATTGTGCGGACACGAGCGATATACGAGGTTGGGCCCACAATGTGTGAGCTTACGTTCTCGGGAGAGCGAAGCTCTACCTTGGTATTCACTATGATATTCAACGAATACAAATACAATGATGTGGTAACAATAATCCAGATGAAAGCGCCTCGAAAAACGATCGAAAACACTCTGTTACGTCCTAAATAGAAGCAGTCGTGAGTTGTGGTCAACAACTCGCGAATCCCAGCGATAACTCGCGACCAGCAACGATAAGTCGCGACTAGCAACGATAACTCGCGACTAGCAGCGATAACTCGCGACCAGCAACGATAAGTCGCGACTAGCAACGATAACTCGCGACCAGCAACCATAAGTCGCGACGATATCTCGCGACCAGCGACGATATGTCGCGACTAGCAACGATAAGTCGCGACCAGCTACGATAAGTCGCGACTAGCAACGTAACTCGCGACCAGCAACGATAACTCGCGAGTTGTGGTATTCAACAAGAGCTCTCGCGACTTTTTGTCAAAAAGTCGCAACAGGGGCATTATATCGCGAAAACAGAAGCCATGGGAAGCGTGCCAAGAGGCTGAACCCTTTTCTAGGGCCTAGGGTCTTGTATTTATAGAAAAACTCGGCCCAATAAGTGAACTTAAGGTCCAAAAGCCTAATCTTAGTCAAATTAGCCCAACTTACTTAGAAAATATCCAATTAATCCGGAATAAGTGTCACAGCGCCACGGAACTTCTAGACTCCATCCAGGTCGAGAGTTTAGTCGAAAATTCGGTGAGAAAATACGGGAAAATCTCGTATATCAGTTCTTTGCCTCCAAACAGTGAATACGCAGCCACATAACATCATTGCACCATGCCGATGTGCTCCCGGGTGGCAAATTACGAAAACACCCCTAGCCCCGTCCGGGGCCGAAATAGCGCAAAACATCTCAAAATACTTACAGAAGCCTTATATGGGGTTCAGCATGCCTGAATCACGAGAATACCCTCGAGAACGCCTCGCGATACACATATAAAAGTACCAAAAATACCACATAGCCACGTCGGACGAGCCCCGAGGTTAACATAATTACATAAATAACCTCGGGCAATATCATGATCGAATCAAAGTTTCAAGAGATGAGTAACAAGATTGAGCGGAATGACGCTTAGATGAATCAGTTGGAGGCTAATCTCGGCCTCGGATATGAGAGGAGACGAGTGTACGGCGAACATACCCGTGATACTCATCACACCTCGGCTTATTAGGGCGATTATGTTGGGCAAGAAAGGGCAATTGAGCCCTTCAACGGTAGAGGAAAGATTTTGGCGTCATTGGAAGTTTTACAAAGTACATGGAATACTTCGAACGCCTTATCCCCATTTTCCATGGCAATCATTAATGCTACAAGATCCGAGTACATCGAGATGCGGAAGGATCTTCAACAATATCGGGGATCGACTGACCCCCATGCTCATACTTCGAACCTGGAAATTCATGTCAGTTTGATGAATTTCACTGATGCCGCCATGTGTTTCATTTTCGCTGCATCCTTAAAGGAGTCGGCTCTTTGGTGGTTCAATCGATTGCCGAGGTTTTCTATTGTTTCGTACCAGGACTTCAAGGATAAATTCTTGTCGGCGTTTGCGCCCTTTAATACACCAGTGAAGTCTATTACATGTTTAACTGCATTGCGATATGATTCGTTAGAAAAATTGGTGAGTTTTGTCACACGTTTTGAGGCGGAGTGTAGGAAGATTCCCAGAATTACTGTCAGCGAGAAAGTCGGGGTACTGCAACTAATTTTGGCCTGTCATCCTTTGTGTAACTCTTTGAATAGGGATCCATCATAAAACATGGAGGAGCTTGCATTACGGTGCACACAGTACATTCGAGAAGATGAAGGATTACGCGATCATGGGGTGATTGAAGTTCGTACTTATGGATCGCAGAATATTGCTGCGAATCGAACGAAGGACAAGAATGTCGCATTATCAAACCCAAGGATAATGACTATCCCAGCATATAGTTATGAGGAAATCTTCGCTGTTATTGAAGAAAAGATAGGTGGATCCCTCAGATACCCTCCTCCATTGCAAGCACCGACACCGGGGACTCACGAGTCTAAGATATAATTCTGTTTTCATCGGAGATTCGAACACGCTACCAACAACTGCCGAGAACTGATGTCCGAAGTTGAAAGGTTACTAGAACTTGGCCAACTGGATGAGCTGATAAATACTGTTGAAATAATGCCCGAACTCGAACCGGGAAAAGTAAGTTTGAATATCCAGCAAGGGAAGGCAGAGAATTTTCCCAAGATTGATTTTCCAAGACCCGATACAAGAGGGCGTGGATATGGAGGATATCGCGGCCATTACCCTAGGGGTGGCCAACAAGGAAACTTTAATGGCGGTCGGCAGAACCGCAGAGGTGCGAGAAGGGAGAATTATCGCGGTCGCGGTAGGAACAATCAGCAACGAAATCAGCAGGGTAATAGTCGGTAAGGTAATCAACCTGCACAAAGAAATCAGCAACAACCGCCCCCTCCTCCTCCTGCTGGCCCGAACCCGGGTCAGCCCATTCTGAATATTGAAGAAGTAGAACCCATGTGGGGTAATCTTGGCCCAAATATTATGACTATCGCCGGAGGAAGGAGCGTTGGAGATTCGAACCGTGCGAGGAAGCGATCCCATCGGGAGTTAGAGCAAAAAGGACGCTTCATGGAAGTTAATCTGGTCCAATTCTCCGATTTGGAGAAAATGCCTATATCTTTCGGGCCAGAGGATTTGGCTGACATCTTCTCGCCACAGGATGATGCTCTCGTTATCTCCCCTGTTATTGCAAATCATCCCGTGTCTCGAGTTTTAGTTGATACTGGAGCTGCTACAAATATTCTCACACTGGCAGCATTTGAGCAGATGTCTTTGAAGGGGACTGCTAAGCTACAGCCGGTTCAAACCAAATTGGTTGGTTTTAATAATAGTATTGTTGCGCCCGAAGGGTCACTTTCTCTCCCGGTCACTTTGGGAGACCCTCAAATCTCGAGGACACTTTTGGTGGAATTCGTGATAGTTGATCTTCCTATCCTCCCCTATAATGCTATTTTGGGAAGAAGTGCACTAAGTTCGTTCGGGGCAATTGTTTCTCAGCCCCATCTGATGATGAAGTTTCCAACACCCTCGGGAATTGGCAAGATGAGGGGAAATCAAGAGTTGGCACGTTCGTGCTATAATATTATGTGTCGTAGCGGTATGGAAGGTTCTAATTCAAAGAAGGCTATGTGTATGGTAGAGTTTATTTCAGATGAGCGCGACGATTTTACTAATGTGGTATCTTCTAAGAAGTATCGAGAAAGTGATATGAAGATGGAACCTGTGGGGATTAAAACAGTGCCTTTGTTCTCTGATAATTCAGAAAAGACAGTTGTGATTGGTTCAGAGATGCCTCCAGAGTTTGAAAGAGAGGTAATTTCTTTTTTACGAAATAATTTAGATATTTTTGCTTGGTCTTATCAGGATTATGTTGGGGTAGATCCCCAAGTTTGTTCGCATAAACTCAATGTTAACCCGTATGTGCGACCAGTTCATCAGAAAAAGCGAAAATTCTCCCCGGAAAAAGAAAAGGCTATTGACGAGGAAATCGAGAGTTTGTTGCAGGCGGGATTCATAGAGCATGTGAGATACGCTGATTGGGTCGCGAATCCAGTGGTGGTCCCAAAATCGAATGGTGGCTGGAGAGTTTGCATTGATTTCACCGATTTGAATAAAGCCTGTCCAAAGGATCCGTATCCATTACCGGCCATTGACATGATGGTGGATGCGGCCTGTGGTTTTGAATTTCTTAGTATGTTAGACGCATTTAAGGGTTATAACCAAATTTTTATGCATCATGAGGACAAGTTATTTACATCTTTTATGACAAATAAAGACATTTTTTGTTATAAAGTGATACCGTTTGGTTTAAAGAACGCAGGGGCCACATATCAGCGATTGATGAATTCAATGTTTAAGGATATGATCGGAAAATGTTTGGAAGTATACGTCGATGATATATTGATTAAAAGTTGACAAGGTGACAATCATATCCAATATTTAAGCGATTGTTTTAATTTACTAAGGAAATATCGGATGAAATTGAATCCACTTAAATACGCATTTTGTGTTAATGGGGGAAATTCTTTGGTTTGATGGTATCTGAAAGAGGAATCGAGATAAATCCTGATAAGATCACAACTATCCAACAAATGACACCCCCCACCACTATCCGAGAAGTTCAAAGATTAACGGGGCATTTAGCATCATTTAATCGGTTTATTTCACGATCTGCAGAGAGAAGTTTGCCATTTTTCCGAATATTGCGTAAAACAAATCTCATGTATTGGGACAATGAATGCTGATATCACCCGGGTATATTCTCTTGTGTTTATCCTTACCCGGGGGCTCGTCCGAAGTGATTATATAGTATTTTCGGTATTTTCATATTCTATCACAAGGCATTCCAGGCTCGCTGGGGCCCGTATAAAGTTTTTGTAGGCGTTTTGGGATGTTTGAGTTGTCCCGGCCCCGGACGGGGCCAGGGGTATTTTCGTAATTTGCCACCCGGGAGCATATCGGTCGGGTGCAACGATGTTATGGGGCTGCGTATTCACTTCTTGGAGGCAAAGAGCTAATTTGCGAGGTTTCCCGGTATTTTCTCGTCGTATTTTCGACTAATATCTCAACCGGGATAGGTTCCTGAAACTTCGGGATGAGCATGGCATTTATTATATTATAATTGGAGGTTATGTGAGTGTTTTGGGCTAAGTGAAGTAAACTGGGCTTATGAGCTCAAGTAAGTGCTGTTGGGCTGAATTTCTCTATAGATACAAGCTCCAGTGCATTTGGACAGGTTCAGACAGTTAGCACGCTCCCCAAGGCAAGACATCATTTTCCTGCATTGTAGACTCGCGACTTATCGCACGTAGCCGCGAGTTATTGGTTCTGTACTGTTCCAATCGCGACTTATTGCTCCAGCCTGACTCTCGCGACTTATTGATCCAGCCTGACCCTCGCGGCTCGTTGCACTATTCCAGGCGCGAGTGATCGCCAGTAGCCCGAGTTATTGACCACAACTCGCGACTGCACCTCTTCCCGGCGTAACGGAGTGTTTTCGATCGTTTTTCGAGATGTTTCCATCTTGATTATTGTTGTCACATCATTATACTTGTATTTGTTGAATATCATAGTGAAAACCAAGGTAGAGTTTCGCTCTCTCGAGGACGTAAGCTCACACATTGCGGGCCCAACCTCGTATATCGCTCGTGTCCTCACAACAATTAAATTTCGAATAATTAAAAATTGACTGATCTAAACATAAATACCCAAAATATTTTTAGACTAGATCAGTTTGGCGCCGTCCGTGGGGACTCGAGATTTCTATCCCATTGAGAGCTTTATTGCTGAGTTTGGATTTCTATTATCATGACTACTCGGAATTCTGATGAAGAAATTTTTGATGAAGAAAATGAGGTGGATCCTATTCCTCAAGTTAATGATGATTTTGCTGCGTTACCGGGGGCTCGGTCGTCAGTTCTGGAGGAGCCCCCTGCTCAAAATGTAACTATTCGGCCCTCCCGGAGCGGGTTTTCATCCGGAAGGGCACCAAGTTTTTATCCCCGATCACGCCAATGTTTATCTAAGTGTTATGAATTCGCAAGAATTGGCCGAGTTGCGGTCCATAATAATGCCCACCTTTCGTCACCTGCGCGCTCTAGATCTGCGGATCAGACGGAAACAGATGAAGATTTGGAAGAGCGAAGGCGTACCATAATCGCCCAATTGAAGCATGTCAAAGCTCAAAGGAGAGTCCGGAGGAACAATGTTACCTCGGAACCTGTTAATGGTGAGGCGGAGGAAGAAGATACTGATCATGTTCCGGACCCGCGAGTGAATATTGCAACAACCGGAGAGTAGAACGATACTCTGCAAAAGATTGGAGAGCTAATTGAGCAGAAATTCAAAGAACTAAGTGGGAAAATCGAACAGAATGATGCCCGCATGATTCAGTTAGAGACCAACTTGACTCTTGGCCAGGAAAGGAGACGAGTGTACGGGGAGCACACCCGAGATACTCATCAGACCTCGGCTTATGAGGGATATTACATCGAGAATGAGAGGGCTAATGAGCCCATTGGGAATCGAGGAAAAGTTCTGCCATCAGTGTAAGTTTTGCAAAGTCCTTGGAACACGTCCAACGCTCTATCGCCATTTTCCATGGCCATTATAGGAGCCACTCGCTCTGAGTTTGTTGATATTCCTAAGGATCTTCCGCAGTATCGCGGGTCGACTGACCCACATGCCCATACGTCAAATTTGGAGATTCATGTGAGTTTGATGAATTTGAGTGATGCGGCCATGTGTTTCGTTTTTGCCGCTTCTCTTAAGGAATCAGCCCTCCGATGGTTTAATCGTTTACCAAGGCGTTCGATTGTGTCTTATCAAGACATTAAAGATCAATTCCATTCGGCTTTCGTGCCTTTTAATACGCCGATAAAATCTATTACTTCTTTGACCGCGTTGCGGTATGACTCTTGGGAAAGAATGTTGGGTTTTATTACCCGTTTCGAGGCCGAGTGTAGGAAGATACCTCGGATCACTGTTAGTGAGAAGGTTGGGGGCTCCAGCTTATTCTAGCTGGACATCCGTTATGTAATTCTTTGAATAGAGATCCCCAGGAAAGTATGGAGGATTTGGCTCTGAGATGTACGCAATACATCAGAGAAGATGAAGGTTTGCGAGATCATGGTGTGATCGAAGTACGGGCGTATGGTTCCACAATATTGTTGCAAGTCGCAGGCCGGACAAGGTTGTCCCGCACGCAAAACCAAAGTTGAGAGTGTTTCCCATATACAACTATGAGCAGATTTTTGCAATTATCGAGCAAAAGAAGGCAGGCTGACTTCGTTATCCTCCTCCTTTGCATGAACCAACACCGGGGACTTACGAGTCCAAAGTGTTTTGTCGTTTCCATCGGGGTTTTGGGCACCCAACCATGATTGTCGGGAGTTAATGTGTGAAGTGGAAAGGTTGCTAGAATTAGGTCAGCTCGATGAACTGGTCAATACTGTAGAGTCCCTGCAAGAATCTAAGAGGGGACAACACTTAAGACCCTGAAAGTGGATGCGCCACGGCCAAACGCGAGAGGACGTGGATATTTACGACAACGTGGCCAACGTCAAGGAGGGGGTGGCCAGAGAGGATTTTTTAACGGTGGTAGACAAAATCAGAGAAGTGGAAAGAGAGAAAACAACTGTCGTAGCCGCGGCAGGAATCAGCCTCAAAGGAATCAGCAGGGGTATGGATACGAGGCTTACCCTCCAGCCCCAGCGAATCAGCAAGCATTACATCCTCCTACGGTTGACCCCAACCAGGGTCAACCTATTTTGAATATTGAAAACGCCCAACCAAGATTGGGTAACCTGGGCCCCAACATTATGACTATCGCCGAGTTAATAAGCGTCGGTGATTCAAACCGTGCCCGTAAAAGCTCTTACCAGGCACTGCATCAGAAGGGGCATTTTATGGAAGTCAACACAGTCCAGTTAACAGACTTGGACAAAATGACAATCTCTTTCGGACTTGAAGATTTATCTGGGGTTTTCTCACCACAAGACAATGCGTTGGTTGTCTATCCCATTATTGCTAATCATCATATTTCTTGAGTGCTAGTAGATACCAGAGCTGCTACCAATATATTGACCCTTGCAGCCTTTGAGCAGATGGCTTTGAAAGGAACCACCCAGCTCCAGCCCGTACATACAAAGCTAGTCGGCTTTAATAACAGTGTTGTTGCTGTTGAGGGATCTGTTTTTCTGCCGGTAACCTTGGGCGATCCCGAAATATCAAGAACTTTGATGGTGGAATTTGTGGTGGTGGATTTCCCTATACTCCCTTATAATGCGATCCTGGAGAGAAGTTGTTTGAAAACATTTGGAGCTGTGGTGCCTCAACCACATTTGATGATGAAGTTCCCAACACAGTTAGGGGTTGGGAAGATGAAGGGAGATCAAGAGTTGGCGCGCTCTTGTTATAATATGATGAGTAGAAGTGGTATGGATGGATCGAAAGCGAAGTTACCGGTTTGTATGGTAGAATTATCGTATGATGAAGTTACTGACACAAATGACGGACCGTCTCTTATGAAGTTTAAAGAGAACAATATGAAGATGGAGCCTTTGGGAATCAAGACAGTGCCCTTGTTCCCCGGTAATCTTGAAAAGACAGTGACGATCGCTTCCGAGTTGTCACCAGAGGTTGAGAAGGAGATAATTTCTTTTTTGCAAAGTAATGTAGATGTTTTTGGTTGGTCTTATCAGGATTATGTGGGGGTTGATCCCCAAGTCTGTTCTCATAGACTCAATGTTAACCCATATGTGCGACCAGTTCATATGAAAAAGAGGAAGTTTTCTCCTGAGAAAGAGAGGGCGATTGATGAGGAGGTGGAAAGTTTGTTGCAGGCAAGATTCATAGAGCATGTTAGATACGCGGATTGGGTCGCGAATCCAGTGGTGGTCCCAAAGTCGAATGGTGGCTGGAGAGTTTGCATTGATTTTACTGATTTGAGTAAAGCATGCCCAAAGGATCCGTATCCGCTGCCGGCCATTGACATGATGGTGGATGCGGCATGTGGCTTTAAATTCCTTAGTATGTTGGATGCTTTTAATTATCTAATCAAGAGAGAATTGCCTACCGACGAAGGCGAGGCCCGAAGAACTATGCAATGAGCTACAAATTTTGTCTATGTGGATGATAAGCTGTATAAGAAGAATTTCGGAGGCCCATATCTTCGATGTTTGTCTCCAGTACAGGCCAAGGCCGTTATAGAAGAAGTTCACGCTGGGGACTGTGGTGATCATTCAGCAGGTCGATCCTTAGCGAATAAGGTTAAGAGGGCCGGTTATTTTGGCCAACACTGGTGAAAGATTGTGCGAATTTTGTTCGGGCTTGTTCTGCTTGTCAGTTCCACTCAAACGTGCATCATGTACCGAGAGCTAGTATGAAACCTTTACCGACAACATGTCCTTTCGATATGTGGGGCATCGATATTTTAGGACCATTTCCGAAGGCTCCTAGCCAAAAGAAGTTATGTATCGTGGCTGTGGAGCATTTCTCTAAGTGGATAGAGGTTGAAGCTGTATCACGAGTTCGGGAACAGGAAGTTATCAGTTTCCTTTGGAGGTACATCGTATATCGATTCGGAATTCCCAGGATTTTGGTGTCAGATAACGGAACGCAATTTGCCGGAAAGAGGTTTAATGAATGGTGTGAGAGTTATGGAATTGAACAGCGGTTTACCTCCGTGGCACACCCAGAAACAAACGGCTTACAGAGGTTATCAACCGTATTATCCTGCAACAGCTGAAAACACGAATAGATGAATCCAATGGCTCTTGGGTGGATGAATTGCATAATGTGATGTGGGCATATCGGACATCACCGAGGTCTACTACCAGATTCAGCCCCTTCTCTTTAGTATATGGCTCTGAGGCCGTGTCTCCGGTAGAAGTGACTATTTTATCAGAAAGAGTTATCGCTTATGACGAAGCGTTGAACGAGGATATGAGAAAGCTGGACCTTCACTGTATTGATGATATCCGTGATAGAGCCGCAATACAAATATAGGTATGTAAAAGGCGGATGGCTAAGAAGCACAACAAGGGCGTTCGACCTATGTTGTTAAAGGTTGGAGACTTGATTCTTAAGAAAGTGGAAGTCTCGAAGCATGTCGGCAAGTTCTATCGAAAGTGGGAAGGACCGTACAGAGTAACGGCCGTAGTGAAGGAAGGAACGTACAAAATAGCAAATATGAGCGGGTAGGAGCTGCCACGGACTGGGCACATTTCCAATTTGCGCAAGTATTATGTATAGACGTGACTCATCGATCTTTTTGGAAAATAAAATTTCCCATCTTTTTTCTGTGGTCATATTCTAATTTTTCAAGTATCTTTTTTGACGACATGAATTCAATCGACTAGGGGACTGGAAGGGTAGGAGTAGGTCCATTGCGTTTTAATACGAAGGAGCATGGAATAAGTTAAATAATTTAGATTAGAAACGCAATGTACCATTTGTCTTATAGTCTATCATTTTCAAACTCGTCAAATTAAATATTGCGTCAAAATATTTTAAACGTGATGAGTCTTCCTGTCCGCGGCAGAACCGTCTATACATAATGACTGTTGGAATATGTTAAGAGGCCTGTTTGTTGTGATGTATGTTTCCGTGGCAAATCAGGGTGGAAGTATATACCTGACTCCTCCATGACACGCCGAAGAGGGTCGCGCCCTCGCCGTAGGCTGGTCCATTTCCGCATGGCACCGTCTTATGGACGGGCCGAATGACACCGTTTTATGAACGGGTCGAGAGTGCTATGTCACCGTCTTATGGACGGGCCGAATGACACCGTTTTATGACCGGGTCGAGAGTACGATGGCGCCGTCTTATGGACGGGCCAAGTGAGTGAAGACGCCATCTTATGGGTGGGCCGAGTAAGTGATGACGCTGTCTAATGGACGGGTCGAGTGTGTGAGTCCCGGGGGAAAGTATATACCGGTGGCGAGTGTGTGATGGCCCCGGGTGTAAGTATATACCGGCGGAGAGTGTGTGATGACCCCGGATGCAAGTATATACCGTTGGCAAGTGTGTGATGGCCCAGTGTGTAAGTATATACCGGTGGCGAGGATATGTCGGTGAAGGTAGAGCGGTGGACTTATTTTAAGTATCTACTCATTTTAGTTTGGTGTTCGCCTTAGAGTTATCGCGGACTTATACAAGCCCCTCTACACTGGGGACTCTTACGCATCATTGTTATTATTATTGTATGCGTTAGTATTGAGCATCCATACCCGAGATTCATATATATTCTTATTATCTTGGAAGTGTATTGCTTGGATTGAATTATTCGGAGTTATATATTCCTTGAAGAACGTGGCGAGAAAAGAAAGTTGAGAAAAGGAGAGGTTGTATTATTCCGAGTATGGTTCTTTGTTAAAAGTACAGTGGAGAAATTGAAAGGAAAACATAAACAAATTTTATACACATGGGGAATACAAAATGGGGAGAGAATACAAAAGTGAAGAAATGATATTTAGAAGTTTATTTCTTCTTCTTCTGAGAGCCTGAGCCTTAACCAATCCCACTGGGGCGCTTTTTCACCAGCTTTATTTTTCGGAGGATGGAGGGTTGACGCCTTTTTCTTGAGGCCCTGCAGCGGCCAACTTCTTGGAGGCGAACCTCGCCATTTCATCTTCGTGGCGCTCCCGAGCTCCAGTCACACTAGCGGGGGTATATTTTTGAGGATCATACGCCGCTATTACATCATCATCTTTCAGGAGCTCCGCCACGAGGGGGCCCATTGGCTCCGGAAATAAAGTAGCCAATCTCCTAAATGCATCCGGAGATGGGCCCTCCTCTGTTTCGATATCCACCGAGTAGAGTTGCTGGTGAAGATCTTCATCCAAGTTAAAATATAGGCTCGAACTTCCCGTTGAGTTTAGGGTCAAGTTTCTTTTTCTCTTCAGCTGTCATAGATATGCCCAGGATTCTCTGCGTCTGGACACTCCCTCGTAAGAAGTTCAAGACATTCGACTTGGCATGAGCTAACGCCCCCAGATTCCGGAAAGTAGGGGAGTGTACTGTGTACTGCCATATTAACTTTCGGAAGCAGTCGTTGATCTGGGAGGGCAACTTGGTGATTCGTGCCCGGAGTCGATCGGTGATGGATTGGAGGCCTTCATTTCTTGCATTTAGCTCTTTAACCTCCTCCATGTGTAACAACCCTAATTTGGGCCTAGTTGTTTTGTTAAAACATGATAATTAAAACGGAAATGTTCGGAAGCAAATTTAAAACATAGTTCAAATCATTAAAGTACGACTGCATAATTTAGAGTGTTTTCCGAAGGACCGGACTCTATCACCGGACAACCGACGACTTCCTTCCCCGTCCCTATCATATCTCACTTGGGTCACCTACAAAATCTGTAAAGCGGTCACAATCTATTAAAGGAAACTTCACACACACTACACATTATCTTTCTTACTTCTTAGTTACATCTTACACACACACATGAACCATTTCACTTAACCGTTTTCTTATTCCCTCTTCTTTTACCCTTATCATTTCCATCATTCATTAACTTTTCTGTTGCCGAGATTAACATGCTCGGTGCATGTCCCGCCCAANTGTTCGCACTGTGTCCACTTCTACCGTGCACCCTTTGTAGATTCTATTTGCCTCCATGGCTTCGGATCCCGGTGTTTTTACTTTGATTTTAGCGTTACTTCCCGTTATCCCAAACCGTTTTGCTAACTTCTCCGACACAAACGAGTGTGTCGCCCCACAGTCAAATAATACGAAAGCTGTAATGCCGTTAATAAGTAGTGTACCTGCGACGACGTCCTCAGCCTCCGAGGCCTGCTCCGATACCATTTGTAACGACCCGAATTTGGGCCTAGTTGTTTTGTTAAAACATGATAATTAAAACGGAAATGTTACGAAGCAAATTTAAAACATAGTTCAAATCATTAAAGTACGACTGCATAATTTAGAGCGTTCTCCGAAGGACCGGACTCTATCACCGGAAACCGACGACCTCCTTCCCCGTCCCTATCATATCTCACCTGCGTCACCTACAAAATCTATAAAGCGGTCACAATCTATTAAAGGAAACTTCACACACACTTCACATTATCTTTCTTACTTCTTAGTTACATCTTACACACACATGAACCATTTCACTTAACCGTTTTCTTATTCCCTCTTC
This sequence comes from Utricularia reniformis, assembly GCA_009725065.1. Taxonomy (NCBI): domain Eukaryota; kingdom Viridiplantae; phylum Streptophyta; class Magnoliopsida; order Lamiales; family Lentibulariaceae; genus Utricularia; species Utricularia reniformis. The sequence continues at coordinate 698,666 of RWGZ01001147.1, read as the reverse complement.
TTTTACCCTTATCATTTGACTTAACCGTTTTCTTTTACCCGTATAAAGTTTTTGTAGGCGTTTTGGGATGTTTTGAGTTATCCCGGCCCCGGACGGGGACAGGGGTATTTTCGTAATTTGCCACCCGGGAGCATATCGGTCGGGTGCAACGATGTTATGGGGCTGCGTATTCACTTCTTGGAGGCAAAGAGCTAATTTGCGAGGTTTTCCGGTATTTTCTCATCGTATTTCCGACTAATATCTCAACCGGGACAAGTTCCCGAAACTTCGCGATGAGCATGACATTTATTATATTCTAATTATAGGTTATGGGAGTGTTTTGGGCTAAGTGAAGTAAACTGGGCTTATGGGCTCAAGTAAGTGGTGTTGGGCTGGATTTCTCTATAAATACAAACTCCAGTGCATTTGGACATGTTCAGACAGTTAACATGCTCCCCAAGGCAAGACTTCATTTTCCTGCATTGTAGACTCGCGACTTATCGCACGTAATCGCGAGTTATTGGTTCTGTACTGTTCCAATCGCGACTTATTGCTCCAGCCTGACTCTCGTTACTTATTGATCCAACCTGACCCTCGCGGCTCGTTGCACTGTTCCAGGCGCGAGTGATCGCCAGTAGTCGCGAGTTATTGACCACAACTCACGACTGCACCTCTTCCCGGCGCAACGGAGTGTTTTCGATCATTTTTCGAGACGTTTCCATCTTGATTATTGTTGTCACATCATTATACTTGTATTTGTTGAATATCATAGTGAAAACCAAGGTAGAATTTCGCTCTCTCGAGGACGTAAGCTCACACATTGTGGGCCCAACCTCGTATATCGCTCGTGTCCTCACAACAATTAAATTTCGAATAATTAAAAATTGACTGATCTAAAAATAAATACCCAAAATATTTTTAGATTAGATCAAATGCAGTACGGCTTTCGAGGGTCTGAAAGATTATATGAGTAAGCCACCATTTATGTCTCCCCCATCTCCTGGGGAGCCACTGGGCTTATATTTAGCGGTATCAAAAGAGGCAGTGAGTGCCGCCTTAGTCAGACTTAGCGACAAAGAACACCGGCCAGTGTATTATGTTAGCAAGAAATTGCACGGTGCGGAATCTCGCTATACAGATTTAGAGAAATTTGTCTTGGCCCTGATAGTCGCCTCCCGTAAATTAAGACATTATTTTCAAGGTCATCATATTGCGGTATTGACAGACCAACCTATCAGGAGTGTATTATCAAAAGTTGATGCGTCTGGCAGGTTAGCTAAATGGAATATTGAGTTGGGGCAGTACCAAATTGAATATATCTCGAGACGAGCTTTAAAGTCCCAGGTTTTAGTAGATTTCATAGTAGAAATGACCGGCTCAGAAGAATTGGGTAATAAGGAATACTGGGATGTATTTGTGGATGGATCAGTTTCTGCCGGACGAGCCGGCATTGGCATTTATTTCAAGGAAAGAAAATCCGGTGAAGAGCATGAATATGCTGTAAAATTGCGCTTCTCTGCAACTAACAACGTCGCCGAGTACGAAGTCCTGATATTTGGTATCAGCTTAGCAGCCGAAAATGGAATTGTTCGTATGCATGCTCTCTCCGATTCACAGTTACTAGTGAACCAATTTGCGGATACTTTTATCACCAATGACGAGCATAGGTGGCTGTATTTGGATAAGTTGAAAGAGGTGGTAAAAAACCTTAAGACATTCGTTCTCACATATATCCCGAGAGAGGAAAACACCCGTGCTGACAATCTTGAAAAGTCAGCAACGATTTCAGAACTCTCAGATGAGTCAAAAATAATGACTATGATCCGTTATCAGCCATCTATCAGTATGGCAAAGAGACAGACATCCGAAGTTGCAAGCTTGGAACTTTCAAACGATACATGATTTTTATTAGATGCAGTAACATATGAACCCTCTTGGAAGGATGTGATTGTCAATTATTTGGTTAAGAGAGAGTTGCCTGCAGATGAAGGCGAAGCCCGTAGGACTATGCAAAGACCCACAAACTTTGTGTATGTAGACGAGAAGCTGTATAAAAAGAATTTTTGAGGACCATATCTTCGATGCATGTCCCGAGTGCAAGCAAAAGCCGCTAAGGAAGAAGTTCATGCTGGGGACTGTGGGGACCATTCGGCAGGTCGATCTTTGGCGTTGAAAGTCAAGAGAGCCAGTTATTTTTGGCCAACATTAGTAAAAGATTGTGTAAACTTATCTCGAACTTGTTCTGCTTGCCAGTTCCATTTGAACGTACATCATGTGCCGAGAGCGACTATGAATCCTTTACCGACCACATGTCCTTTTGATACGTGGAGCATCGACATTCTAGGCCCTTTCTCGACTGCGCTTAGCCAAAAGAAATTATGTATTGTGGCCGTAGAGAATTTCTCTAAGTGGGTAGAGGTCGAAGCAGTGTCCCGAGTTCGGGAACAGAAAGTCATAAGTTTTCTTTGGAGATATATTGTATACCGATTCGGAATTCCCTGGATTTTGGTATTAGATAACGGTACACAATTCTCGGGGAAGCGTGTAAACGATTGGTGCGAGTGCTATGGAATTCAACAACGGTTTACATCTGTTGTCCAACCGGAGACGAACGGGCTTACAGAGGTTATTAATCGCATTATCTTACAGCAACTAAAGACAAGGATAGACCAGTCCAAATCAAAATGTAATGTGGGCATATCGAACGTCACCGAGATCTACCACGGGATTTAGTCCGTTTTCATTAGTGTATGGATCCGAAGCCGTTTCCCCAGCAGAAGTAACTATTTATTCGAGAGATTTGTTGCTTACGACGAGCTATTAAATGAAGATATGCGAAAGTTGGATCTTCATTGCATCGATGACCTAAGAGAAAGAGCAGCTATTCGGATGGAGGTGTGTAAGAAGAGAATGATTAAAAGACACGATAAAGAAGTTCGTCCAGTGTTATTGATGGCTAGGGACTTGGTCCTAAAGAGAGTTGAAGTATCAAAACATGTTGGTAAGTTGGATCGAAAGTGGGAAGGTCCATACCAGGTAACGGCGGTGGTAAGAGAAGGAACGTATAAGATTGCGAATATGAAAGGAGAGGAGTTGCCACAGACTTGTCATATTTCCAATTTGCGCAAGTATTATGTATAGACGTGACTTTTCAATCTTTTTAAAATAAATATTCCCCTCCTTTTTTATCATATTCTGAATTTTTTACATCCTTTTTGAAGATATGAGGTCAATCGGTTAGGCGACTGGTAAGATTGGAGTTAGGTTCATCGCACTTTAGTGTGATGGAGAATGAAAAATTAAATAACATATGGTAGATTAGAAGTGCAATGTACCGCCATTCGCATAGTCGATCAACCTCAAACCTCATCAAACTGGATGTTGAGTCAAAACATTTTTATAACGAAAAGTCTATGTCTTCAGCAGAATCGTCTATACATTTATGCTGTTGGAATATGTCAAGGTGCCCGATTATTTTATAGCATGACTCCGTGGCACACGGGAGCCTTTGCACCCGACTCCTCCATGACACCCTGACCAGAGGCCGGTCACAGGAGGCCAAACACAGTCCGCAGTAAAAGAGGACATCCGCCTCCTCCGCTGTCCTAAAAAGACCATTCAGTCCAAGGAAAACCTAACTACTTCCATCTGGATAGTGAGGATCCTCTGGTGCGAGGAGCCCGAGCTACCCAAGTAGGAGTGAAAAATTTACGCCAGTCTAAGGATTGTACCCTGAACCTGGCGCTACTTCTATTCGGGCAACGAAGGTTTCCTACGTTTACATACTCTTGCGAAGGAGAACGGGAAAGGTCCGATTGGTGATGGTGGAGCGTGCTAGCAAGTGTAAAGCATAGTGACATCCGCCTCTCCTTATGGTTAAGTGGGTAAAAGTTCTTAACGCGAGGGACTCAATCCGTCTAGGCGGAAGTGAAATATTTACTTCAGACTAAGGATTGTACCCTAAACCTGATGTTACTTCCACCTAGATAGTGAGAGCCCCAACGCTTTTCGGTAAAGTGCGGGAAAGGTCTAGATATGAGGATGATGATACAGCGTGCAAGCAAGTGTAAAGCATAGTGACATCCGTCTCCTCCGTTGTCCCATTAGGACCTTTTAGTTCGGTGTACTGGATCCATCTAGGCAGGAGTGAAATATTTACGTCAGTCTAAGGATTTTACCCTGAACCTGACGCTACTTCCGTCTAGATGGTGAAGGCCCTCCGGTGCGAGGCACCCGATCTATCTGAGTAGGAGTCAAATATTTACGCCAGTCTAAGGATTGTACTCTGAACATGGCGCTACTTCTATTTAGGTAGTGAAGGTTTCCTACGTTTACTTACCTTTGCGGAGGAGAACGGGAAAGGTCTAGATGAGATGCATGTAATCGTTGCGGTTCGTGATAGTATGTGAGGCAGAAAGACATCTGTTTCTTCCGCTGTCCCACAGGGACCTTTTGGTCTAGTGTATTGGATCTGTCTAGGCGGAAGTGAAATATTTACGTCAGTCTAAGGATTGTACCCTGAACCTGATGCTACTTTCGTCTAGATACTGAAGGTCCTCTAGTGCGAGGCACCTGAGCCACCTGAATAGGAGTAAAATATTTTCGCTAGTCTATGGATTGTACCCTGAACCTAGCCCTAAAATATTCGGGCAGTGAAGGTTTCCTACGTTTACTTTCTTTTGCAGAGGAGAACGGGAAATGTCAGGCCTAGTAAGGATGGGACGATTAGGGGTGCAAGTTTATACCCGAAGGTGAACGTGATGGGCACTAGATGAGGCCCGCGTGTGCTTGTTGAGACCCGAGTTATGAAGTTAAGTTGGGCGCTAGTTAAGGCCTGTGATTAATGGGTGCTACTCTAGACCCCGAAGTTGAGAATAGTATCGTATGGTCATTAAGTTAAGTGAAAAGACATATGTTTTCTCCATTGCCCTAAAAACCAACAAAGCCAGGACGTTGGATCCGCCTATGCGAGAGTGAAAAATTTACGTCAGTCTAAGGATTGTACCTTGAACCTGACGCTACTTTCGCAAAGACAGTGAAGGCTCTCCCTGGCGCGAGGTACCCGATCTATTCAAGTGAGAGTGAAAAATTTACGTCAGTATAAGGATTGTACCCTGAACCTGATGCTACTTTCACCTGGAACGTGAAGGCTCCCTACGCTTATTTTTAGAGAAATTTGGGACAAGTCAGTCTAAATAAGAGGTGTAGGGGGCTTGGTAAGGCCCAACATCAGGTTTTCTGGAATTTAATATGTTATCGGTATTTTCATTTGTGATCAAGATGTCATGAACTCGATCAGCTTTTGATGCCAAACACTACGAGTAATTGTTCTGATTATTGTAAAAGACTACCAACTGATCTGGAGAGAACTTGGACAACCCTTTCAAAGAATCCGAAGAATACTATGTGATATGGTTATTCATACAGAGGTTATTGAGATGTTGGATTAACGTTGTGACACTTAACGGAAAATTGTAGAGGAAAACATATAAAACAGAGCAGAAACAGTGACAATTCATATTCTAAAGATAAAAGTCGCGGAAAAACACAAGATTGCGTGAAGCTAAGACTATAAGCTAGTTTAATTCTTGGTCTTCTTCTGGACCAACTTTAAAGTCTTCTCACCAGTTGTAGGCCTTTTCTTAGAGGCCTGACTTCCCTCACCAGAAGGTTCAGAATTCCTCTCTTGAAACTCGCGAAATCCTGCCTCGTTACGCTCTCGAGCCTCCGCGACCATGGCTGGAATAGGATTCCTCGCCGCCTCCTCCTCTTCAAAGCTTTCAGCCTCCATTACCTCCCTCATCAGCTGGTCATAATAATCAGAGGAAATCTCCGGAAGGCGGAAGTATAAAGTAGCCGAAGGCCCAGTTTCAATCGAGATATCCTCAGCGTAGCATTCAACAGCCAAGTCCTTAGAAAGAAATTGTTCCATAGGGCCGAAAGGATCAGTACTAGTATCCCTTTTTTGAAGGAAGGAATCCTCCGCGAAACAGCCAGTTAGAGTGGTATTGAGGCGATCCCTTTCTTCTTTACTCAGTATACGCTGGGTGACTCTTTGTGTTTGCTGGGACCCTTTTTTGAAGAAATAATGATTTCCCGTAAGGCCCGCATAGGAGGTCAAATTGCGGAATGTCGGGGATTTCACCACGAATTCCCATGTGAATTTCTTAAGGACCGCTTTCAAACGTTGAGGCCATTTGGCAAGTTCAGCCTTTAAGTTCATGCATTCGACCGTTTTCTCTTCAGCGATCCTTTCTGCTTTGCGCCGGGCTTCTATCTCCGCAGAATTCTTCCCTCTGGCTTCTTCCATTTGCTCCTTGATTCGGGAAATCTCGCTCATTTGTTGTTTAACTGTGTGGCGCTCACCAACAAAATGTTGCGTCAATTTGGAGTATTGTACATGATTATCAGCCCGTTGATGCCCCATGGCTGATATGTGAGCACTTTTCTGGACACTGAGGGCATTCTCATGCTCAGATTTCAACTTGTTTATTTCATTATAGTGTTTCTCCCTTTGATTACGAATGATCCGATCAGCCGCAGCCCGGGCCTGCTCCCATTCAAGCCCTTGTTCATCTAAATTGGAGTTGTGTAAGATACAATATTCACCGATCGCTGCAGCATAAGCCAAATCGGTCATCGTTTCCTGAATCTGCAAGTTAGAAATGAAGAATTATGATTTTATTCGGAAGTTGTAAGGTACATATATTATCATATTACGTCATGTCCTGCTATAATCAACATCCCTCGTCTGTAATCAAAGAAGACTATGTGATCATCGCGGTTGTGAGGGCGTGGTCGAGGATGCTGCCGCATGTATTCCTCCGCCGCATACGTGCTTACCCGAATCCCCGGAGGAATCCTGTTTTTCAGTCCGTCTTCTAACATCGCATGTGCGGTCTCCACACCATCGTCATACCAGGCTTTTACTGACGATCGGGGGATATCACGAATCCTAAAATGGTCCAGAAATACGTCATCCATACCCCGGGTGCGGGGACTCCCCCTCGGGCCCTCGTCTTCCCACTCTGCTGCAATTCCTTTACCCTTATCATGCCGTGAGGAACGACGGGACCCCGATGAGTGACGGGCGAGCTAATCTCCTGTTCGATTGGTGGTGAATCTGGAACCGGTTGAAGGGCTTCAATGATTTCATATCCGGAGGTGGGAATCTCCCCTTCTTCAGCAAATCTCTCATCGACATCGCCCTCAACATCAAAACCCCCCATGCATGATCCTCAAAGTGGTGAAGAAAGTAGGAGTGGGGGACTCGTATTCCCGAATATTTATGTGGGAAGATCATCTACAGTGTAAGGGTCACCAAGGATTTTATTTGATCCCCCCGAAGGAATCTCAGTGAGCATGCTCAAGGCCAGGTCTTCAGGATCCTCAATGGTATCTAAAAATTTTAGTCGGTCGTTGGAATCAGCACCTCTGTAAGCATCCATTATTTGATATGCAAGGACATAAATACGAATAATAAGTTATAAACGTGAAATTCCCTATTATGAGAATCATAGCGTATTAGCGAGACAAAGTCAAAGTTTGGATGCAAAAAACGGTAAAAGACGAGAAAGCGAGTCTCATGTTCTAGCACGTGGGTACCTAAGACATGGAAAGGAATATGAGGAGGAGCTTGCGCAGTCGGATTAACAACCATGAGGGGTAGGGTGAAAAGAGTTTTGGCGGTCAAGTTAGTGTGAAATTTTTCGAATATGTCTAAGAGTTGTTGGACAATAGTTCTATCTATAAGTTTCGAGGGTTTACGAATGGGACCGCACCAGTCCGGAAATGAAAATTCAGTTTTGATATTACCCGGGTGTATTCTTTATATGTATTCTCACCCGGGAGCTCGTCTAACACGGTGATCGATATTATTGGTATTTTCAGGTATTCTCATATTTTGTATCGAAGGGCATTCTCAAGTGGCATTCTCGCAATTCTGACTTGCCAAGCGACATATAAAGCCTCGGTGAGCGTTTCGAAGTATTTCGGGCCATTTCGGACCTGGACGAGACCAGGGGTATTTTCGTCATTTGCCACCGAGAACACACCGAACAGGTGCAATAAGGTTGTCTGGCTGTGAATTCACTATCTAAAAGCGAAGGATCGATATACGAGGTTCTCGGGAATTTTCCGATCGTATTTCCGACTAACATCTTGTCCGGGTTGGTTCCCGAGGCTTCGAGATCAACATGACATTGATTATATCCTAATTATGAATATTTAATCATTTTGGGCTAAGTGAGGTGAACCATGCNAAAATTCAGTTTCGACAGGAAAACGCCAAGGCAGTGTAAGGGCGGGAATGCTAGGTTGGAAATTACGAGAAGTCACATAAAAGTAACGCCGTTTCCAATCATGATTGGATTTCGATAGTGTGAAGCAGAAAGGACAGTTCTTTTCCCGCAGACGTAGATAACAACACCCTAGGACCCTTTGAGAGGAATGGGGAACAATTTGGAAAAGCCTAAAAAAGAGTTCAATGGATATCTTTATTTTTGCGGCAGAGGTGAAAATGATGAAAGCTACGATGTAGCCGTAGGAATTCGGGTTCAGTTGAAAAAAATTAGTCTTGAGGAAGTCTAGCATCTCTAGGATAAAAGGATGCAAAGGAAACATGATCTAGTCTAAAAATATTTTGGTTATTTATTTTAAGATCAGTAAATTTTTTAATTATTCGGAATTTAGTTTTTGTGGGGACACGAGCGATATACGAGGTTGGGCCCACAATGTGTGAGCTTACGTCCTCGGGAGAGCGAACCTCTACCTTGGTATCCACTATAATAATCAAAGGATACAAGTACAATGATGTGACAATAATACTCCAAATGAGAACGGCTCGAAAAACGATCGAAAACACTCCGTTACGATGAAAATGCAAGAACTCGCGAGACCTCGTTTTTCAGCCCCCATCCGCGAGTTTTCGCACGAAAACTCGCGGCCAGCTCCACGGAGTCACTATTCGCGAGTTCTTGTTCAGAAGATACTATTCGCAAGTTCTTGTTCGGAAGTTACTATTCGCGAGTTCTTGCTCGGAATCACTATTCGCGAGTTCTTCTTCGGAAGTTACTATTCACGAGTTCTTGATCGAGTACACAAATCAAGCGGCCTCCTCCTTAGGTCAAGAATCCAAGCTCTCCTCCTTAACACTTTAACCATGTTTATATATGTGATTTTGCCAGCCCAATTATAACTCACTAGGCCCACCAATAATGGAGTCCAATAAATAATGACTCATTAATATCTAAATTAGGCACAATGGTCCAATAAATAAGTAACTCATCCAAATACCACGTAAGCTATAAACAATGTCAATCATCAAAATATCTCGATCTGCTTTATATCTCGACTTGGAAATGACTATATAGATATATATGTGTCATCGAATAATAAATATCTCAGGGTGATATCACCGCTATTCTTTTCTTTTTCGCCCGGGAAACCTACGACTACGGCCATCAAAACATGATCTTTTTTCTTTGGTTATGATATTAACCGGGTATATTCTCTTGTATTTATTCTTACCCGGGGGCTCGTCCGACGTGGTTATATAGTATACTCGGTATTTTCATATTTTTATCACAAGGCATTCCCAGAGGGGTATTCTCGTAATTCAGGCTCGCTGGGCCCCGTATAAAGTTTTTCTAGGCTTTTGGGATGTTTTGAGTTATCCCGGCCCTGGACGTGGTGTAACGACCCTAATTTGGGCCTAGTTGTTTTGTTAAACATGATAATTAAAACGAAAACATGCGAATGCAAATTTAAAACATAGTTCGAAACATGATAGTACGACAGCATAATTTAGAGTATTCTCCAAAGGGACAGGACTCTATCACCGGACAACCGACGACCTCCTTCCCCCTTCCCGATCATATCTCGTCTACATCACCTACAAAATCTGTAAAGCGGTCACAATCTATTAAAGGAAACTTCACACACACTTCGCATTATCTTTTCACTTCTTAGTTATACCGTACACGCACACGTGAATCATTCCACTTAACCGTTTTCTTATTTCCCTCTTCTTTTACCCTTATCATTTCCATCATTCATTAACTTTACTGTTGCCGAGATTAACATGCTCGGTGCATGTCCCGCCCAAGCCAATCGTTAGCTGTTGGATGACTCGACGGGCCATATGCTTCCCTTCCCCGAGTGGGTACTTAGGCGCTACCCCTTTTTCCATCCGGATCCGTTCTGCCCTCTTCGTACGTATCTTTTCCTCTTTGGAACTTATCGTTCCCTTCATCAGGCATGCCCTTCCTTTGGCGAATCGTATACTAGGCACGATGCCGGGTTCGGTCGGACGGTCCATCCTTCCTCACCCCGAGTCTTATTATCTTTTATCGCGTTCGTTCGTATCCTTTCTTTCTTCCTTATTAACCCAATCCCATTCCCTCAGTCTGAACCTTCCCTTACTATATTGTGTTCACTTCGCTTACCGTTTGCTTTAGCCTGTTATAATCTTCCCCTGCATTTCGTAATCGGTCTTAGTTATTCGAATTCTGACGTTATTATCTCATTGTTAACTATGTGATTACCGTAGACCTTACGTGTCCTTTTTCCTCCCACGATCCGACTTCGGGACGGAACGAAAACACTCGAACTTAGTATTTCCGCCACAATTCCACCTCTGCCCTGAAATCCGCGACAATTTTGCATTGGGGATGAAATCCGCGATAATTTATGCCTTACTGAGAAATCCGCGATAATTTTACTCTTCGTAATTTTCCGCGACAATTTTGGTATTCAAAATTTCTGCGACAATTTTTTTGCCTTCCAAATTTCCGCGACTATTTGCCCTTCGTACTTTTTCGCGATAATTTTTGCCCTTCAAAATTTTCGCGACACTTTCCTTCTTCGCGGCAATTTTCGAATTTTTGTGTCTTAATGATGATTAACTCGTTTTTGGGCCTCCTCACCCCTATTTATAGACATCCTAACTTTTCTAATTCACACTTTAACCCCTCCTTCCTTTGCTTTTGACCCCCTTTATATCTTTTTCCTTACTTTTCTATTTTTCGTTTCCTTTTACGTTCTTTCGTTCCCGTATCCCTCATTATCTCTCGTCTAGACTTTACCGCTACGTTCCCTACTATTTGTTTCATTGTACCTTTTTCTCGGCTATTACACGGGGCCAGGTGTATTTTGGTAATTTGCCACCCGGGAGCACATCGGTCGGGTGCAACGATGTTATGGGGCTGCGTATTCACTTCTTGGAGGCAAAGAACTAATTTGCGAGGTTTCCCGGTATTTTCTCGTCGTATTTTCGACTAATATCTCAACCGGGATAGGTTCCTGAAACTTCGGGATGAGCATGGCATTTAATATANAGTGAATATTGCAACAACCGGAGAGTAGAACGATACTCTGCAAAAGATTGGAGAGCTAATTGAGCTGAAATTCAAAGAACTAAGTGGGAAAATCGATATTCTTTGACCGCGTTGCGGTATGAGTCTTGGGAAAGAATGTTGGGTTTTATTACCCGTTTCGAGGCCGAGTGTAGGAAGATACCTCGGATCACAGTTAGTGAGAAGGTTGGGGTGCTCCAGCTTATTCTAGTTGGACATCCGTTATGTAATTCTTTGAATAGGGATCCCCCGGAAAGTATGGAGGATTTGGCTCTAAGATGTACGCAATACATCAGAGAAGATGAAGGTTTGCGAGATCATGGTGTGATCGAAGTACGGGCATATGGTTCCCACAACATTGTTGCAAGTCGTGTGCCGGACAAGGTTGTCCCGCACGCAAAACCAAAGTTGAGAGTGTTTCCCATATACAACTATGAGCAGATTTTTGCAATTATCGAGCAAAAGAAGGCAGACTCACTTCGTTATCCTCCTCCTTTGCATGAACCAACACCGGGGACTTACGAGTCCCAAGTGTTTTGTCGTTTCCATCGGGGTTTTGGGCACAAAACCAATGATTGTTGGGAGTTAATGAACTAATCAGTACTGTAGAGTCCCAGCCAGAATCTAAGTTGGGGAAGATCGATACGAGTGTCCCAGAGGGGACAACACCTAAAACCCTGAAAGTCGATGCGCCACGGCCAAACGCGAGAGGACGTGGATATGGAGGACAGCGTGGCCAACGTCAAGGAGGTGGCCAGAGAGGATTTTTTAACGGTGGTAGACAAAATCAGAGAGGGGGAAGGAGAGAAAACAACTATCGTGGCCGCGGCAGGTATCAGCCGCAAGGGAATCAGTAGGGGTATGGATACGAGGCTTACCCACCAGCTCCAGCGAATCAGCAAGCATTACCTCCTCCTCCGGTTGACCCCAACCAGCGTCAACCTATTTTGAATGTTGAAAACGCCCAACCAAGATGGGGTAACCTGGGCCCCGACATTATGACTATCGCCGGGGGAAGAAGCGTCGGTGATTCAAACCGTGCCCGTAAACGCTCTTACCAGGCACTACATCAGAAAGGGCGTTTTATGGAAGTCAACACAGTCCAGTTAACAGACTTGGGGTTTATCTCTTTCGGACCTGAGGATTTATCTGGGGTTTTCTCCCCACAAGACGATGCGTTGGTTGTCTCTCCCATTATTGCTAATCATCCTGTTTCTCGAGTGCTAGTAGATACCGGAGCTGCTACCAATAAATTAACTCTTGCAGCCTTTGCGCAGATGGCTTTGAAAGGAACCACCCAGCTCCAGCCCGTACATACAAAGCTAGTCGGCTTTAATAACAGTGTTGTTGTTGTTGAGGGATCTGTTTTTCTGCTGGTAACCTTGGGTGATCCCGAAATATCAAGAACTTTGATGGTGGAATTTGTGGTGGTGGATCTCCCTATACTCCCTTATAATGCGATCCTGGAGAGAAGTTGTTTGAACATAATTGGAGTTGTGGTGTCTCAACCACATTTGATGATGAAGTTCCCAACACAGTTAGGGGTTGGGAAAATGAACGGAGATCAAGAGATGGCGCGCTCTTGTTATAATGTGATGTGTAGAAGTGGTATGGATGGATCGAAAGCGAAATTACTCGTTTGTATGGTCGAATTATCGTATAATGAAGGTACTGACACAAATGACGGACCGTCTCTTAGGCAGTTTAAAGAGAACGATATGAAGATGGAGCCTTTGGGAATCAAGACAGTGCCCTTATTCCCCTGTAATCTTGAAAAGACAGTGACGATCGGTTCCGAGTTGTCACCAGAGGTTGAGAAGGAGGTAATTTCTTTTTTGCAAAGTAATGTAAATGTTTTTGCTTGGTCTTATCAGGATTATGTGGGGGTTGATCCCCAAGTCTGTTCTCATAGACTCAATGATAACTCATATGTGCGACCAGTTCATCAGAAAAAGAGGTTGTTTTCTCCTGAGAAAGAGAGGGCGATTGATGAGGAGGTGGAAAGTTTGGTGTAGGCAGGATTCATAGAGCCTGTTAGGTACACAGATTGGGTCGCGAATCCAGTGGTGGTCCCAAAGTCGAATGGTGGCTGGAGAGTTTGCATTGATTTGACTGATTTGAATAAAGCATGCCCGAAGGATCCGTATCCGCTGCAGGCCATTGACATGATCGTGGATGCGGCCTGTGGCTTTGAATTCCTTAGTATGTTAGATGCTTTTAAGGGATATAATCAAATTTTTATGCATTGTGAGGACAAGTTGTTTACTTCATTTATGACAAATAAAGGCATTTTTTGCTATAGAGTTATGCCATTTGGGTTGAAAAATGATGGGGCCACCTATCAACGTTTAATGAATTCGATGTTCAAAGATATGATCGGAAAATCTTTGGAGGTTTATATCGACGATATATTGATTAAAAGTAAACATGGGGATAACCACATCCAGTATATAAATGATTGTTTCGGAGTACTGAGAAAGTATAGAATGAAGTTGAATCCGCTTAAGTGCGCGTTTTGTGTGAAAGGGGGCAAATTTCTCGGCTTTATGGTAACCGAGAGAGGAATTGAGATGAATCCTGACAAGATAACAGCTATCCAGGAAAAGACCCCTCCGACGACTGTTAGGGAAGTTCAAAGGCTAACTAACTAGAAGATTGGCCTCATTGAATCGCTTCATTTCGCGAGCAGCAGAGAGAAGTTTGCCATTTTTTAAGGTTTTGCGTAAGACGAACCTTTTGTATTGGGACGACGAATGTAGCAGAGCTTTTGAAAGTTTGAAAGATTATCTGAGTAAACCACCGTTTATGTCACCTCCTTCACTGGGGGAACCGTTGGGTTTCTATTTGCCTGTGACAAAAGAGGCAGTGAGCACCGCGTTGGTAAGACTTAGCGATAAAGAACATAGACCGATATATTATGTGAGCAGGAAATTGCAGGGAGCAGAGTCCTGATATACTGATTTAGAGAAGTTCGTATTTGCTCTGATAGTCACCTTGCGGAAATTAAGGCACTATTTTCAAGGACATCATATTGCAGTCTTGATAGATCATCCTATCCGAAGTGTGTTATCAAAGATTGATGACTCTGGCAGGCTAGCAGAGTGGAATATCGAGTTGGGCCAGTATCAGATAGAGTATATCTCCAGGCGAGCGTTAAAGGCCCATGTGTTAGTGGATTTCATAGTAGAGATGACTCGGACGGAAGAGTTGGGTATTCAGGAGTACTGGGACGCCTTTGTAGATGGATCGGTGTCTGCCGGGTGAGCCGGTATTGGTGTTTATTTTAAAGAAAGGAAATCTGGTGAAGAACATGAGTATGCTGTAAAGTTGCGCTTCCCTGCAACTAACAACATCGCCGAGTATGAAGCCTTGATATTTGGTATTGACTTGGAAGTGGAAATTGGAATCGTTCGTTCGCATGCTCATTCTGATTCGCAGTTAGTGGTGAACCAATTTGCAGATACTTACGCCACCAATGGGAATCATTTGTGGAGGTATTTAGAAAAGCTCAAAGAGGCGGCAAAGAATCTTTAGATATTCACGCTTACATATATCCCAAGGGAGGAAAACACGCGTGCAGACGGTCTTGCAAAGGCGGCGACAATTTTAGAACTCTCGGATGAGTCAAAGATAACAACAATGATCCACTACCAACCCTCTATCAGCCCTGATTAGAAACAGACAGCCGAGGTGGCTAATTTGGAACTTTCGAAAGAGGCATGGTTTTTATTGGATGCCGTAACCGACGAGCCATCATGGAAGGATGCTATTGTGAATTATCGAATCAAGAGAGAATTGCCTACCGACGAAGGCGAGGCCTGAAGAACTATGCAAAGAGCCACAAATTTTGTCTATGTGGATGATAAGCTGTATAAGAAGAATTTCGGAGGCCCATATCTTCGATGTTTGTCCCCTGTACAGGCCAAGGCCATTATAGAAGAAGTTCACGCTGGGGACTGCGTTGATCATTCAGTAGGTCGATCCTTAGCGAATAAGGTTAAGAGGGCCGGTTATTTTTGGCCAACACTGGTGAAAGATTGTGTGAATTTTGTTCGGGCTTGTTCTGCTTGTCAGTTCCACTCAAACGTGCATCATGTACCGAGAGCTAGTATGAAACCTTTACCGACAACATGTCCTTTCGATATGTGGGGCATCGATATTTTAGGACCATTTCCGAAGGCACCTAGCCAAAAGAAGTTCTGTATCGTGGCTGTGGAGCATTTCTCTAAGTGGATAGAGGTTGAAGCTGTATCACGAGTTCGGGAACAGGAAGTTATCAGTTTCCTTTGGAGGTACATCGTATGTCGATTCGGAATTCCCAGGATTTTGTTGTCAGATAACGGAACGCAATTTGCCGGAAAGAGGGTTACTGAATGGTGTGAGAGTTATGGAATCGAGCAGCGGTTTACCTCTGTGGCACACCCAGAAACAAACGGGCTTACAGAGGTTATCAACCGTATTATCCTGCAACAGCTGAAAACACGAATAGATGAATCCAAAGGCTCTTGGGTGGATGAATTGCATAATGTGATGTGGGCATATCGGACATCACCGAGGTCCACTACCGGATTCAGCCCCTTCTCTTTAGTATATGGCTCTGAAGCCATGTCTCCGGTAGAAGTGACTATTTTATCAGAAAGAGTTATCGCTTATGACGAAGAGTTGAACGAGGATATGAGAAAGCTGGACCTTCACTGTATTGATGATATCCGTGACAGAGCCGCAATACGAATGGAGGTATGTAAAAGGCGGATGGCTAAGAAGCACGACAAGGGCATTCCACCTATGTTGTTAAAGGTTGGAGACTTGATTCTTAAGAAAGTAGAAGTCTCCAAGCATGTCGGCAAGTTGGATCGAAAGTGGGAAGGACCGTACAGAGTAACGGCCGTAGTGAAGGAAGGAACGTACAAATCGCAAATATGAGCGGGGAGGAGCTGCCACGGACTTGGCATATTTCCAATTTGCGCAAGTATTATGTATAGACGTGACTCATCGATCTTTTTTGAAAATAAAATTTCCCCTCTTTTTTTTGTGGTCATATTCTAATTTTTCAAGTATCTTTTTTGACGACATGAATTCAATCGACTAGGGGACTGGTATGGTAAGAAGTAGGTCCATTGCATTTTAGTACGAAGGACGATGGAATAAATTAAATAAGTTAGATTAGAAACGCAATGTACCACCTATCTAATAGTCGATCATTTTCAAACTCGTCAAATTAAATACTGTGTCAAAATTTTTGAACTTGATGAGTCTTCCTGTCCGCGGCAGAACTGTCTATACATAATGACTGTTGGAATATGTTAAGAGGCATGTTTGTTGTGATGTATATTTTCGTGGCAAATCAGGGTGCAAGTATATACCTGACTCCTCCATGACACGCCGACGAGGGTCGCGCCATCGCCGGAGGCTGGTCCACTTCCGCATGGCACCGTCTTATGGACGGGCCAAATGACACCGTTTTATGAACGGGTCAAAAGTGCGATGGCACCGTCATATGGACGGGCCGAAATGACACCGTTTTATGAACGGGTCGAGAGTACGATGGCGCCGTCTTATGCACGGGCGAGTGTGTGTGAGCCCCGGGTGCAAGTATAAACCGGTGGCGAGTGTGTGATGGCCCCGGGTGTAAGTATATACCGGCAGCAAGTGTGTGATGGCCCCGGGTGTAAGTATATACCGGTGGTGAAGATATATCGGTGAAAGTAAAGCGGTGGACTTATTTTAAGTATCTACTCATTTTAATTAGGCGTTCGCCTTAGAGTTATCGCGGACTTATACAAGCCCCACTACACTGGGGACTCTTACGCATCATTGTTATTAATATTGTATGCGTTAGTATTGAGAATCCATACCCGAGATTCATATATATTCTTATTAACTCGGAAGTGTATTGCTTCGATTGAATTTTTCGGAGTTATATATTCCTTGAGTAACGTGGCGAGAAAAGAAAGTTGAGAAAGGGAGAGGTTGTATTATTCCGAGTATGGTTCTTTGTTAAAATTACAATGGAGAAATTGAAAGGTAAACAAAAACGAATTTAATACACATGGGAATACAAAATGGGGAGAGAATACAAAAGTGAAGAAATCATATTTAGAAGTTTATTTCTTCTTCTTCTGAGAGCCTGAGCCTTCACCAGGCCCACTGGAGCGCTTTATCACCAGCTTTATTTTTTGGGAGGATGGAGGGTTGACGCTTTTTTCTTGAGGCCCTTCAGCAGCCAACTTCTTGGCGGCGAACCTCGCCATTTCATCTTCGTGGCGCTCCCGAGCTCCAGTCACACTAGCGGGGGTATATATTTGAGGATCATACGCCGCCATTACATCATCATCCTTCAGGAGCTCCGCCACGAGGGGGCCCATTGGCTCCTGAAATAAAGTAGCCAATCTCCTAAATGCATCCGGGGATGCCCGCTCCTCCGTTTCAATATCCTCCGAGTAGAGTTGCTGGTGAAGATCTTCATCCAAGTTAAAATGTAGCCCCCCGAACGGATCATGCGAACAATCCAGCATGTCCTCACCGGCTATAGGCTCGAACTTCCCGTTGAGTTTGGGGTCAAGTTTCTTTTTCTCCTCAGCTTTCAGGGATATGCCCAGGATTCTCTGCGTCTAGACACTCCCTCGTAAGAAGTACAGGACATTCGACTTGGCATGAGCTAACGCCCCCAGATTCCGGAAAGTAGGGGAGTGTACTGTGTACTCCCATATTAACTTTCGGAAGCAGTCGTTGATCTGGGACGCCAACTTGGTGATTCGTGCCCGGAGTCGATCCGTGATGGATTGGAGGCCTTCATTTCTTGCTTTTAACTCTTGAACCTCCTCCGTGGCTTTCCCGAGAGCTTTCTTATCGGCCGCTTTTTCCTCTTGGCCTTCCTCAGCTTCTCCTCAGTTTGCTCTCGGATTTCCTTCAACTTGTCCTATGCGTACTTCTCGTTGACCTTGAGGGTTTCTATGGATTGCTCTAGGGCGTGCCTTTGCCCAATATGAAAAGCTGAATTCTCCGTCAGCTCGTTGCGGTGAGCTCAAAGCAAGGAGTCAATTGCCTTGCTATGCGCTTATCGGAGTGCTGCCATCTCCTGGGCATGCTTATCTCGCTGATTCTACATCAGCTTCTCCGGCGCATTCTTCGTCTACTCCTCAATAATATCCGGAGAGTCGTGCTCCGAGTGTCTAAGCATACCGTATTCTCCTACTGCAGATGCGGTGCCCAACTTGATTATCGTCCGCTCCATCTGAAATAAAAACAAGAATGGTTAGTACATACGACGTAGGAGATAAAGTTATAGGGGAGTAATTGCTAGTGTCGCAATGAACCTCCTCAATGGCGCGACGCATCGTCGCTTTCTAACTCATTAACTGACCAACGTCGGTAAACACCGTGTGGTCATCAAGACCACGAGGCGGCAACTCCGGGTTGCGCTCCAAATATGCCAGGGCCGGCCGATTCGATACGTTGTCACCACTCGGAATTCGAAAGGTGAGTCCGTCCTTTATCAACACAAAGCTGGCCCGGCGTCCCATATCAAGCCATTCCTTAACAGTTAGTCTCGGGATATCATGTATCCGGAAGGCGTCGATTAATTCGGCGGTTAACCCACCCTTTCTGATGGGTTCCGTGATCTCCAAGACGGCGGGACTCTCCGCCGGTCTCTTCCCCTTGTCCGGGCGGGTGCCATGGTTGGTCTCTCCCTCCGGAAGGGTTTCTCGGCATATTTCCTTCACCACCGGGTCCATCGGCTGGTCCTCGCTGATCTCGCCCTCCTCGTCGTCCCCGATGATATCCACTAATGTTTCAGCAAAGTCGTACATGCCTTCATCGGGGGTGGGCTCCTCAACAACGTACTCTAATCACTGAGACAAGGGGATTAGGTCTTCGGGACTCTCAGTAATTGCTGCAGCCGGCTCCTCGTTTACCGGCTCGGGATTGGCCACCGTCGCAGCAGGTTGTGGTTGTGGAGGAGTGTCGCATCTTATTTCCCCAGTCGGGGATGCCACTTCTTGTAGACTTGACGCCAGCTCGGCCGCGACAGTTCGGTTTCGAGTACCCGGTGGCGCCTCAAAGAAGAGCTCATCATCCTCCGCAAGTAGGTCACGGAGGAAATTCAGCCGATCCCCCTTCTTTGCTGGGTCCTTAGCTGGAGCCATTATTTTATCTGCAAGACAAGTAAGTTAGGTGAGAAACGCGAATTGAAAATTTGAAACAAGTTAAATCAAGTTCCTAAGGTTCTTTCTATCAAAGAAGAGTTATCAAGTTCAGCCCCGATATGAATATGCGGTCCAGATACCTAGTAGTTCTCTACTAAAATGGGGAGGGACCATAAGGAGGTTGAAAGCAACCAGGATCGGGGCATAGAATAAAGTCTTCACGGTCCAGTCAGCGCCGTCCGACCTAGCGCAATCAAGGAGTGCCTTCCTCAGAGGTCTCGGAAGGGTTGTCGGAGGAATAGGTCCCTAGGCTTCATGGAAAAATGGTTCCCCTTCAACGGGGAACCGCCAAGGAAGACTAAGAGGAGACAGCCTCGTATCCCCCACACCGCAAACAAAAAAGAAGTGTTTCTTTCAGTCTTGATTGGAGTGGGGAGTAGAAAAAGTTAACGGACTTGTCTTGTACCTCGGGCGGAAAAATATACAACCTTGGGCACCAAAATTGGCAACAGTACTAATATGGAATATTTGAAAGAAAAAGGTCTTTGGTCAAAGGAATGCAATTCACCTCCATGAATATTATGAAGGCGACGGCAAGAGAGATTGAACTGGGGTTCAGTTGGAAGAGGTGAATTTGTAGATGCGAGAGCAATTCTACGAGGAAAGGATGAAGAGGGAAACAAAGGCCACACTCTAAATATTCAAAAGAAACAGTGTGGGTGGCGATCGGAGGCGTCAAAAGACAGTCCGTAAGTTCAGGTTGGTATAAGACACAGTTGTAAGGGAGATAATACTGTTCAAGAATCGAAACCCACTTCCGAGCATGCATGCTATAAGGTTGGTTAAAGGATTTGAGGGCTTTAACCGCGGAGCTTTGAGGGCCGAGGGTGTTTTCGAGACGAGCAATCCTCTCGAAAAAATGGGAATTTATTGTGGAAAGGCAAGGAGGAAAAGGGGCCGTGATCGAATCGAAACTCCCCGAACTGGATGAGGAGTCCGAGTGATCTGAGGATGAAGTAGTGGTGGAGCCCGAGGATTCGGAACGATCATAAGTCATTGGCAAAATTTAATTCAAATTTATTTTTTGAAATTATTTTTACAAATTTTACTAAGTGTCTCGCGAGTTTTTGGCGAAAAGTCGCGAGAATTACTGTTTAAGTCCTTAAGTCGCGAGATTTGGTAATTACATCGCGAGAAGCACAGTGCTCGCGAGTTATGGATACTGGTCTGGTCCAAGACAGTCGCGTGTTATGGTCGTGGATAGCACAGTGGAACGATGTTGTGCTTATGGGCTCAAGTAAGTGATGTTGGGCTGGATTTCTCGATAAATACAAGCTCCAGTGCATTTGGACATGTTTACACTGTTAGCATGCTCCCCAAGGCAAGGCTTCATTTTTCTGCACTGTAGACTCGCGACTTATCGCACATAGCCGCGAGTTATTGGTTCTGCATTGTTCCAATCGCGACTTATTGCTCCAGCCTGACTCTTGCGACTTATTGATCCAGCCTGACCCTCGTGGCTCGATGCACTGTTCCAGGCACGAGTGATCGCCAGTGGTCGCGAGTTATTGACCACAACTCGCGACTGCACCTCTTCCCGGCGCAACGGAGTGTTTTCGATCGTTTTTCGAGGCGTTTCCATCTTGACTATTGTTGTCATATCATTATACTTGTATTTGGTTAATATCATAGTGAAAACCAAGGTAGAGCTTCGCTCTCTCGAGGACGTAAGTTCACACATTGTGGGCCCAACCTCGTATATCGCTCGTGTCCTCACAACAATCAAATTTCGAGTAATTAAAAATTGACTGATCTAAAAATAAATACCCAAAATATTTTTAGACTAGATCAGGTTCTCTACATCATGTTCTCCTATTGTCAATCTACGAACTTGACGTTTATAGTGAATTCAAAGGCTACGGCCGGGGTGGTTTTTTATCCTTTCTTTTACAGAAAGGTTTTCCACCTACAAAAATCGTGTCTTTTTACTTTTTGCTTTCATATTACTTTTTCGTTCGACCCCTATCCGTAAAAGGGGGTCTAAATTTTGTTATTGCTGATTTTTAGCAGCGATAACAAAACTGGATCCCATTTCGAAGATGTTTCAGGGACACGGTACACCAGCCAGGAGGCGGTGTTAATATTCTCCCAAGAGGCCTCGGGTATTGGATGATAAATCCCTCTGGAAAGTAGTATTCGGACCTCAATGAGGCCCAAGCGGTTTTCCCCATCTGCGTTTTTTGATCATACGACTCAAACTTCTTTATGATAGACTCATATCGTCCGCCCATCGCTCTATAGCCCTCGAGGCTGTCAAAAAATTCAAGGCTCGAAGTGCGCAAGTTAATGTCTGTTTGCTCGATGAATTCGGAATCGGAAGATGCGTTGGAAGACATTTATATTGCTAATCCTTATATTTTATTAGTTGTTTCTTAAAGTCTAATTACACTCGGGAAAGCAAACGTCATTGAAAATCGAAGTTCGAATATGCAGTTTTAGCCACAAGGCAAAAACTCGCTATAATTTTACAAGGCATAGGAATTCCGCGATAACTTTACAAAGGGAGAGATTTCCGCGATAATTTTACAAAGCTGTGATTTCCGCGATAGTTTTACAAACGATTTGATTTTCGCGATTATTTCATAGGCTATGATTTTCGCGATATATTACCAACAATTTCCGCGATAATGCTGCTTTCTCTGAAAATACGCGAATGAAAATGAGATTCTAAGGCTTCCAACTTGGTATTTATATAGGAGTGGGCCTACGGGCCGGAATTCCGCGAAATTTTTGAATGTTTCCGAATTCAGCGTGCTTACTGTCAAAACGGCTGTATCGACGAGAGGAATATTTTGAGTTGTGTGGGTTTTATCTCCGAGAATCCGGCAATGCATTGGGATCCATGCACATATTGAATTTTAGTGGATTCTAACTTAGAGGCTCAGTCTGCAAACTAGGAGACTATTGATATTACCCGGGGTATTTTAGTAATTCGCATACCCCGGGAACCTTTTGGCACATTCCCCAATGTATTCATTATATTTCGGTTCTAAGGGACATCGGGGGTATTTTCGTAATTTTGTCATCCCGGGCGCGATCGACACGCCCACTATGGTATTTTCGGTATTCTGATGTTATTTCAGGTTGAAATGGCGTCGGAGGTATTTTCATAATTTTCTCATCCCGGGCGCGATCGACACGCCCACTATGATATTTTCGGTATTCTGATGTTATTTCGGGTTGTAATGGCGTCGGAGGTATTTTCGTAATTTGGACACCCTCGGTTCCAATCAGTACGTCCACTATGGTATTTTCAGTATTCTGATGTTATTTCGGATTGAAATGGTGTCGGGGGTATTTTCGTAATTTGGACACCCCCAGGCACAATCGGTACGCCCACTATGTTATATTCTGTACTCTGATGTATTGTTATTGGTTTTGCGCATCTGGAGGCCGCATGGAAAGTTTCCGGATGAGACAATTATTTTCGGATAATTACGAGTCGGAGTGACCCCAAGGGTCAAGGGTCGATCGAGAAGCACCCCAGACGATCGGAGAAATTATGATTTATATCAGGGGTGAGATCGTGTCTCTTTGTAGAGACTGGGCCAAATCAGGACAAATTGAAAAAAATTGGGCTTTGAGCCCTTAGATGAGTTGATGGAAATACCCTATAAATATAGGTCACAGGTACTTTGGAGGGGGATCAGAATCAAAGTCGAAGAAAAACACGGAATCTGAAATCTTAAAACCTTTCAAGTCCCGGAATCCGTGATAATATTACTCAGGAGCTCAAATTCGCGATAATATTACTCAGGAGCTCAAATTCGCGATAACATTACTTAGGAGATCAATTTCGCGATAATTGTGTTAAATCAAATCCGCGACAATTTGTTATTGAGTTCGAAATCCGCGATACTATTGCTCAGGAAATCAAATTCGCGACAATTTGTTAAGGAACATCAAAATTCCGCGATACTATTACTTTGGAGGGGGATGTTATTGAGTTCTTTAAGCTGCTATAGAACAAGGTGTTGTACCAAAATTCCGCTAGAGGTAATCATTTAGTCCATTGGTGGGGATGGGCATGGCAGACTCCTCTCAAGTAAGTTTCGAGACATTGATTTACTCTTTCTATGTGACCATCGGATTGTGGGTGGTAGACCGTAGAGAGACTGAGTTGGATGCCTTCTGAATTGCATAATGAATCCCAAAATTTACATGTAAATACACTATCCCTATCAGAGACAATATCGGATGGAAGACCATGCAACTTATAGATATCGGAGAGGAATACTGAAGCCACTGTGATGGCTGTATAAAGATGAGACAAGGGGCATAAATGGGCATACTTGTTGAACATATCAACCACGACGAAAATGGTGTTCTTCCCTGCAGAAGGAGGGAGTCCGTCTATGAAGTCCATGCAGATGCTTTTCTATTGACGATCAGGGATTGGTAAAGGCTGGAGTAAACCTGTAGAGACCGATCTGTCATAATGAATTTGATGGCATAAAATGCATTCCCTGATCCAAGCTTTGATGTCCTTTTTCATATGTTTTCAATAGAAGTAGGAATGTATCCTTTGATAGGTTGTTGTTATTCCGGAGTGTCCTCCGATTGGGGATGCGTGTAAAGCTGTGAATATTTTCTCCTTTAGCTTGGATTTTTTACCAATACAAATATGATTGCTCCTTCTCAAAATTCCATTGAGGAGAGTGTAATCTAGATGTGATGTTTCATTTAGGATTTTATCCTGACAGATACTTTGGACTTGCGGATCATCTTCATAACTTTCCTGAACTTCGAGTAACCACACTGGTTTGGCACATGTGATAGCTAAGAGAGATTCTTTTCGAGAGAGGGCATCAGTAGCAGCATTTTCAACCCCTTGCTTGAAGTGAATTTCAAACTGGAAACCTAATAACTTGTGTTATTGCTGCTAAAAATCCGCAATAACAAAATTTAGACCCTCTTTTACGGGTAGGGGTCGAACTAAAAAGTAATACGAAAGCAAGAAGTAAAAAGATACGATTTTTGTAGGTGGAAAACCTTTCTATAAAAGAGAGGATAAAAGCCACCCCGGCCGTAGCCTTTGAATCCACTATAAACGTCAAGTTCGTAGATTTACAATAGGAGAACATGATGTAGAAAACCAAAGAAAAAAGATCATGTTTTGATGGCCGTAGTCATAGGTTTCCCAGGCGAAAAAGAAAAGAATAGCAGCCTCCTCCTTATGTCAAGAATCCAAGCTCTCCTCCTTAACACTTTAACCATGTTTATATAGGTGATTTGTCCAACCCAATTATAACTCACTAGGCCAACCAATAATGGAGTCCAATATATAATGACCCATTAATATCTATATTAGGCACAATGATCCAATAAATATGTAACCCGATCCAAATACCACGATAAGCTATAAACAATGTCAATCTTCAAAAGATCTCGATCTGCTTTATATCTCGACTTGGGAATGACTATGTAGATATATATGTGTCATCGAATAATAAATATCTCGGGGTGATATCAGAAGTCCCCTGATTTGCGTAGTCGAAATATTCGAGTACACAAATCATAAATTTACCCTGAGAATATTGTTGCAATAAACTCACAAAAGTAGNGATACATCATTCACGATATGCTCACTGCTATCAATAATATGACAATCAAATAGAGTTTAATCCAATTTCCTTAGTCTAATAATGCTTTTTAACTGCAAATCCTCAAAATAAAATTCCGAGGGTTGCATAACTCTATTGGTTTTCGTTATAATCGCCATTATGTTAACTGTATGGTACCTCATTAATGCAGACCCACACGATCGAAATAAGGAGCTTTAATCGATGAAGGCATGTAATATTTCTCAAACAACATGGAAACCAGGGTGAAACGACTACTTCACGAAATGCTCAAATCTCATTGAATGATGTGCAAAAGCCTCAGATAGTTCGTATTACCATTAAGGATGCATTAACCTTCACTAGACTCTTAGTATCGAAACTTAAACCACCGAAGCCATAGATAACTTGTCTGAAACATATGAAGAACTCAATAAAATTTCTTGAGAGAATTCCATAGAGCAAAATAATATTCCGTGATATCAGTTTCTTCTAATTGATAACCATATAAATAGGCTCATAGCTGAAAACCAAAAAATTATGCATCATAGTCTTTGATAATGATATATTGCGTTCTTTCATATAATTCTTTAATCATGAACAAACTGAATACATACAAAGGCAAGCTTTTGGATATTCTTTCGAATTCAAAATATTTTGATAAACACCGAGGAAGTAGATACCTAATAAATGCCCTCCCAGATGAATTCCCGCTCCGAGAAGGATGAGTAATGCTTTTGCCGACCAGGGGTTCTTCCGAAAGTATTGATTGAGTCCCCGGTAATACATCGCCCTCATTTCTGCCAATTATCAGAGGGTTCGGCATTATTATCAACCATCTACAGTGAAAAGATGCTAAAATACTCTCTACATGATTTAATCTAAGAAATATTCAAAATTTATCCAATCTACCACTAAATATTTTCCGTAACGACTTCAAGGCACCCAAATTATGAAAATGACCCTAACATCAATTTATCCGGTAATCTTCCAAAAATATTGATAATGTCATTAGGAACTTTTATATGCGATTCCAGGGCCTATAAATTACAAAAACACAATATCCTCGGGGTGTCTGAAATATAAAATACCTCCAAAGTTACTTTATCTCAAAATATTCAGAATACATTGGAAGACGCTCCATAAGATTATCGGGGTATCTAAATTACAAAAATATCCCCGTGCAATATCAATAGTGATCTTCATAGTTCATTGCAAAAATATTTATCCCTTTTTAATTCGTCGCTGTGGCAGAATATCAACCAACAACTTCACATTTTTTATGATGTCTTTGCAATACTGTGAAATCAAATAGAAATGAACTCTAATCAACTCAAGTGTCTTCAGTCTGAAGACTCAACTCCGACTCCACCAATCAATTCGAAAGGAACCATCGTGCTCCAAATTTGTAATATTATGAGCACATTGAACACAACCATGAAACCATAATCCAGATGTAAAAGTGTTTAAATCATTATTTATCATGATATAAGAAAATAAAACCGATAGAAAACTAAGATAATCTTCGTTCCATGATGTGTCTGCTAAGTTCCCATTGTTATAAGAAAAGACCATAAATTCCCCGTAAAGAACCAAGAAATTCTATATTTCCTCTTCGTAATATCGAATTCTCTTGCGTTTCCAATAATTAAGGAAGTCTCCATTTTCTCGAAAACATAATACTTGTATAATATAACTCGATCTTGATTGCTCTAATTATGGTAATTTCGACAATAACGATTATAAATAAGAAAATCTCTGCCATCAATAATATAATCTTATGACAAATCCAATAATATATAGGAAAATCTGTGTCATCCATACGACAATTTCTTGACTATTTTGATCATAAATAAGAACATCAATTCTAACACTTGCATGTCTCGGAGGAGACAAATTGTCTTTTCTATGCATCCAAAAGAAATTCACTTCATATGTAATCTTTCCCGAGAGTTTCCGGCTATCCATAAGATTCTTTAATAATTATATAATTCTCTGTTAAAGTGGTGATGAACAACTCAGGATGATAATACATACGAGTCCCCTAGTAAATCATTCAGAAGATAACATAAATAATACCAACATGAAAAGATTAGCATATTATCATAAAATCAGCATCATCCCAATCTTAAAAAATATAGAAATTCATCTTCTTTCGATTATATAATTTCAAATCCGAAGTAAATAAGATCAATCGATCTACACGTTCCATAACGAAGAAAGTTAATAAATTTGAATAATATGTCTTGATAAATATGAATAAATATCATAACGATCCAATAGTGAAATAATTAAATCCATATCAGAATTCTTAGATAACGAATTCTGAAAAATCGGAAGCAACATTGTTATATTTCCGCCGATAATTCGAACATTGATATAATTACAGAAACTCATCTCCACCGTTGGGAACGTAGAAAAATGTGTCGTTAATAATATACGTTGATTTCAAAATAATCCAACCGTGAAATAAAGAATGTCATATAGAATACCATAACTCAATATTGCAGAAAACTCAGTCTAAAACTTTAAACGTTTGTCGTTAATTTAAAATTGAAACAACATTTAAAATCGATCTCTACCGTCTTGAACATTTACAGGTACGTCTAGACTAATATATATTAATTTCAGAAACATCCAACGGTCCAATTATGCAAACTGAATAGAATAACCGAACTGCGCATTACAATAGGATTATAAATAACAACCATATATTCGGATAGTAATCTGAAATCTGAAAGTGACAAAAAACTTATCTTCAACAATCAGAGGACTGAAAGATATGTGTGAAACCATGCTAAAATTTTTCAGAAGGATCCAACGGTAAAACAATGAGATTCGAATCGAAATTTCAGAATTACATATAGTAGAAAAAGCATATACGAATTGTTCTAGACCAACATTAATTCGAAAATCCAAACAACCATAAAATTCGATCTTCACCGTTCAGAACTGAGATCCATATGTGTATAACAGTATACAAAAATTGTAGACCAATCCAACGGATAAATATATAGAAACACGCTGAATACCAAAGCTGCGCTGAATCAAAAAATAAATTTGCGTTTTCCATCCCAAACTCCGGATAAAAACTCAATGGGATTAAAAACGGCCCCACGGACGGCGCCAATGTTATTGCTGCTAAAAATCCGCAATAAAAAAATTTAGACCCTCATTTACGGGTAGGGGTCGAACGAAAAAGTAATACGAAAACAAGAAGTAAAAAGACACGATTTTTGTAGGTGGAAAACCTTTCTGTAAAATAAAGGATAAAAAGCCACCCCGGCCGTAGCCTTTGAATCCACTATAAACGTCAAGTTCGTAGATTTACAATAGGAGAACATGATATAGAAAACCAAAGAAAAAAGATCATGTTTTGATGGCCGTAGTCATAGGTTTCCCAGGCGAAAAAGAAAAGAATAACGGCCTCCTCCTTAGGTCAAGAATCCAAGCTCTCCTCCTTAACACTTTAACCATGTTTATATAGGTGATTTGTCCAGCCCAATTATAACTCACTTGGCCCACCAATACTGGAGTCCAATATATAATGACCCATTAATATCTATATTAGGCACAATGATCCAATAAATTAGTAACCCGATCCAAATACCACGATAAGCTATAAACAATGTCCATCATCAAAAGATCTCGATCTGCTTTATATTTCGACTTGGGAATGACTATGTAGATATATATGTGTTATCGAATAATAAATATCTCAGGGTGATATCAACTTGGACATCCACTTTTGCTGAAATAGAGTACCTAGCTTTTGCTCCTTGAGATACTTAAGACTATGATGATCAGTTCGGATGATATATATTCGTCCCATTAAATAATGTTTCCATTGTAAAATAGCATGAACCATAGCGATCAACTATTTTTCATAAACGGATAATCCCATGAATTTGGGACCTAAGCTTTTTGAAAAATAAACAGGGGATGTTCATCCTGAGAGAGTACTGCTCCAATCCCATTCTCACATGCATTAGTCTAAACTACGAATGTCTTTTGGAAATCCGGGAGGGCCAATACTGGGACTAAAGAAAGAACATCCTTGAGTTGCTGAAATGCTGAAGCAGCTGCATCTCCCCAATAAAAATTATCTCGTTTTAGTAATTGAGTTAAAGGTTTGCTGATAAGTCCGTATCCTTTGATAAATCTCCTGTAATATCCCGACAGTCCGAAAAATCGTCTCAGTTCTTTCAATGTTTTAGGGGAAGGCCAACTGATAATATTTGAATTTTTTCTGGATCTGTTGCAACTCCCTTATCCGATATAATGTGTCGAGATAACCAATGGAATTTTTACCAAAAGAACATTTGGAAGGCTTAGCAAATAGACTGTTAGATCTCATAAGTGATAAAGTTTGTGCTAAATGTGAAACGTGTTTATGCCATGTTTTACTATAGATTAAAATATCATCGAAGAAGACGAGTACGAATTTTCGAATAACATCGGCCAAAATTGAATTCATCATAGATTGAAAGGTGGATGGTGCATTAGTTAAACCGAAGGGCATCACTAAAAATTCATAATGGCCTAGATGTGTAGAAAAACTTGTTTTAAAAACATCTTCAGGAACCATTCTAACCTGGAAGAATCCAGATCTTAAATCTAACTTTGAAATAAATTTTGCACCATGCAACTCATCAAGTAAATCATCAATAAGAGGAATTGGAAATTGGTGTTTTACCGTAATGTCGTTTAGATACCTGAAAGCCACACACATGCGCCATCCTTCATATTTTTTAGAGATAAGTAAAACTGGAGAAGAAAAAGGACTCTTGCTGGGACGAATAAGACCTGATTGTAGAAGTTCCTTAATAATGTTTTCAAGTTCTTCCTTGAGGTGGTATGGAATTCGGTAGGGTGGTAATTTCCTTGGCTTGGCATCGGAAATCAGAGTGATGCTATGTTCGATATCTCTACAAGGACACAATTTATTTGGTTCCCTGAATATATCAGAATATTTCTCTAACAACAACTACAAACGAGGATCAGGATTAGGTACTTCTACAAGCGATGATTCCATATGGAACAACTGTGCTAACCAACAGACGTCCGATGATTTAAGTGATTTTTGGAGCTGGTGGGTGCTGATCAATGATAATTCAGCCGAGGAGCCAATACATGGTATAGAAAGAGGTCGACCATCAGAGTGAACTGTATACGTCATATTTCGATAACTTTGTGAAACTGGTTCGTATCTTCTCAACCAATTGCCTCCTAATATCATATCATACTCACCTTTTAGATTAAATAGCCTGAAATCGAAATAGAATTCGAACGAATTCGAAATCGAAATAGAATTCGTTCGAATTCATGCATAGAATTCGAACGAAATCAAAAATCCTTGCATAATCTGTCACTGATGGTGAGATGGCCGCTGGCCGTGGCGACCGATAATGGAAGGGCTGCAGAGGTGATAAGATTGAGTGAAGTAGCAAACTTTTCGTCCAAGAAACTGGTCGTACTGCCATTGTCTATTAAAATGAGGATATTCATAGTACCATGATGTCCTATGAGGCGAAAATGATTTTCAGCAGAATCTCCATGAATTGCATTGATAGATAAGTGGGGTGTGGAGATGGGAGATGAGTTTGTTTCTTCTGAAGATCTTTGATATAAAGCCACGGGCGTTAGTTCCTTCGCATCAATGGCTTCTTCTTCATCTGATGACAATAGGTACAATTGCTTATTTGAACATATGTGTTCCCGAGAATATGATGCTCCGTACTTAATACATAACTTCTTTTCAAATCTTTCTCGAGCTAACTCATCAGGGATGTGATGTCGTGGATTTCGTGGGCGGAGGGCTGAAGAAGTGGGATTTGGAGAGTAGGTGATCTTGTTGGATTGAGAAGTGGGAATAGTTTTTCTAAAAGCAGAAAATTCTTCGTCTTTTCCTTTGATGAAATCAATTATGTCTTCTTCAGAATGTAAGTCTGCAAAAGTGGCTGCGACGCGTAGCTCCTCTTTAAGTCCTCCAATAAGAACATTCATGAAGTTTTCATTCGTGAAATTCGGATGTAAGACTGCCACGTGACTTCTGAGTTCATCATATGTATCAAGATAAGCAGCGAGTGTTCCTTCTTGTTTCATATGCATAAAGTCCGCTAGCACCCGGCGAGGGTGGGATGAATCAAAACGCTTTAACAGGGTTCTTACAAATAAGTCCCAATCAGAAGAGGGAGATAACGCTAGATATCCTTGTAACCATTTGTCCGCTTTCCTTATGAAGGTGATTGTTGCGTAGGTGAACCAATCTCTTTTGGGAATTTGCTTCA
Organism: Utricularia reniformis; assembly: GCA_009725065.1. NCBI lineage: Eukaryota > Viridiplantae > Streptophyta > Magnoliopsida > Lamiales > Lentibulariaceae > Utricularia > Utricularia reniformis. The sequence goes on along the minus strand of RWGZ01001147.1, from coordinate 667,275 downwards.
TAACAGAGAAATACTGTACGATTCTCCTTAACCAAGATCTGGGGTCAGCACCATCGAAGGTAGGTAAATCCACCTTGGGTCCTCGGTACCAATCCTGGTGGGGTTGGTTTACAGTTTCTTCTGGGGTGGTTTTGGTGTAGGAGAAACGCTGCCCCCTTGACATAGGATAGATTTGTCCTCCACCATGGATCGCATTTGTTGGCAGAATGACATAAACTGATTTTGGAAGAATTCCATGTTTTCCTTCATATTGCGTTCCATCTGTTGTTCTAAAGCCTGATCAGAAGTCTGGAGGTCTAAATGAACCTTATCCAGCTGTATTTGGAACTCTGAGTTTGTCGGGTTTTTGTTCGATATAAAGGCTTCTAAGCACTCTGTATCTTCGAGATGTTCAGTTAACGTTCTGTGGTTAAGTTTAACCTGGTTCTTGCTTTTAGGACCCAGTTTGATAGCAACGCTTACCAGCGCTCAGATACCACTTGTCAAGATTCTGGAAATAGGGGTGAGGATTAGAAGAAAATGAGGGAGAGTTAGAGAGAATTGGGGAAGAAGCGAGGAAGGAGGGGGGAAAGAGTTTGAATAAGATTCATAATCGATAGTATGATCGTACCAAAACACAGGTTTTTATACCCTGTCTTACATAACAGTTATATGACCGTTGCTACATCCTAAAGGCCTAACGACTATTGAATTGGGTTAGGCTGAGCCCATTCATCTTTAGTTGCCCAAGATGGTGAACCGACCCGAGGGTTGAATTGGATCTTCTCCAAGTTCCTTAGCGGCATTCTTCTTTCTACAGCGTTCTTTGCCATGAGTGATAAGCTCATGGTTTCCTTCGGTAAGCTCCTTTGATTGTCAGCATACACCCAATAAACCAGTTTATTGGGTTCGTAACATACACCCAAGAAACTGGCTCATGATCACTATCAGCATACATCTTCTACTCGTAAGAAATCGATTATTACAAAGAAATATTGACAGGCTTATGGGGAAACGATGACCTTGGACTTTGCTTATTGTAGTGTACCTCTTTTTGCTTATGTATTAATGTTTTATTGAAAAGGAACAAAGTGTGGTTGGAGTAGAACTAACCCATGTGCTGCTAATCGATAGCATTTGCTCAGATATTCTTGTGATTTTAAGTTTTTTTGCAATCCAAAGTGGGTAAGAGTTTCCCGGTTGAGATATTGATTTGGGTGTGAAGGGGAAGGATGCAATATGTCGGCTTCTCTCGCCGCATTTGAGTCGTTTCGTGCATGGAAGTCGAATACGGTACTTTGTAACAGTCAGACTTCGAGTTGTGTTCATTTTCTGCATCTAATTTTTGTGGGTGTAAAATGATGATAAATTATATTTTTTATGGTGGGTTAAAATTAAGGTAACCTTTATGGTCTGTTTTTCATTGCACTTTTAAAGAGGGAGTCTTTATGGTCTAATTGAGTTGGAGTTGGAAGTTTTTCACTACTGTTTTAAAAGGTTTGTAGTCAATGATCCTCTTCGTGAATTACTTTTTAAATTGATTATGTTATTTTGTTGATAATAGTCTGTCAATTAATTTTGGGTTGGAGTTAGAAATTTTGAATGTTGTTATAACACTTTGTAGTCAATGATCTTCATTGTGAAGAATTGTTTTCGTTGATTATGTTATCTTATTGATAAGGTCTGTCAATTAATTTTGCGTTGGAGTTTGAAATTATTCACTGCTGCTTTAACAAGTTTTTAGTCAATGATTCTCGTTGTGAAGTACTTTTTTCCTTTATGTTATCTTTTTTTATTACTTTTTTGATTTTCAAGAGGAGTCATTTCCTCATAGCATCCAAAGGACAGTTCTTTCTAATTGAGCTGTTGGGTGTTCTCTTTTGTTTCCCTATCATCACTAAAAAGAACTACTGATATTAATATGTCAATTCCTTTTTTTGTTTAAATGATCATTGGTTTTATTTCTTGTTTTTTACTGTTTTAACTTCTTGCATGTGTGGGTTGGAAATCTTGGATAAAGTGATGGTTTATCCTCACGCGTACCTCCTTAGTTTTCTTCAAGGATGACCCTGTTAGTCATAGTTATATCTTTTGTAAATTTTGATCGTGTATTGGAATAAGTGAGTTGTTGGATCCTCATATTATGTTTCCCATAGTTCCACACTCTTTCTCAATTTGTTTTCATTAAATTATTAATTTTCATAATGTACAACAAATTGAGATTCCTCAACACGGTGGTGAAGTAAATTTGACTCTAGGTTGAATTAATTTAAATAAATCTACAAGGTATTTAATAAGTTGTCTCTTGTAACAAGGGTTATTGATTCTATTACAAAGATTTGGCATCGTTGTGTGTGCAATGTGGTCATTAGAGAAGACAAAAAATTACTAACTGTTTTGTTCTATGATTGATGTGACGGACGAGCTTTTACTATTAAGGTGCTACAATGCTCGTGGATGCTATTTTTTATTCATTTCTCACCCTTATAGTTATATGTTGTTCACTTCATTTGTAAATTTGATGATCTATGGTTTCCATTTTGAACGCCAGGCTGAATCTTCTTAGGATTTGCATGAGTGGAAGATTGCCTTGGAAAATGCTATAGTTTAAGCTCCAAACGCTACTCTACTTATGGAACACAATGAGATATCTCGAAGTGATTCTAACAGCGAAGGACCACTCCAACAATGTGTGTAACGTCCTAATCAGCTTTGTTATTTGAATGTTGCCTCTAAGATGAACTGAAGTTGTATGCATGCTAAAATCGGTTATCTCTCTGTTAAGGGAGAGAAAAACAATTCGTAAAGTCTTTGGTTTTTAACGCGTCCAATTTTGCTTGCCTTTGAAGATATAGATGGGGCCAATCCTTCATTGAGAAAGCACTCCAATATCTTGAGACACATTGTTAGTCTTTATCATTGTATGGGAAATTTAAACAAGTGTTCTGGACTCATATTTGTTTATAACAAGTATAAAAGTGGAAGGAATTCTCCGACAAGCTGCTCATGTTGAAGTAGTGGAACAAATAATCCAAGAATATGAACAAGGTAACCTCTTTTTCTTGTGCGACCAAATTCATGTTCGGATGCTGCCTGAACCCTTCGTGTTTTCCATCACCATTAGCGAATTAACAAGGGCACATTCATTTGTGTATGAAGTATGTGGTGAATGACAACAAATTTGATGAAATGTATTTTTACAGATCATGTTTTAAAATGACGGGAAAATCTGCATGATATGTCCTGTACAAATTGTATCTTTACTTCTAATATTATTGTTCACCGCTCATGTATTCCCTTTAGACCTTATTTCCAATTTTAAACGTTCCTGAATGTAGGCAAGATTGAGTTTGATTTTGATGAGGATGCTCATGTTGTTAGAGATTGTGTTAAGGTTTGTCATTTATCTCAAAATCGATTTATGTTTTCTTATCGTGATTTAAACTGATAGACAACTTACAACTTTCTTGCATGTTCTTCGAGAATTCCCTTCATCTCATGTTCCGACATCTTTTTGAAATGCATTGATAGAGACATATAGTATGTTTTTATAAACATTTAGCTGTATAATTTCTTGAAGTTTATGTTGTTTGACAAATTTATTAATTATTGGTGGTGTTGTATATTCATGGTTGTCTCGTAAGAAATTGACCTGTAGGAAGCTCGAGTGAATTCAATACGTTCTACAATAGGTAGATCATTTCCAAAACCAAATAGATGCCTCTTAATGAGGTATAGAAGCATGTTTTTGTTGGCTAATATTTTTATGTCAAGCTATTTATAACTTCATTGATTATTGATTGATAGACTTCTGAAGATGATGCGTTAAATATCATCTCACTCATCTAAAAATCGAATGACTTCACCGATTGTTGCTGCTTGTATGGCTCCATTGCTTATGTGCCCTCTATTAGCTTGAGAATGTGAAATAGAGGATGACTTAGAGGCTAATGAAGATAGTTCTGCTCAACTTATTTCTCTGTCAATGCTGCTTATCTTTGTCAAGAAATAACTACTACACTCCTTGAAGAGTACAAAAATATTTTTTATGTAAGTTAATCCTTACAATCAGTATGAATTTTTGAATTTTAATTTATTGCAATAAATAATCTTCGTGATGAGCATCCAAATGTGCTCTCTTTGAAATTTTGGTTTCTTTTTAAGGTGACAGCCTATAGAGCTATTCTATTTGCATGGATTTGAGAAATGAAATCCTTTGGAACTGATGATGCAAGCATCGATGAAAATACTTATATCAAACTTAATGACTATCATGATTCCGAAAATGGGGGAGAACCTGAATCAGAATTTCAGTGTGATTGTAGGCACAGTGGAAATTTGAGTAAAAAAAGTGGTTCGCCCCCGCGTGAGCTTTATGATTTTAAGGATCTGTGTTTCTAACTTTCCTCCCTACATATACTTTTTTCGTTGACTTGCAAACTTACTTAGCATTCGAGCTTCTTGCTCAATCTTTTTATTATAACTTGATATCCTAAATGAGTTTTCTCTCTATCATAACTATATTTTTAAACTGAGTTTTATACATGTTGTTACTATTCAACTTTATCATTTCATGATGTTATTCCATAGTAGATCAACAAGAATTGGATGGTTATTATGCTTTTTATGTCTTTTCAATGTTCAGCGATTGCATAACGATGATTCAGATCGTTGTTCCCCCCTAGAAAACCACTCCTTGAAACCAAAATTAAGTGCAAACTTGGACTCCAAAGTTTGTACTGAGTCGAATGTTTGTCACCTTTGAACCAGGCGCTATGTAATGTCCCGAATAATTGGAGATTATAGAAATGAGAATTTAATACATGAGAAGGATTTAAGTTCTAATTTCACAGACGAAACTTGATTTTTAATGTGTAGTGTGCGTCAATTTGTACTTCTCAGAAATATACTAAGTTAAAATAATATTTAAGATACAATGCAATAATGTAAAATGACTACATATACATATTGATGAGAACTCTAGCACCGGGTACCCTGTGATGGATGAGGCCCGATAACAGTTGGGCCGATTTAACTAATCAAAACGAATTCTCACAGCCCAATTACACCTTTAAGAAAACCGGNGATTATAGAAATGAGAATTTAATACATGAGAAGGATTTAAGTTCTAATTTCACAGACGAAACTTGATTTTTAATGTGTAGTGTGCGTCAATTTGTACTTCTCAGAAATATACTAAGTTAAAATAATATTTAAGATACAATGCAATAATGTAAAATGACTACATATACATATATTGATTTCACTACGATGGGTGAGATTAGGGTTTAGAACCAAAGGCCCTTATTTGAATATAGGGAACAACTACTGCATGAAGGGAGAGAAATGGGTGTGACAGTTGCTGGTGGTAGAGGGAGTAATTGATCACTTCTACTTGCTTGTCACGATCCGGTATCGTCTATGTAGAATTATTGGAGTTTAATTAAGTTGTATTATTGTATGGATCTAATCCAACGAATACCGGTATAAATCCCGGGTTATAATAGGTTACGATTATCTAATCAAATATCATTTTATAACTTGTCTTTCTACCCTAATTTTCTCAAACTTCTCTCTACCTCTTCTCTTCCTCACGGCATCTTCTCCCTCATTTCCTCAATCTAAATCTCCCTCAATTTCTACCCCCAATCTTTCGTCTTTTCCCGTCATGAGCTAAAAGCATGACAAGTGGTATCGGAGCCATTGTTTCCTACAATCACGAAAACCCTAGTCGGGTTTCCTCAACGTAAGACTTCTTTCCGCTACCAACCTTGTTCCGAAATGGATTCTAGAAAGGAGAAATCCAATGCCAACTTTGGTTCTCTTTTATCAATGGATCTGTCAAAGGACAAGTTCCTTGACCTCCGGCGTAATGTAGATGACAACCGGTATGTGGAACATGATTATCAATCCCAAATCCAACACCTTCACTCCAACCAACTCGACTTAGGAGATTCCATCAAGCGTCAACTGCATGTTTTCGAAAAGAAAATTGTTAAAAGTGATAAAATGAAAGCTGAAAGGATGCTAAGGAGCAACAGAGTCCAGAAATGCAACAGAGGCTCTGAATCATGCTGCCTTATTCCCTTACGTTAATTCAATGTTTAATTGTTATGTGTGTTGTTGTGCCTCTGAAACTTTTCCATTTACGTTCATGTTTAGGTGTATTAAATCATGCTGTGATGTTTCAATGAGAATTGTTGTTTTCTGTTCTATTCTGATTTCAATCTTGATTCCAGAACACATTACAAGCCTCAATATCCATATTCAAACACCCTACAACATTCAATATCACAACAACACGATTGAAGAAAGTTAATGCTACAACTTCAATCAATACAACAAAGCAAATACAGCAAAACAATTCCTACAAATTTTGGTATCGGAGCTTCAGGCTGTTATTCTGAAGCACTAACAATCAAATGCAAGGAGAAAGATCAAGCAATGGTCCACACTTTGATGGAAGCAACTTTCACTTCTGGTCCAAACAAATGGAAATTTATCTTCGATCGCAAGACTTATGGACGCACGTTGAACTTGGAGAAGAAGCTCTACCGCCATCTCCAAATCCTCGACATGTAACAAAAGCAAAACATTATGCCGAACAAGTAGCCAATCCTTCAAGACTCTCACTGTGCTTCAAGCTTGCCTTGAAAAATCTGTTTTGAGTAGAGTGATGAACTGTGAAAGCGCCAAAGAACTCTGGGAAACTCTGATGGAAACTTATCAGGGAAGTACGAAAGCAAATGCAGGAAGGTTAGTGCCTTAAGAAGACAACTTGAGAGGATGAAGATGAACAACTCAGATAAAAGTGCTACATATATCGATAGACTCATGATCATTGTGGCAGAAATCAGATTACTTGGAGGCTTGTACGACGAAGTGAAAATCATGGAACGCATCCTCGACTCGTTGCCTGAAAAATATGACCATAAGACTTCGTCTTTAGAATCAGCATATGGAGACATAACCTCAACCATGACGATTCAGCAACTTGCGGATGAACTTCTGACATTGGAACTAAAGTGGGACTTACGAGCAAAAGAGAAAACATTCACAGATAATGCAAAGGGAAAAACTGAAGCTGCACTAGCTGCTGGAGCACATGTTGGACATAGATCTCAAGACTTCAAAAACAACTTCTTTGGTCCTAAAAGATTTCCCCCATGCCCTCACTGCAAAAAGACGAATCACAGGGAAAAAGACTGTTTCTTCAGACCAGGGGCTTATTGTGACAAATGTAAACTTTTTGGACACGTAACCAAGGTTTGCAAAACCGCACAAAATGCACATACCGCTCAAGATCTGGAACAAGAAACCGAGTCTGAAATCACAGATGTGAACAATTCCTTGGTTTCTCGCATCCCATTCAAAAGCTTCAAGTGTGCTGTTACATTGGTGGATGGAGAAAATTGTTTGGTAGCAAATCAACCAAGCCAAATATGGATGATCGACAGCGGGTGCTCCAATCACATGACTGGAAATTGAACTTTATTTCAGAACCTGAAAATCATGACTGTTGGTGGTGTTGAAATTGGAGACAAACGCATCCTTAATGTCGACGGGAAAGGCAATGTACAATGTTTAGAGAAACTGATATTATCCAACGTGTTGTTTGTCCCTGATCTCGGATACAACTTGTTGAGTATAGGGCAATTGATCGAGGAAGGATTCAAACTGGTCTTTGAAGATTCATCGTGCTTCATATATCTGCCCAATGGTGAATACCTGAACAAAGTATCGATGCGCAGGAGATGTTTCTATGTTCATCCTCAACAAACAAATGAAATTTGCTTGTCTGCATCTGATCAAACCACAACACTATGGCATAGAAGAACAGGTCACACTCGATTCAACAGGTTAACCCAACTATCAAAGCATCAAATGGCGATTGACGTTCCCAAAATATCGCATCTGAAAAATTTATGTGAAATCTGTCACAAAGGAAAGATGGCTGAAACTCCATTTCCCACAGGAGTGGCGTGGAGATCAATCAACAAACTTGAACTAATACACTCCGATCTTTGTGGACCGATGTCCACTTCCTCTCTGAATGGCAGTTTGTACTTCATCTCCTTCATAGACGACATGAGCAGATACTGCTGGACCTACGATGTGACGAACAAGAGCGACACGTTTGAAGTATTTCAACACTTCAAGATTGAGATTGAAAAGCAGTTGAATGCTTCTATCAAAATATTACGTACCGATAATGGCTCAGAGTACAGATCATCGGCCTTTGAGGAGTTCCTTTCCCTGAACGGAATTGTGCACCAATTTACGGTTCCCTATAGCCCAGAACAGAATGGAACTTTGATATGTACGAACTTTCAGTGATACCATCACTGAAAAATCTACGAACTTTCGGAATCATCTGCTACACTTTGATACCAGCTGAAAAAAGGGACAAGTTAGCAGACAAGGCAAATGTGGGAATATTTGTTGGATATGGAATGACCTGTAAGGGACTCAGGGTCCTCAATCCGTCATCTCTCAAAGTTTACATCAGCCGCATCATCAGTATAGACGAAGGTAAAAGATGGGACTGGATTCAAGGATGCTGCGTTTCAGACTCAAGCAATTCAGAACAAGATGAAAATTTCAGTCTTGTCGAAATCCTGGAGGATGGTGACTCATCTAATTCTCAGAATGAATATCAAGAATCTCAGGAGGATATAAGCATTGAGGAAACACCGGTGAAGGGAGTCAGAACCTTGCAAGACATCTACAGCAGATGCCTTGCTGCAACAGAAACACCATCAAACGCATCAGAGGCTCTACAACTAAAGGAATGGACAGCAGCAATGCGTGATGAAATTGATATGATAATAAAAAAGGATACATGGGAATTGGTAAACAGACCAAAAGATCATGAAGTAATTGGAACTAGATGGATATTTAGAATAAAGAAGAACCCTGATGGAAGTATCAACAAATTGAAGGCTAGACTTGTCGTCAAAGGATACTCTCAAATTCATGGAGTGGATTTCAACGAAACGTTTGCTCCGGTAGCCAGATTAGATATTGTTAAATTGCTGGTTACTCTAGCCGCTCAGAAAGGATGGACAATGTATCAAATGGATGTGATGTCGGCATTCCTTAATGGTGATCTTATAGATAAAATTTATATCGAGCAACCGGAGGGCTTTGTTGTGGTTGAACGTGAACACCAAGTTCTGAAATTAAAGAAGGCCCTTTATGGATTAAAGCATACGCCAAGAGCGTGGATCTCTAAACTTGACGGTCATCTTCTTCAATTGAATTACTCGAAAAGCCAGGTAGAAGCAACCTTGTACTTCAATGTCACCACTAAAGTTGTTACAATCATCTCTGTTTATGTCGATGATTTGCTGATCCTCGGGAATGACCCTGATGAAATTGACGCTGTCAAAACTGGTATGTATTCATGCTTTGAGATGAATGATCTAGGAGTCGCTTCTTATTTTCTTGGATTTGAATTGAGTCAAAATTCTTGAGGAGTGTTCATGAGCCAAAGGAAATATGCCTCTCATTTGCTGATTAAATTCAATGTGAAAGACACATCACAAGTATCAATGACTGGTGGCATGAAATATGAAACAAAAGATGGAAGCCCCCCTGCCGATGCAAAACTTTACAGAAATATGATTGGTTCTCTCATGTTTTTAGTTACTACAAGGCCTGATATCGCGTATTCTGTTAGTGTTTTATCGAGATATATGCAGGAACCCACTGAAACACAATTCACAGCAGCCAAAAAGATCATAGGTTACATCAAAGCCACGGTAAATTATGGACTCAAGTTCACAGAAGGATCAAATATCATATTGATGGGATTTACAGATTCTGATTTTGCCGGGTGTATTGACGACTGCAAAAGCACTTCGGGGTATTGCTTCTCATTAGGATCTAGCATGTTTTGTTGGAAATCAAAGAAACAAGAATGTGTAGCACAGTCGTCTGCGGAGGCGGAATATATAGCAACAGCTGCTGCCTCTAACCATGCATTGTGGCTGCGAGAATTGTTATCAGCGTTGGGATTTCCTCAAACTGATCCCACTACAATTCTTTGTGATAACAAATCTACCGTTGCAATGATAAAGAACCCTATTTATCATGGAAGATCAAAGCACATCAAGGTCAAGTTTCATGCGGTTAGAGAAGCTGAAAAAGAAGGAAGTGTGCGGTTTAATCACTGTCCAGGCAAGGATCAACTAGCCGATATTTTTACTAAAAGTCTACATCGCCCACAATTTGAAGATCTGCGTACAAAGATTGGTGTTTGTGATGGACTCACAATCACGGGGGAGTGATAAAATGAAAGCTGAAAGGATGCTAAGGAGCAACAGAGTCCAGAAGTGCAACAGAGGCTCTGAATCATGCTGCCTTATTCCCTTATGTTAATTCAATGTTTAATTGTTATGTGTGTTGCTGTGCCTCTGAAACTTTTCCATTTGCATTCATGTTTAGGTGTATTAAATCATGCTGTGATGTTTCAATGAGAATTGTTGTTTTCTGTTCTATTCTGATTTCAATCTTGATTCCAGAACACATTACAAGCGTCAATATCCATATTCAAACACCCTACAACATTCAATATCACAACAACACGATTGAAGAAAGTTAATGCTACAACTTCAATCAATACAACAAAGCAAATACAGCAAAACAATTCCTACAAAAAGCCTCAAAGATAGCAGTGAATCGATATGTGCACAACTTCTCGAAATTTCCCAGCAATTGGACAATCTAAGACAAGTTAAAATGTCATCGACCACTGATATGGACCCATCCACAAAAGCTTCTAAACTGGAGTATGCTTCTTCGGATTTTGGCTGAGATTTTGAGGTTATTGAAATTATCTTTAACAGAGATTATAATCAGCATGTGGGCAAAATTTGTTGTGATGTTTATATGAATGGATAAAATGGAAAACTTGGGCTGAATGTCACAAAGAAAGTGAAGAAAAAGATAATGTATATTTAAAGCGCGTCATTCAACAATTCAACTTGGGATTGGAAGATAAAGTTATTCAATATATGTGGCATAAGGATGCTGAACAGCAGATCGGTAGCAATGACATTTCCAGGGAAAACAAAGAAAGCTTTGAGCATTATTTACACAATCTGAAATATATACGATTCAGAATCAATGATTGAGTGCGACAAAAAAAATGAGGAAAATGAATCAAAGATGTATGTTTCTTGACACATCAGTTAAAATATTTGAATTTATGCATTCAAATGAGAAAAATGTCGATCTCTTATCGGATTCAACAAGACATGCATATACCGAATCTCAGGAGGTAATGTTGAATCCAATTCAACATATATTATCATATCTCATTCCAACCAAAATCTTGGTTGATTTTGGTACTTCTAAAGTTGATATTGATAGGATTATGGTTCCCAAGGCTACGGTATTTTTGGACGATGGATCTAATTCTATTTTTATTGCTAATATTGACAATATATTAGCTTGGTTCGATGCAATAGCTGAGATTTGTAATGTTATCTTTTCGAGTTTATTAAGTCAATTTATTTGGTTGCTCGGGAAAGTTAAGAAACGAAAGGGAAATAATTTTTTCAACACATACGGCACCAAGGTACGAATTATATGTGGCACATAGTTGGAATTCTTGAGTGATATTATTCGTTCGATTTATTATGTACGTTTTGCTCATGTGATCCATACGGCACCAAGGTACAAATAATATCTTCAAGTTGAGGATATAACGTGTAAGCCAGATAATGTTATGAAGAGCTTCAATCATACATTTGGGATTACTTACCTTGGTAAACTACATCATAAACTTGAACTTGTAGTTATCCTTTGTGATCATGAGGCTATTTATTATATTTTTCACCACATATATAGCATGCGAGCAATCACTCTTAATGATACTCAATGGGAACTATTGGTTTATATCATTCTGGACATGATAACTATCAACTTGTTCCATATTGAACATGATAGAAAAATGAAGATGGTTGTTTCGGTAATTGATGCATCTGTTGGCATTTTTCCCTCTCTTATGGTTGATGTTGTTTGTTTCCAAATCTCTATCTCTATGATGTTGTTCATCCAAAATTATGTTCGTTCAGTTAGGATGAAAGTTTATCATTTTTACACTATTATTGTGCTTTCTCCTGTGTGCTTGCTTTTGAAGCAGAATGCCATACTCGGTACGAGCAACCCAACCACTTGTTTATTCCAAAAGAAATATGATGAGTATCAAGCATTTACTGCACACTATTTTTGGGCACAACTACTTATTCTCAATATTCATCTTTCGGATTTCTATTTTAGTTTATCCTCTACTACTTTACATGTTTGTATTCATACCCATCTAAAACTGGAATTTTCAGAACTCGATCCTAGGGCTTAAGGATCGTCTCACGATAGGGGAATGATAGTGGATAATACAGGTATTCATCTGGTGAAGGAGTATGAAGAAAGGAAGCTATTCTACATGACTATGAATATATCTTCATGTCTTGAGATGATGATACAAATGAATTCATGTTTTGCATCTTTTGACAGATTGAAGCTGTATACTCCATGCCTCACTACCAACATGAGAGCCAATAGACATCAGAACAATTGGTGTGGATGGCATATTTTGAAGGTGATCGTTGGGGTCAACGATTCTTTTTAGGAGTGGATAGTGTCACGTTCTCAAATTGGCGATACCGGATCGTTACATTGCTCTTCAACTCTTCCATCCTCATCCTCCAAGAACTACGGATTCTTAATTTCAAACCCATACCACAATATATTTATCGAAGACATACACAAAGTTCCGAATTTTCAAGCATCCGAAAGAGAGGTGTAGGGAACACCCAAGGTATATGATTTTCCATTCCTATTGTCGCAAAAAATTTTCAGATTCTTATTGCTTTGAGAAAGTCATAGATTTTGGTTATCCTTTGCAAATATGTCCGTGGGGACTATATTCATAAGTATTGTGCTGGGAAATAAAGCAATTGGGCATCGTAGTGTTAGGGGGGCTGGGAATCGATTAGATTTGTGTGTTGGAATTATTGGTTGTTTCCTCTATTATTTGGAAGGCCCTTTTAGAGTAAATCGACAAATATTACAGCCTGTTGGGAATGGATAGAATTAAAGTACTGTCATGGAAGGGTTGTAAAGAAGATGTGTTCGGTGGATAATTACTCATTTGAAAGATGAAGAAAAAGTCAAGCCTAAACTAGGATATATGGAGAATTTTCAAAATGCATTCTATAGTTGCTGAACGGGAATTATGACGTTGCTGAAACATGTGGGAAATCTTCAAAGTGGCCTTGGAATCAGATTAGCATTAATTGAAGGATGTCGATAGTATGGAGGATAGTATGGTATCTTCGTGAACACAAGAGGAAATAATTATGAAATAGGGCGCTGGACAAAGTACACAAAAAAGTTACGCGGGCTAATCAATCAAATAGTAGAGTAAATCGACAAATAACATTTCATGCAATTTTATTATATTTACGATGAAATGTTTAAATTAATATGTTTTGAGATACGTTGTCCCTGCGGGTGCGAGCACCCGCCGGCAGAGGGTGTCCATATATTAATTTTATGAAATGTTATGAAAGAATAATACTCGTGGTGAGGAAGGATGGACCGTCCTACTGAACCCGAAATCCTATCTATCACATGATTCGCCAAAGGAAGGGCGTGCCTGATGAAGACAATGATAAGTTCTGAAATGGAAAGATACGTACGCAAAGGGCAGAACTGATCCGAGTGAGAAAAGGGGTAGCGCATGAGTACTCACTCGGGGAAGAGACGCATACAGCTCGTCGAGTCGACCAACAACTAACGGTCGGTTGGGGCGAGACATGTCACCGGGTATGTAAAACAGAGCAGGCAAGATAAGTAAAAGGTACATGAGGAAAGGATAAGTAATGTTTCAAGTAAGTTTTACGAGGTTTTCAAAATAAGATTTCGAAAGAGCCCCAAGAGAAATAAGTTTTTAAGTGAGTTTTAAAGAGGTTTTCAAATGAGATTTTAGAACGAGCTTCAAAGACAAATGAGTTTTAACGAGTTTCATAAAGATATTTCAAGAAGCTTAAAAAAGAGTTAAGTTTTCAAGTATGACTTTTAGAAAGATGTTTTACAATTAGTGTTTTAAAGAAGTTTTCAAAACAAGACGAGTTTTCAAAAGAAAAGATGTTTTAGAAGTAAAGTAATGTTTTTAAAGAGTTTTTTTAAATGAAGTTTCTATTATTCGATTATGACCGCTCTACAGTTTTGTATGAAAGGGTGAGATTATGGAAATAGTGGGATGAGTTAGTCGTCGGTTGATACCGAGAGTGATTATGAAGTCGGATGTAAAGTGAGTTTGTTAATATGCTAGCTTGAGGAAGATTTGAAATGAATTAGATAAAGTTGTATAAGTTTATTTATGAGTTTTATTCCGATGTTGTAAGTTTTATTTATATTATAATAAGAAAAAACGCCTTATGTTCCAAAGAAGAGTGGAGCACGACATGTCGTGCACCGAAAACATCTAGGCCCGATTTCGGGTCGTGAAACGCTACATCAATCAGTTCCTAAAACTAAGGTACTGAGAGAGAATACAATGCCCAAAGTTTGTAGTGTCAATATGGGAGGTTCCAAGAGGTCCACATTTTGGGGATGGAATAATCTTTCTTCATTATTTGCATTAATTTTAACCAAGATATTTTATGATGTTTGCAGTCAACAAAAAATGATCTATTTTTTCGTAAACTTGCGTAACCCATCACATCAAAAAATAACTACCATAATTTTGTTATATCATTTGGTAAATTTTCCTGTTATCTTTCAATATGTAGCAAGATTACAGGAACAACTACAAGTTGAGAGAAACCTATGAGCTGCTTTGGAGGTTGGCTTGAACATGTCTTCTGGACAATTCTCGGGGTCCAAAGATTTTGATTCAAAGGTTTAAGTCAATTTCTTACTTAAGCCAAAATCTTTGACACCAAAATGCTTTTCATATTATTGTAAAGACGAGTGTAGAGCTAAAAGAAGTAGCTTTAGCTTAGGCTGTTTTCGCCAGATTAAAGTAGAAAGTGGCCGAGCTTCATCAGCAGCTTAATCAACACAATCAAAGCTCTCTTTTTTATTCTTGTTATAACTGTCAGCTTTCTGTAAATCCCAAGTGAATTAAACTCTATGGTATTTGATCTCGTCTAAAAATATTTTAGAGTGTTATTCTTAGATCAGTCAATTTTTTAATTGTTCGGAATTTAATTGTTGTGGGGACACGAGCGATATACGAGGTTGGACGCACAATGTGTGGGCTTACATCCTTAAGAGAGCGAAGCTCTACCTTGGTTTTCACTATAATAATCGAGAGATACAATTACAATGAATAGATATTGATAATTTGAGCGAAAACGGTACGAAAAGCAATCAAATTTTTTCCGCCACGCCGAAACTGCCGAAAACTCGCGAGTAGAGGGCCGGCCACGAGTTTTTGAACCAAATCTCGCGAATAGTGATGTAATCAAGTGAAAACTCGCGAATGAAGGCATGGCTGCGAGTTTTCGAACCAAATCTCGCGAATAGTGAAAACTCGCGAATGAAGCAAAGTGTTGCGGGTACGAAGCTGCGTAACGGGGGAAACCAAACGAAAACTCGCGAATAGTGACTCAGACTGAATTGGTCGCGAGTTTTCGTACAAAAACTCGCGACATTTCGAACGAAAATTCGCGACTTTTCAAACGAAAATTTGCGGATAACAAAATCTCGCGAATCCTGAGATTAATTCAAGCGAGAGACATGCCTTGGAAAGCGTGCCTAGAGTTTGAATACATTTTTGTGGCCTGGGTGTTGTATTTATAGAAAAACTCGGCCCAATCTTAGTCAAATTAGCTCAACTTACTTAGAAAATATCCAATTAATCCGGAGTAAGTGTCACAGCGCCCCGGAACTTCGAGAATGCACCTCGGTCGAACACTAGTAGCATGAAATGTCGAGAAAATATCCGGGAATATTCTTTACCAGTTCATTGTCTCCAAATGCTTAGGAGATAGCCAAAAATATCGCTTTAGGTCGCCAACGAGTTTTCCGAGTGCCAAATTTTGAAAATACCCCTGGCATCATTTCCGACCGAAATCATCCAAAATAGCTCAAAACACCATCAGAATCCACATACGGTTGCCCGGCATGCCCAAATTACGAGACTACCCCGAAATTACATTACTCAATATATATAATAAAAGATCAAAAATATCATTTAGCCACGTCCGACGAGCCCCAGGGGTATCATAATTACATAAATAACCCCGAGCAATATCAGTATTCTTGTTAGTTTTCTGCTCCCGAGTTCCTTTTACAAGTGCATCTTGAATTCATTCATGAGATCTTGGAAGCATTACAACTATTGTGACACCAAGTCATTTGAAGTAGAATTTTTCTTTTGAATCTGTATGGACTCCAAAATTCGTCACTCTAGATCATATGTATCAGTATTTTAGCGAAATCAAGATATTCGCAATAGTTGGAATTTTATTGTACATTGTGTATTACTCTAAATATCATGCAAGAAATACTTGCAGTATTTTGATACTACACTTGCCGTCTGCAACAATGAACGGATGCAAATGGCAGAGGTGAATCCAATGCTTTTTGTGTCATATTTTAATTTCTGTCTTTTATTCTAGTCTATTATGTGATAGGAGGTTTTCGGGCCACACACATCAAAGTAGCATAGTCAATTTATTTACTTCCATCATAAATCGTGGGCTTCTACTTCCTGAGAAGCAGCAGTGTAGTGAATCGTCTATACTTTTCAAAAGCACGAGTTTATCCTAGGATGGAGATCACATTCAATGCGTTAGTTCGACAACCTCTACTTCTAGACTTGTAGAGGTATTGCAATTCACAACTGCTAGTATTTGTTGCATATTGATCTTAATTTGTCATTTCCATCAGGCTATGTAATCCTCGAATCTGTTGGAGCTGAGGACACATCTCGATTTTTTCAAAAAAAGGTGATCTCATCTGACAAACCAACTGCGTAACCTGGATCTCAACTACGGAGGAGCAATCCCTCGGGAGTCTTGCTCTCCCTCATTGTAAATTCTAATTATTTACATTTACAATTCTTCCACTGTTACTCACATATCTTAAAGTGCTTTAATTACCTTTTTAACATCTCATCATGGAAATGAAATGCATCTTATAATTAACCATAACCTTCATAATCAAAACTTTACATGGAAGTTCCTCAAATTCATTCGGGAATTTAATGAATTATAACAGATTCAACTGATGAAGGTATGGACTGAACTCTCTTCAGAGACCACGAAAATTATTTCACCACATGGGGACTTGTTGTAAAACGGATGAAGTGAAACTAAGCCCATTGAGAAGAAAAATCTTGTCTTACAAATAAAATTCACTATGAGCAATTTCTCTTGTTGCTTTTTATTGTGGTTCCTTTTTAGGGGTACCAACAGTCACCAGATTCTGATATTAATTAATGATAAAAAACTGACTATTATTCGTTTTTTTTCGAGACAACATGAAATATAGAAAAATAGAAAGAACACCTATGATTTTAATATGTAAACACCTCAGGAAGCATGTGATTTTCCCCAACAGTCAATACGGAAAAAATCACTTTGCCTAGAGGAGAACCTCTGCAACAAATTCATTAATAAATCAATGGAAATGTACAAAATGAATAAGGGAAACGGAATGAATATACAACATGTTAGAGTTAACAGAAATTATCCTCTTTTGATATATAAATCTTCCTCTCTTATATAGAGGTCAGCTGACATTTTTTCCTCCTTATTTCACGTTGTTTCCGTTATTAGATCCTTCAAAATAGACTATTTCGCTTAGAAAGCGCGCCTGCCATGATTGCATTTATTTCCATAAGACTGGGTCAACATCCAGTCTGTCAAGACCTATCTAATATGCCGGGACAGAAGCAGTCTGCCGAGGCCAATCCTTACACCTACAGGGACCGATCCAACGCTGTCATGACCTAAGCTGTCTGAGTGGAATGAAGCGTCTGCCGGGACTGATCCTAATACCTGCTGAGACCGATCCAACACTGTCAGGACCTAAGCAGTTTGTCGGGACAGAAACAGTCTGCCAGGACCGATCCTATACTTGGTCATTTCAACTGTTGAATCATTGCTTGAGTCTGACCACCTCCATCTTGGTTTGGACCGCATCATTGGTACCCGTTTTAAGGGTTCTCAACACTAGCCCATTGGGTTTTGTAATAGCGAGACAGCTATGAACGAAAGCCAAACATGAAGAACCTGGACCTTCATACTATGGAAGTCTTACTGTTAGAGAGCCCCTGTTCTTTATGAGTTCCAAGACAGGCTTCGATTTGGGATTCATTCAGTAATCACGTTCCATTGTAGATCTCATGGGTTTTTCAGGCTCTTTACATGCAGTGGGTCCAGCTCAACTGCTCTCTTAAATCTTGGGTCTAACTTATGCATAATAAAATTAATTAGAAGATTATTAGCTTTGGTCATGATATAATGAGATGTTGAAGACAATCATCTTCCCCTAGGATCAAATGACGATAAGATGTGTTTTAGCCATGGTTAATCTCCCCACTTGGCATCTTTGGTGGTGATCAATCCAAGTGAATGAGTAGTTGTGTAGTCCATTGGTTATGGCAACAAACCATTGATTAATATAATATTGTAAAATGTGTATCTTGAATGTTCATACAACAGAAACTACATGAAATTCCTTTAATGGGAAGTACTTTAAACCAGGTTTTTAATTAGAGATACGTGGAAGATATGGTGAAACTACGAGGTAGTTGGGAGGTCCAACCTAGACGTGGAAGAATATTTTCATACCATAAAATATATAGTCGCTTTTGTTACGTTGATGGCGAGGGACGATTCTCTTTATGGTTGAAGATTCAAATATACAAGATCACCCATAATATATTTCAAAGTGTATGCATAATGGCTCAAAGTGTCACGCTACGAACATGGCCTAGTCGATTGAGGGTGGTGGAAGTGTTGCACCCCATCGTGGGTACTAGGAAACTCAACTAAACAACACAATAGTGGGAATTTTTACTTAAGAAAACAACATAGTAAGTAGACATGAGGAGTGCAAAACCAAGTCTTGCGAAATACCCCTAGAAAGTAGTTGAACAACGAAAAACTGGATAAATGAAATGCAAAAGAAATGACAACCCTGAACTCTTAGACTAATCGACAACCATCTCCCTCTCTCTTCTCAAGGCTCTCCCTAAAAATCTATTAAGCGGTAATGATCTAATAACTAAAACTTTAAATAAAATATGTAAAGTTGTCTTAGAAAAATCTCCCTTCAAACTCTTATTACTCTGTTGTGATTTATTTACTTTATCTGTTGAATCAATTGAATTCTCAGTAGAAAAAGAGTAAGATTATCTCCTCTATTCTATTATGTCTGATATGAAGTGTAGAGTTTTCTAAAAAAAAATTCCCAATTTTCTGAGGCCGAAGAACTTTTTTTACCATTTCCGTGAATTGTGTTTGTGTTTCAAATGCTCATACACGTCATATAATAACCTTGTTACATAATATTCATATCCCCCAGGATGCTTCCTTTGTATTGATCATGCAATAGTTCTTTAACAATTTCCTCGATTAGTATCATCTTGTTTTTTCAAGCACTTTTATGTAGTGATCTTTTAAAATTTCTTGATAATCTTTCCATCCAAAGATTGGAGGTTACAAAGAATAATTTGCGCATAGATTCGCAAAGGAGGTAAGGGTTTTGAGTTTAGATTTGTAATTTACTTTGTGATATCTCATAATCCGTCTTTTCTAATTTATGTAAGGGGAAATGCAATTTTGCAAGCTAGCCTGCAGAGAAGGAAGCAAACTTTGCGTGAAAGGTGGTTCGCTCTTGAGAAGAATGTAAGTGTTCGATGTATAGTTGAAGTTTGCCGATTCGCGCTACGCATTCATTTGAGATCGATTAAGTTTTAGTATATTGTACGATTTATCTCTATTTTCGTAAATTTGCGTAGTCCATCACATCAACAAAAAAAACTACCATAATTTTGTTGTATCATTTGGTAAATTTTCATGACATCTTTAAATAGGTAGTAAGATTACAAGAACAACTACAAGTTGAGAGAGACCTGCGAGCTGCTTTAGAGGTTGGCTTGAGCATGTCTTACAGACAATTCTGGGGTCCAAAGCTATGCATTCCAAGTGTTAAGTCAATATCTTACTTAAGCCAAAATCTCTGACACAAATGCTTTTCATATTATTGTATGTTTACGATTTATTTATTTTTTCGTAAACTTGCGTAGTCCATCACATCTACAAAAAAACTACCTTAATTTTGTTGCATGATTTGGTAAATTTTTCCTGGCATCTTTCAATAAGTAGCAAGATTACAAGAACAATTACAAGTTGAGAGAGACATGCGAGCTGCTTTCGAGGTTGTCTTGAGCATGTCTTCGGACAATTATCGGAATCCAAAGCTATAGATTCCAAGGTTTAAGTTAATATCTTACTTGAGACAAAATCTCTTACACTAAAATGTTTATCATATGATTGTCAAGTTTACGATTTATTTATTTTTTCGAAAACTTGCGCAGTCCATCATATCAACAAAAAACTAACATAATTTTGTTGCATCATTTGGTAAATTTTCATGGCATCTTTAAATAGGTAGCAACATTAAAAGAACATCTACAAGTTGAGAGAGACCTACGAGGTGCTTTTGAGGTTGACTTGAGCATGTCTTCCGGACAAATCTCATGATCCAAAGCTATGGATTCTAAGGTTTAAGTCAATTTCTTACTTGAGCTAAAATCTCTAACACTAAAATACTTTTCATACTATTGCCAAGTTTACGATTTTTTTTTTTCGTAAACTTGCGTAGTCCATCACATCAAGAAAATAACTACCATAATTTTGTTGCATCATTTGGTAAATTTTCCTAGTATTTTTCAATAGGTAGCAAATTACAAGAACAACAAGAAGTTGAGAGAAACCTGCGAGCTGCTTTGGAGGTTGGCTGGAGCATGTCTTCCGGACAATTCTCGAGGTCCAAAGCTATGGATTCCTTGGTTTAAGTCAATATCTTACTTGAGCCAAAATCTTTGACACTAAAATGATTTTTATATTATTGTCAAGTTTACGATTTATCTCTTTTTTAGTAAACTTGTGTAGTCCATCACATTAACAAAAAAACAACCTTAATTTTGTTGCATCATTTAGTAAATTTTCCTAGTATTTTTCAATACGTAGCAAATTACAAGAACAACAAGAAGTTGAGAGAAACCTGCGAGCTGCTTTGGAGGTTGGCTGGAGCATGTCTTCCGGACAATTCTCGAGGTCCAAAGCTATGGATTCCTTGGTTTAAGTCAATATCTTACTTGAGCCAAAATCTTTGACACTAAAATGATTTTTATATTATTGTCAAGTTTACGATTTATCTCTTTTTTAGTAAACTTGTGTAGTCCATCACATTAACAAAAAAACAACCTTAATTTTGTTGCATCATTTAGTAAATTTTCCTAGTATTTTTCAATACGTAGCAAATTACAAGAACAACAAGAAGTTGAGAGAAACCTGCGAGCTGCTTTGGAGGTTGGCTGGAGCATGTCTTCCGGACAATTCTCGAGGTCCAAAGCTATGGATTCCTTGGTTTAAGTCAATATCTTACTTGAGCCAAAATCTTTGACACTAAAATGATTTTTATATTATTGTCAAGTTTACGATTTATCTCTTTTTTAGTAAACTTGTGTAGTCCATCACATTAACAAAAAAACAACCTTAATTTTGTTGCATCATTTAGTAAATTTTCCTAGTATTTTTCAATACGTAGCAAATTACAAGAACAACAAGAAGTTGAGAGAAACCTGCGAGCTGCTTTGGAGGTTGGCTGGAGCATGTCTTCCGGACAATTCTCGAGGTCCAAAGCTATGGATTCCTTGGTTTAAGTCAATATCTTACTTGAGCCAAAATCTTTGACACTAAAATGATTTTTATATTATTGTCAAGTTTACGATTTATCTCTTTTTTAGTAAACTTGTGTAGTCCATCACATTAACAAAAAAACAACCTTAATTTTGTTGCATCATTTAGTAAATTTTCCTAGTATTTTTCAATACGTAGCAAATTACAAGAACAACAAGAAGTTGAGAGAAACCTGCGAGCTGCTTTGGAGGTTGGCTGGAGCATGTCTTCCGGACAATTCTCGAGGTCCAAAGCTATGGATTCCTTGGTTTAAGTCAATATCTTACTTGAGCCAAAATCTTTGACACTAAAATAATTTTTATATTATTGTAAAGTTTACGATTTATCACTCTTTTAGTAAACTTGTGTAGTCCATCACATTAACAAAAAAACTACCTTAATTTTGTTGCATCATTTGGTAAATTTTCCTAGTATCTTTCAATAGGTAGCAAGATTACAAGAACATCTACAAGTTGTGAGAAACCTGCGAGCTGCTTTGGAGCTTGGCTGGAGCATGTCTTCGGACAATTATCGACGTTGAAAGCTATGGATCCCAAGGTTTATGTCAATATCTTACTTGAGTAAAAATCTCTCACACTAAAATGCTTTTTATATTATTGTCAAATTTATGATTTATCACTCTTTTCGTAAACTTGCGCAGTCCATCAAATAAACAAAAAAACTACCATAATTTTGTTGAATCATTTGGTAAATTTTCATGGCATCTTTAAATAGGTAGCAAGATTACAAGAACATCTACATGTTGAGTGAGACCTACGAGGTGGTTTGAAGGTTGGTTTGAGCATGTCTTCCGGACAATTCTTAGGATCCAAAGCTATGGATTCTAAGGTTCAAGTCAATTTCTTACTTGAGCCAAAATCTCTGACACTAAAATTGATATTACCCGGGTATATTTTCTTGTATTTATCTTTATCTGGGGGCTCGTCCGACATGGTTACGTAGTGTTTTCGGTATTTTCATACGTCTATCGCGAGGCACTCTCAAGGGGTATTCTCGTAATTCGGGCTCGCTGGGCCCCGTGTACAGTTTTTGTAGGCGTTTTGAGATGTTTTGAGTTATCCCGGACCCGGACGGGGCCAGGGGTATTTTCGTAATTTGCCAACCGGGAGCACATCGGTCGGGTGCAACGATGTTATGTGGCTGAGTATTCACTGCTTAGAGGCAAATAACTAATTTGCGAGGTTTTACGGTATTTTATCATCGTATTTCCGACTAATATCTCGACCGGGAAAGGTTCCCGAAACTTTGGGATCAGCATGGCATTTATTATATTATAATTGGGGCTCATTTAAGTGTTTTGGGCTAAGTGAAGTAAATTGGGTTTATAGGCTCATGTAATTGAGGTTGGGCTGGATTTCTCTATAAATACAAGCCCAAGTGCATTTGGACGGGTTCAGACTGTTATCACACTTTCCAAGGCAAAGTATTATTCTGCATACTGTAGAGTCGCAACTTTTCGTCCGTAGCCGCGACTTGTTGCCTGCCTCCTAGCCTGAGCCGCGACTTATTGCTCTTCATCCCGCATCCGCGACTTATTGCTCGTAGTCGAGAGTTATCGCTCCTTTGCACGCAGTCACGACTTGTTGCTACCCAGCCTGTCTCGCGAGTTGTTGCTGATACAGTATATTTCGCGAGTTGTTGCTGATACAGTATATTTCGCGAGTTGTTGACCACAACTCGCGGCTGCCAGCCTTTCGAGCTCGACTGAGTGTTTTCGATCGTTTATCTAGCCGTTTTTATCCGTGTTATTATTATCACCTCATTGTACTTGTATCCTTTGATTATTATAGTGGAAACCAAGGTAGAACTTCGCTCTCCCGAGGACGTAAGCTCACACATTGTGGGCCTACCTCGTATATCGCTCGTGTCATCATAACAAAATAATTTCGAGTAATTAAAAATTGACTGATTTAAAAATAAACACTCAAAAACATTTTTAGACGAGATCAGTTTTGCTCCGTCCATGGGGACCCGAGATTTTTATCCCATTGAGAGCTTTATTGCTGAGTTTGGATTTCTATAATCATGACTACTAAGAATTCTAATGAAGATATTTTTTATGAAGAAATTGAGGTGGATCCTATTCCTCAGGGTAATGGTGAGTTTGCTGCATTACCGGGGGCTCGGTCGTTAGTTCTGGAGGAGCCCCCTGCTCAAAATGTAACTATTCGGCCGTCCCTGAGCGGGTTTTCATCCGGAAGGGCACCTAGTTTTTACCCTAAATCACGCCAGTGTTTATCTAAGTGTTATGAATTCGCAAGAGTTGACCGAGTTGCGGTCTGTAATAATGCCCGCTTTTCGCCACCTGCACGCTCTAGATCTGCGGATCAAACGGAGATAGATGAAGATTTGGAAGAGCGAAGGCGTAGTTTAATCGCTCAGTTAGAGCAAGTCGAAGCTCAAAGGAGAGCCCGGAGGAACAATGTTACCCCGGAACCTGTTAATGATGAGGTGGCGGAGGAAGATACTGCTCCTGTTCCGGAACCGCGAGCGAGTATTGCAGCAATCGGAGAGCAAAGCAATACTCTGCAAAAGATTGGAGAATTGATAGAGTTAAAATTTAAGGAGATGAGCGTGAAGTTGTAGCAAAACGAGGCCAAGATGAATCAATTTGAGGCAAACCTTGCTCTTGGCCAGGAAAGAAGACGAGTGTACGGGGAACATACCCGGGACACTCATCAGACCTCGGCTTATGAGGGAGACTACGTTGAGAATGACAGGGCTAATGAGCCCATCGTTAACCGAGGAAAGGCGTTACCATCTTTGGAAGTTTTGCAAAGTCCGTGGAACACTTCAAATGCCTTATCTCCTTTTTCCATGGCGATTATTAGTGCCACACGTTCTGAGTTTATTGAGATGCCAAAGGATCTTCCACAGTATCGTGGGTCAACTGACCCACATGCTCATACATCAAACTTGGATATCCATGTGAGTTTGATGAATTTCAGTGATGCTGCCATGTGTTTCGTTTTCGCCGCTTCTCTTAAGGAGTTAGCCCTCTGATGGTTTAATCGTTTACCGAGGCGCTCGATTGTTTCATATCAGGACTTTAAGGATCAATTCTATTCATCTATCGTGCCTTTCATTGCGCCATAAAGTCTATTACTTCTTTGACCGCGTTGCGGTATGATTCTTCAAAAAGATTGTTGGGTTTTATTACCCGTTTTGAGGCTGAGTGTAGGAAGATACCTCGGATAACTATAAGTAAGAAGGTTGGGGTGCTCCAGCTTATTCTAGCTGGACACCCGTTATGTAATTCTTTGAATAGAGACCCCCCAGAAAGTATGGAAGATTTGGCTTTGAGATGTACACAGTACATCGAGAAGATGAAGGTTTACGAGATCATGGAGTGATTGAAGTACAAGCGTATGGTTCCCACAATATTGTTGCAGGTCGCGGGCTGGACAAGGTTGTCCAACATGCAAAACCTAAGTTGAGGGTTTTTCCTACGTACAATTATGAACAGATTTTTGCCATCATTGAGCAAAAGAAGGGTGGATCACTTCGTTATCCCCCTCCCTTGCAAGAACCAACGTCGGCGACTTACGAGTCCCAAGTATTTTGTCGTTTTCATCGGAGTTTTGGACATGCAACAAATGATTGTCGAGAATTAATGTCTCAGGTAGAAAGGTTGCTAGAATTGGGCCAGCTTGATGAACTGATCAGTACTGTGGAGGCTCTACCCGAGTCTATGCTGGGAAAGATTGATATAAGTGTCCCGGAGGGGACTACACCTAAACCCCCAAGGGCCAATGCGACACGGCTAAATGCAAGAGGACGTGGATATGGAGGACAGCGTGGCCAACGTCATAACTTTGAGGGTTCGCTCGACTCCTTAACTCCATAATTCAATCCTGTTACCATCGTATATTTTTTCCAACGTCATATATTTTTTTCCACAAAACACCGAGCTCATATATTTTTTCCAGAAAACATCGAGCTCATATATTTTTTCCAGCATGAGATATCCACATCTTCAAGGAAGAAAATCACTCTGCCGCCTTTGTGAGGAGGTTGATACTTATTCCTTTGTCATTCCCACTAATTTACAATTATCGGCTACCNACATGAAACAAATGATTGTGGAAAATTAATGTCTGAGGTGGAAATGTTGCTAGAATTGGGCCAGCTTGATGAACTGATCAGTACTGTGGAGGCTCTACCCGAGTCTATGCTGGGAAAGATTGATATAAGTGTCCCGGAGGGGACTACACCTAAACCCCCAAGGGCCAATGCGACACGGCTAAATGCAAGAGGACGTGGATATGGAGGACAGCGTGGCCAACGTCAAGGAGGTGGCCAGAGGGGATTCTTTAACGGTGGTAGACAGAATCAGAGAGGTGGTAGGAGAGAAAACCATTATTGTGGCCGCGGCAGAAATCAGACGTAAAGAAATCAACAACGGTACAGATATGAAGCTTAACCACCAGCTCCCGCGAATCAGTAGGCACAACCTCCTCCTCCGGCTGACCCCAACTAGAGTCAACCTATTCTGAATGTTGAGAACTCTCAACCAAGATGGGGTAATTTAGGCCCCAACATTATGAATATCGCGGGGGGAAAAAGTGTCGACGATTCGAACCGCGCCCGCATATTGGAATCTCCCTATACACCCTTATAATGCGATCCTTGGGAGAAGTTGTTTGAACCTATTTGGAGCTGTGGTATCTCAACCACATTTGATGATGAAGTTCCCAAGACAGTTAGGGGTTGGGAAGATGAAGGGAGATCAAGAGCTGGCGCGCTCTTGTTATAATGTGATGTGTAGAAGTGGTATGGATGGATCGAAAGCGAAGTTACCCGTTTGTATGGTGGAAATCTCGTCCGATGAAATTGTTGATACAAATGACGGACCGTCTCTTAGAAAGTTTAAAGAGAACGATATGAAGATGGAGCCTTTGGGAATCAAGACAGTGCCTTTGTTCCCCGGTAATCTTGAAAAGACAGTGACGATCGGTTCCGAGTTGTCACCAGAGGTTGAGAAGGAGGTAATTTCTTTTTTGCAAAGTAATGTAGATGTTTTCGCTTGGTCTTATCAAGATTATGTGGGGGTTGATCCCCAAGTCTGTTCTCATAGACTCAATATTAACCCATATGTGCGACCAGTTCCTCAGAAGAAGAGGAAGTTTTCCCCTGAGAAAGAGAGGGCGATTAATGAGGAGGTGGAAAGTTTGTTGCAGGCAGGATTCATTGAGCCTATTAGAAACGCGGATTGGGTCGCGAATCCAGTGGTGGTCCCAAAGTCGAATGGTGGTTGGAGAGTTTGCATTGATTTTACTGATGTGAATAAAGCATGCCCGAAGGATCCGTATCCGCTGCCGGCCATTGACGTGATGGTGGATGCGGTCTGTGGGTTTGAATTCCTTAGTATGTTAGATGCTTTTAAGGGATATAATCAAATTTTTATACATTGTGAGGATAAGTTGTTTACTTCATTTATGACAAATAAATGCATTTTTTGCTATACAGTTATGCCATTTGGGTTGAAAAATGCTAGGGCCACCTATCAACGTTTAATGAATTCGATGTTCAAAGATATGATCGGAAAATCTTTGGAGGTTTATATCGACGATATATTGATAAAGAGTAAGCATAGGGATAACCACATCCAGTATTTGAATGATTGTTTCGGGATACTGAGAAAGTATAGAATGAAATTGAATCCGCTTAAGTGTGCGTATTGTATGAAAGGAGGCAAGTTCCTCGGATTTATGGTATCTGAGAGAGGAATTGAAATGAATCCTGACAAGATAACAGCTATCCAGGAAATGACCCATCCTACGACTGTTAGGGAAGCTCAAAGGCTAACTTGAAGATTGGCCTCATTGAATCGCTTCATTTCGCGATCAGCATAGAGAAGTTTTCCATTTTTTAAGGTTTTGCGTAATACGAACCTTTTGTATTGGGACGACGAATGTAGCAGGGCTTTTGAAAGTTTGAAAGATTATCTGAGTAAACCACCGTTTATGTCACCTCCTTCACCGGGGGAACCGTTGGGTTTATGATCTAATCTAAAAATATTTTGGGTATTTATTTTTAGATTAGTCAATTTATGAATTATTCGAAGTTCAATTTATGTGGGGACACGAGCGATATACGAGGTTGGGCCCACAATGTGTGAGCTTACGTCCTCGGGAGAGCGAAGCTCTACCTTGGTTTCCACTATAATATTCAAAGGATACAAGTACAATGAGGTGATAACAATAACACAGTTGAAAACGGCTCAGAAAGCGATCGAAAACACTCCGTTGCGCCTGGATGAGGCGTAGTCGCGAGTTGTGGTCAATAACTCGCGACTACTGGCGATCGCTCGCGCCTGGAAAAGTGCAACAAGTCGCGAGGGTCAGGATGGAGCAATAAGTCGCGAGAGTCAGGCTGGAGCAATAAGTCGCGACTGGAACAGTGCAGGACCAATAACTCGCGGCTACGTGCGATAAGTCGCGAGTCTACAGTGCAGGAAAATAAAGTCTTGCCTTGGGGAGCGTGCTAACTGTCTGAACCCGTCCAAATGCACTGGAGCTTGTATTTATAGAGAAATCCAGCCCAACAGCACTTACTTGAGCCCATAAGCCCAGTTTACTTCACTTAGCCCAAAACACTCTCATAACCTCCAATTATAATATAATAAATGTCATGCTCATCCCGAAGTTTCGGGAACCTGTCCCGGTTGAGATATTAGTCGGAAATACGATGAGAAAATACAGGAAAAGCTCGCAAATTAGTTCTTTGCCTCCAAGAAGTGAATACGCAGCCCCATAACATCGTTGCACCCGACCGATATGCTCCCGGGTGGCAAATTACGAAAATACCCCTGGCCCCGTCCGGGGCCGGGATAACTCAAAACATCCCAAAACACCTACAAAAACTTTATACGGGGCCCAGCGAGCCTGAATTACGACAATACGCCTCTGGGGATACCTTGTGATAAAATATGAAAATACATAAAATACTATATAACCACGTCGGACGAGCCCCCGGGTAAGGATAAACACAAGAGAATATACCCGGGAAATATCAGTTTATATTTGGCGGTGACAAAAATGCAGTGAGCGCCGCGTTAGTCAGACTTAGCGATAAAGAACATAGACCGATATATTATGTGAGCAGAAAATTGAAGGGAGCGGAGTCCCGATATACTGATCTAGAGAAATTCGTATTAGCTCTGATAGTCGCCTCGCGGAAAATGAGGCACTATTTTCAAAGAATTCATATTGTAGTCTTGACAGATCAGCCTATCCGAAGCGTGTTATCAAAGATTGATGCCTCTGGCAGGCTAGCAAAGTGGAATATCGAATTGGGCCAATATCAGATAGAGTATATCTCCAGGCCAGCGTTAAAGCCCAGGTGTTAGTGGATTTCATAGTAGAGATGACTCAGTCGGAAGAGTTGGGTATTCAGGAGTACTAGGACGCCTTTTGTAGATGGATCGGTGTCTGCCGGGCGAGCTGGTATCGGTGTATATTTTAAGGAAAGGAAGTCTGGTGAAGAACATGAATATGCTATAAAGTTGCGCTTCCCCGCAACTAACAACGTCGCCGAGTATGAAGCCTTGATATTTGGTATTAACTTGGCAGTGGAAATTGGAATCGTTCGTTTGCATGCTCATTCTTATTCGCAGTTAGTGGTGAACCAATTTGCAGATACTTACGCAACCAATTTGAACCATTTGTGGAGGTATTTAGAAAAGCTGAAAGAGGCGGCTAAGAATCTTAAGATATTCACGCTTACATATATCCCAATGGAGGAAAACACGCGTGCAGACGGTCTTGCAAAAGCGGTGACGATTTTAGAACTCTCGGATGAGTCAAAGATAACAACAATGATCCACTACAAGCCCTCTATCAGCCCTGTGGAGAAATAGACAGCCGAGGTGGCTAATCTGGAACTTTAGAATGAGACATGGTTTTTATTGGATGCCATAACCGACGAGCCATCTTGGAAGGATGCTATCGTAAATTATCTAATCAAGAGAGAATTGCCCACGACGAAGGCGAGGCTCAAAGGACTATGCAAAGAGCTACGAATTTCGTTTATGTGGATGATAAGCTGTATAAGAAGAATTTCGGAGGCCCGTATCTTCGATGTTTGTCCCCGATACAAGCAAAGGCTGTTATAGAAGAAGTTCACGCTGGGGACTGTGGTGATCATTCAGCAGGTCGATCCTTAGCAAATAAGGTTAAGAGGGCCGGTTATTTTTGTCCAACACTGGTGAAAGATTGTGTAAATATTGTTCGGACTTGTTCAGCTTGTCAGTTCCACTCAAACGTGCATCACGTACCGAGAGCTAGTATGAAACCTTTACCGACAACATGTCCTTTTGATATGTGGGGCATCGATATTTTAGGGTCATTTCCGAAGGCACCTAGCCAAAAGAAGTTATGCATCGTTGTTGTAGAGCATTTCTCTAAGTGGATAGAGGTTGAAGCTGTATCGTGAGTTCGGGAACATAAAGTTATCAGTTTCCTTTGGAGGTACATCGTGTGTCGATTCGGAATTCCCGGATTTTGGTGTCACATAACGGAACGCAATTTTCTGGAAAGAAGGTTAGTGAATGGTGTGAGAATTATGGAATTGAACAGCGGTTTATCTCCGTGGCACACCCAGAAACAAACGGGCTTATAGAGGTTATCAACCGTATTATCCTACAACAGCTGAAAACACGAATAGATGAATCCAAAGGCTCTTGGGTGGATGAATTGCATAATGTGATGTAGGCATATCGGACATCACCGAGGTCCACTACCGGATTCAGCCCCTTCTCTTTAGTATATGGCTCTGAGGCCGTGTCTCCGGTAGAAGTGACTATTTTATCAGAAAAAGTTATCGCTTATGACGAGGTGTTGAACGAGGATATGTGAAAGTTGGACCTTCACTGTATTGATGATATCCGTGATAGAGCCGCAATACGAATGGAGGTATGTAAAAGGCGGATGGCTAAGAAGCACGACAAAGGCGTTCGACCTATGTTGTTAAAAGTTGGAGACTTGATTCTTAGGAAAGTGGAAGTCTCGAAGCATGTTGGCAAGTTGGATCGAAAGTGGGACGTACCGTACAGAGTAACGGCCGTAGTGAGGGATGGAATGTACAAAATCGCAAATATGAGCGGGGAGGAGCTGCCACGGACTTGACATATTTCTAATTTCCGCAAGTATTATGTATAGACTTGACTCATCGATCTTTTTGAAAATAAAAATTTCCCATCTTTTTTGTGGTCATATTTTAATTTTTTAAGTATCTTTTTTGACGACATGAATTCAATCGACTAGGGGACTGGTAAGGTAGGAGTAGCTCCATTGTGTTTTAGTACGGAGGATGGAATAAATTAAATAAGTTAAAATAGAAACGCAATGTACCACCTGTCTCATAGTCGATCATTTTCAAACTCGTCAAATTAAATACTGTGTCAAAATATTTTGAATGTGATGAGTCTTCCTGTCCGCGGCAGAACCGTCTGTACATAATTACTGTTGGAATATGTTAAGAGGCCTGTTTGTCGTGATGTATATTTCCGTGCTAAATCAGGGTGCAAGAATATACTTGACTCCTCCATGACACGCCGACGAGGGTCGAGCCCTCGCCAGAGGCTGGTCCATTTCCGCATGGCACCGTCTTATGGACGGGCCGAATGGCACCGTTTTATGAACGGGCCGAGAGTTCGATGGCATCGTCTTATGGACGGGCCGAATGACACCGTTTTAGGAACGGGTCGACAGTGTGATGGCGCCGTCTTATGGACGGGCCGAGTAAGTGGCGACGCCGTCTAATGGACGGGTCGAGAATGTGATGGCATCGTCTTATGGACGGGCCGAGAAAGTGGCGACGCCGTCCTATGGAAGGGTCAAGAATGTGATGGTACCGTCTTATGGAAGGGTCGAGTAAGTGGTGACGTCGTCTTATGGACGGGTCGAGAGTGTGATGGCCCCGGGTGCAAGTATATACCGGCAGCGAGAGTGTGATGTCCCCGGGTGCAAGTATATACCGGTGGCGAGTGTGTGATAGCCCCGGGTGCAAGTATATACCGGTGGCGAGTGTGTGATGGCCCCGGGTGCAAGTATATACCGGTGGCGAGAGTGTGGTTGCCTCGGGTGCAAATATATACCGGTGGCGAGTGTGTGTTGGCCCCGGGTGTAAGTATATACCGGTGCCGAGAGTGTGGTAGCCCCGGGTGCAAGTATATATCGGCGGCGAGTGTGTGAGGGCCCCGGGTGCAAGTATATACCGGTGGCGAGTGTGTGATGGACCCGGGTGTAAGTATATACTTGTGGCGAAGATATATTGGTGAGGGTAGAACGGTGGACTTATTTTAAGTACCTACTCATTTTAAAGAGGCGTTCGCCTTAGAGTTATCGCGGACTCATTCAAGGCCAGCTTCACTGGGGACTCTTACGCATTACTATTAGTATTATGCGCATTGTTATTGAGCACCCCTACTTGTGTAAGGGAATACCTAAGATTCAGGTTGATTATAAATTTCTCGTGGATTGAGTTATTCGGAGTTATATATTCCTTGAAGAATGTGGCGAGAAAAGAAAGTTCAGAAATAGAGAGGTTATATTATTCAGAGTGTGGTTCTTTGTTAAAAGTACAGTGGAGAAATTGAAAGGAAAACAAAATCGAATTTTATATACATGGGGAATACAAAATGGGGAGAGAATACAAAAGTGAAGAAACTATATATAGAAGTTTATTTCTTCTTCTTCTGGGAGCCTGAGCCTTCACCAGGTCCACTGGGGCGCTTTTTCACCAGCTTTATATTTTGGGAGGATGGAGGGTTGACGCCTTTTTCTTGAGGCCCCTCAGTGGCCAACTTCTTGGAGGCGAACCTTGCCATTTCATCTTCGTGGCGCTCCCGAGCTCCAGTCACACTAGCGGGAGTATATATATGAAGATCATACGCAGCCATCACATCATCATCTTTCAGGAGCTCTGCCACGAGGGGCCCACTCGCTCCAGAAATAAAGTAGCCAACCTCTTAAATGCATCCGGAGATGGGCCCTCCTCTGTTTCGACATCCTCCGAGTAGAGTTGCTGGTGAATATCTTCATCCAAGTTAAAATGTAGCGCACCGAACGGATCCTGTGAACAATCCAACATGTCCTCACAGGGTATAGGCTCGAACTTCCCGGTGAGTTTGGGGTCAAGTTTCTTTTTCTCCTCAGCTGTCAGGGATATGCCAAGGATTCTCTACGTCTGGACACTCCCTCGTAAAAAGTACAGGACATTCGACTTGGCATTAGCTAACGCCCCCAGATTCCGGAAAGTAGGGGAGTGTACTGTGTACTCCCATATTAACTTTCGGAAGCAGTCGTTAATCTGGGACGGTAGCTTGGTGATTCGTGCCCGGAGTCGATCGGTGATGGATAGGAGGCCTTCATTCCTTGCTTTTAGCTCTTTAACCTCCTCCGTGGCTTTCCCGAGAGCTTTCTTATCGTCCGCATTTTCCCCATTGGCCTTCCTCAGTTTTTCCTCAGTTTGCTCGAGGGTCTCCTTCAATTTGTCCTTGAGGGTCTCTATGGATTTTTCAAGGGCATGCCTTTGCCCGATATGGAAAGCGGAGTTCTCCGTCAGCTCGCTGCGATGAGCTCGAAGTAAAGACTCGATCGCCTTACTATGCTCTTCTCGGAGTGCTGCCATCTCTTGGGCATGCTTATCTCGCTAATTTTGCATCAGCTTCTCCGCTGCTTTCTTCGTTTGCTCCCCAATAATGTCTGGCGAGTCGAGCTCCGAATGCCTGAGCATGCAGTATTCCCCTACTGCAGCTGCGGTGCCCAACTTGATTATGGTGCGCTCCATCAGAAATGATAATAAGAATGGTTAGTATATAAGTTATAGGGAAGCAATTGCTAGTATCGCAACGAACCTCCCCAATGGCGCGACGCATCGTCGCGGTCTGACTAATTAACTGACCAACGTCATTAAACACCGTGTGGTTATCCCGACAACGAGGCGGAAACTTTGGGTTCCGCTCCAAATGTGCGAGGGCCGGCCGATTCAATACGTTGTCACCTCTCCAAATTCGATAGGTGAGTCCATCCTTTATCAACACAAAGCCGGCCCGGTGTCCCATATCGAGCCATTCCTTAACAGTTAGTCTCGGGATGTCATGTATACCAAAGGCGTCGATAAATTCAGCGGTTAACCCACTCTTTCTTATGGGTTCCACGATCTCCAAGACGGTGGGACCTTCCGCCGGTCTTTTCCCCTTGTCCGGACGGGTGCCTTGGCTGATCTCTCCCTCCGGACGGGTTTCTTGGCATACTTCCTCCACCACGGGGGTCCATCAGCTGGTCCTCGCTAATCTCGCCCTCCTCATCGTCCCCATTGATATCCACTAATGTTTCGGCAAAGTCGTACATGCCTTCATAGGGGGTGGGCTCCTCAACAGCGTACTCTAATCGCCGAGACAAGGGGATTAGATCTTCGGGACTCTCAATAATTGCTGCAGCCAGCTCCTCATTTACCGGCTCGGGATTGGCCACCGTTTGCAGCAGATTGTGGTGGTGGAGGAGTGTCGCGTCCTATTTACCCAGTCGGGGATGCCACCTCTTGTAGACTTGACGCCAGCTCGGCCACGACAGTTCGGTTCCGAGTCCCCGGTGGCGCCTCAAAGATGAGCTCATCATCCTCCGCAAGTAGGTCACGGAGGAAATTCAGCCGGTCTCCCCTCTTTGTTGGATCCTTAGCTGGAGCCATTATTTTATCTGCAAGACAAGTAAGTTAGCTGAGAAACGCGAAGTGGAAATTTAAAACAAGTATAAATCAAGATCCTAAGGTTCTTTCTATCAAAGAAGAATTATCAAGTTTAGCCCCGATATGAATATGCGGTTCAGATACCTAGTAGTTCTCTACTAAAATGAGGAGGGACCGGAAGAAGGTTGAAAGCAACCAGGATCGGGGCGTAGAATAAGGTCTTCACGGTCCAGTCAGCACCGTCCAACCTAGCGCAATCGAGGAGTGCCTTCCTCAGAGGTCTCGGAAGGGTTGTCCCAGGAATAGGGCCGTAGGCTTCAGGAAAAAATGGTTCCCCTTCAGCGGGGAAC
Organism: Utricularia reniformis; assembly: GCA_009725065.1. Classification (NCBI taxonomy): domain Eukaryota; kingdom Viridiplantae; phylum Streptophyta; class Magnoliopsida; order Lamiales; family Lentibulariaceae; genus Utricularia; species Utricularia reniformis. Next base: position 632,300 of record RWGZ01001147.1, on the reverse strand, counting down.
CGCCAAGGAAAACTCAGAGGAGACAGCCTCGTATCCCCCACACCACAAACAAAAAAGAAGTGTTTCTTCCTGTCGTGATTGGAGTGGGGAGTAGAAAAAGGGAACGGGATTGTCTTGTGCCTCGGCCGGAAAAATATACAACCTTGGGCACCAAAATTAACGGCAGTACTAATGTGGAAGATTTGAAAGAAAAGGTCTATGGTCAAAGGAATGCAATTCACCTCCATGAATATTATGAAGGCGACGACAAAAGAGATTGAATTAGGGTTCAATTGGAAAAGATGAATTTGTAGATGCGAGAGCAATTCTACGAGGAAATGATGAAGAGGGAAACGAAGGCCACATTCTAAATATTCAAGAGAAATAGTGTGGGTGGCGATCGGAGGTGTCAAAAGACGGTCGGTGGGTTCAGGTTGGTATAAGACACAGTCGGAAGGGAGATAATACTATTCAAGAATCGATACCCACTTCCGAGCATGGATGCTATAAGGTTGGTTAAAGGATTTGAGGGCCGAGGGTGTTTTCGGGTTTAGGGTTTAGGGTTTCGGGTATCAGCAACAACTCGCGAGTTGTTGCTGATACAGTATATTTCGCGAGTTTTTGACCACAACTCGCTGCTGCCAGCCTTTCGAGCTCGACTGAGTGTTTTCGATCGTTTTTCGAGCTGTTTTTACCCGTGTTATTATTGTCACCTCATTGTACTTGTATCCTTTGATTATTATAGTGGAAACCAAGGTAGAGCTTCGCTCTCCCGAGGACGTAAGCTCACACATTGTGGACCCAACCTCGCATATCGCTCGTGTCCTCATAACAAAATAAATTCGAGTAATTAAAAATTGATTGATCTAAAAATAAACACTCTAAATCATTTTTAGACGAGATCAAAAATGCTTTTCATAGTATTGTTAAGTTTACAATGAACATGTATTGCTCAAGCCGACCTCTCCTTGAGAGTCAGTTCTCGATGAAGCATTTTAGGGAATATGTCCCACCAAAGTAGACCTCTCCTTGAGGATCAGATACGACCTCTCCCTGAAGGTCAGATCCGACGAGCCATATTTGCTTCCCTGGTGCTTACACAAGAAACATTACTTTCCTTTACTTGGGCAATGTCTTGCCATGTGTTTCACATGTACAAGCACGATGATGGGGTAGTGCATCAACTTCCCCGTGTCTTAACTTGTCTTCGTTAAGTGTCACTCTAAGACACCCTATCCCGGTGGTCTCACACACCTTTCATTTGTATCACTCATCCCGCTTACCTTGATATGTTGTTGTAAACTTCCTCTTGTTCCCTATAATAGTTATGGTTATTAGATTGATTATTAGCATATGACATTAAATTAGACAGCTCTTTGGTTACCGTTGAGCTTGTGCTAGGTTTGGTGTTTTCTATCTAACCAAAATACACATTCACTACATTTACAATCAAAATTCGCAATATTTTGCTTCAAAAATTGTGGTTTTTTTACTACGAAATACACGGCGTGTTGCTTCCAAATCTGTGTTGTTTTGCTACCAAATCTCTAATGTTTTGTCCCTAAAAGCCTCGAAGTTTTTTTCTCATATTCGCGAGGTTATTTCCTCAAACTCGTGAGCTTTTGCACCTAAACCGAAACTTTCAGTTAAGATGTTACGTTAACCCGGATTGTTTGCCCGTTTCCACGTGATTTCATGTCTTAGGTGTGGATATCCCCCAACTCCTTCTTCTAATATTTAATAATAAAGACACTTATGTCTAATTACAACTTACTTTTCGTAGCCCCTTTCTATTTTACCGAAATTTAAACTTTGATAGCCCCGTATTACATTTCACACTTAAGTCACGAACTCACATGAAACTAACAAGTCCACGCGACAAGGGGACCAACTTCACGCGACCGATCGACAAGTCCACGCGACCAAATCCATAACACCACACGACCCACTGACAAGTACACGCAAACATGGCATGTTCGAGTGAAATTGACTAGTCCACGCCACACAGCTACAAGTCCACGCGACTAGGTGATGTTTTGTGTGGAATTGACAAATCCAAGCGATTGGAAGCAAAACCACATGGTTCTGGGTAGGAATGAGAGTAGGAAAGAAAGAGCCTACTACGAGTCGTATGGTAACTAAGGAATGACATAGTTTGACAATATGAGATAAGAATCGGTCTAATAACCGTGTATATTGTAGGGAGCTGAAGGAATAATGACAACAGATAACGGTAGGCTGGAGGAGTGGTAAACTAACTTAAATTTTAATTTTAAAAAGATATTTAAAAGGGAAAATTGGATATGTTTTCCCGACGGATGTTTTCTTGAGGAGACAAAAAATAAAGATAAGCTAAGATTCGGGGAGCTGGACTCACAGACCAATCATCATACTAGTACATGTGAGCCACAAGGTAATGCACGCCCCAAGTTAAGGAATGTAACGTTACTCTAAGGGAGGAACCGACCGAGGTCGAGGAAGCAAATAGGAGGCTCATCTCGACCCAACCCTCAAGAATAGGTCATCTTGCTTGAGACATGTAAATAGAGCCAGCAAGATAATGATACTAGCTCAGCAACCGACAATGGGGATGGGGCGTGCACGCATCAGTATAGGTAGAGAAGTGGGGCTATCTTTGAAGCTTTCAAAAGACATAGTCGGTTGCGTGCGCGATGGTTAAGCTTTCAAAGGAAAGAGTGGGAAGAATAGGTAGAGAAGAGATAGAGGAGAACTACACGGAGAAGGGGAGAAGATGTGTGAGATATGTAGAAAGATGTTGATGATTCATCAATAATCTGTAGCCTACACAACATTAATTTTATACTCATTCAATTGGTTTGCAAAATAAGATATAAAGTATGATAATGGGTATCAAGTTCAAAAAAGGATACAGAAGTTCTTATTCTTGATTAGCAATCTTGGGCGTCATTATCACATTGACATGCTTCTACTTAAATTTCGTGGGTGTATCCTTATAATCGTGATCTTCGTTTAATGTCACATTGACCAATCATATCACTTTTTTTCATTAGTAATAGAACTGGTAAACAAAGTAATTAATCTAGTAACCTTAGCCTCAAGCTCATCTCTTTCTCATGTCATAGTGAACATAAGCTATACATCCAAACACTTTGAGATAATCCAACATCACTTCTTTCCAAGTCTGCTTCTCCTAGAGCAACCAATCTAGTGGTAGTGGGACCCGTTGACTCCAATCGATCATATATGCCATTGTTCATGACATCCACCAAGAATATCTTAAGTAGACAAGAGTGGAGTCTCATCAAATAAGCACGGTCTTTCATAGTTCAATTCATGGGTTCGAAAACTCCATTTTTCCACATTTTGTTGGGGACCGATTACTGTAGATGTATAACGTTCGTCGGACAACATTCTATGAGCTCCACTCTGTCATATTCTCTTTTATTGTATAACTTTAAGCACTTCAAATAAGTTTCGGCCTCGAGTTGCACCTATTTCTTCCACATTTTGAATTTATAAATACGTCGTATTTATTTCAATGAAATATCTCGTACCTTACGGTTCCAATTGTCTATGAAGTTGGCATAATACTTCCAGCCTCCTATAGATTAGACTGGTGTCATACCCCATACATCCCTATACACAAGTTCCAACTTGCTGATTTTCCGATCTTGTTTCACTTTCGTAAATGTGACTTTTTATTGGTTACTAAACACAGTCTTCACAGAATTCAAGCTAATTGGATTCGACGGTCGGAAATAAGTCTTTCTAGGTCATGATCGACATGACTTTCGTGGTCATTTGGCCAAGTCGATCGTGCAAGATCTTAAGTGCACTAGAAAGGTCCTCTATCATTTGGCACCCATTTTATCGAATAATCTATGTTATAGTGGGTATCGATTAAACCCCATGCTACCGATTAGCCTCTCCACATTCAAAGTCTTGGACTTAATCTTTTTTTGTTACTTTCCATCGACCATCCCCAAAAGACGTTTTGTGTCCTATGGAATCCAATTGTCCGACCGATATCACGTTCTTGCTTAAGTCACGAATAAACATCACGTCCTCCAATGTCCACGTGTACCCATTTGAGGATTTGATCGATATATCACTTCAACTGGAAATCTCCAAGGCCTTTATGTCTACAAAATAAACCTTCATGTGATATCTAGATTTGAAAGACTTAAATATATTCCGGTTAAAGTCAACCACCCATGACTCAAACTGATTTTCCAAACAAAGTACTAGTGCATCGTTTGATTCAGTCACCATCGAAATTGACCTCAGTTCATTTTTGGGCTCTTGCGTACTTTTCGTAGATGATCATTCTTCACGCTATTCCAACACTCGAGTTCCGATCGAACTTTCGACTTCCATCGACTCTTCGACTACTTTTTACTTTGCCATTGGATACTATATTATTCTTCCGTCTGCAAGAAGTATCTACCACCAAGGCGTTATTCTTAGTCTCACACTCAGCTTTCGTTTCACATTTTCATTGATGAGGCTTGCACGTACATCATAAAAAATGATTTTCCTTGGTTGATTGTTGATGTATCAATCGTTGTCCAACTAATTTTGTACATGGTAAAGACGGCCACAAAAGTGTGTATGTTGTCATCCATGACGTGTGATATTGACCTGCTTGATTTTCGATACGATAAATGAACTAGTCTACCAACACGCTTTGTGATGTATTATGTGAATTCGGTTTTATTGTGCAACTTTGCAAGGTCGGGCCCTAGGAAATGAACCAACAGGCCATGGAAGTGAAAATCTGAGCCCCTTGTCTATAAATATGATGTCCCAAGTCATTTTTAAGGGTATAAAACTTTTGGAATATCTCCCAAGATTAGAATTCGCTCATTTTTGTTTCTTGTGCTCCAAGTCACGAGTTTTCCTTCAAACTCGCGAGTTTTTGCTCCAATTCGCGAGTTTTTGCCTTCAAAGTCGCGAGATTTCACTCGTTGTGCTCCAACTCGCGAGTTTTTGTCTCCAAACTCGCGAGTTTTTTAATCCTTGTGCTCCAAGTCGCGATTTTTTGCCTTCAATGTCACGAGTTTTTGCTCCTTGTGCTGCAAGTCGCGAGTTTTTGCCTTCAAAGTCGCGAGTTTTCGCTCCTTGTGCTCCAAGTCGCGAGTTTTTGGCTCCAAACTTGCAAGTTTTTGCTTCTTGTGCTCCAAGTCGCTTGTTTTTGTGTCTAGTCGCATGAAATTGCCCCAAACTCGCATGGATTTGCTCCGAATTCGCATGGAGTTGCTTATGAACTTGTTCGGTGTCTCTTTGACACTTCGTTTCGTGGCTTTTCCTTCGTATTTGCGTGGACTTGCTCTATAATTGTGGGGAGTCTCTTATGAACTCGTGCGTAGTTCATTTTTTGGTTGCACTCTCTTGGACTCATCTTTTGAGTTGCATGGAATTGTATCAGATTGTTATTTGTAGTGTTTCGTATCTTATTTCAGAATGACTTTAACCCGTCAGCGTGGACTTCATGTGCAATCCCTTTTTGCGTGGATTTGTAACTACACTTGCGTGGAGTTGGATAGAAGAAAGAAGCTAGGCGATCGTAGCTATTTTTCGAACTACTTCCACTTGGACTTGCATTCTTGATTGTATTTGTAATCATTGACTGATTATAATGGAAAGCAAGGTAGATCTTCGCTCTCCCGATGACGTAAACCCACACATTGTTGTCCCAACCTCATATATCGCTTGTGTCGCACATCCCTATAACATTTATTGAACTTCAGATAAAACAAAGAAATTAACAGATCAAGAAACACACTTAAAAAAAAAATTAAGATGTGATTAGTTTGCTAGAGATTCATACTTATGGGTCACATTACATTGTTGTCAATCGTGCGATCGATCGGAATGTATTGTTGACGAAGTCCATGATGCGGACTTCTCAAGCAATCAGTTTGAAACATATTCTTGCCATGATTGAACAAAAGAAAAGAGGATCACTTATATATCCATCCCTATTATAAGCACCAACATTGGAGACTCTAAGCCCCAAGTATTTTGTCATTTTTCATCGTAGTTTCGGACAAGTACTAATAGTTGTCAAGAATTGATGTCCGGTGTTGAGGAGTTATTGGAGCTTGGCTAGCTTGATGAGTTGATTAGTACGGCGGAAAAATGCCCGAGACCGAGGCTGGGAAAGTAGGTTTGAGTATTTAACCCGAGAAACCAGTGACGCTCCCAGAGATCGATTTACCATGAGCTGAGGCAACCGGTCGCAAGTATTGAGCATCTCCATTCAGGTCAAGGAAATTCTACTCTGGTTACTTTCAAAAACCAGATAAACTGTCGATGAGACACATGTTATGAATCTGCGCACAACCTTACAACATACACAATTCGATGAAAATTAACAATGAAACATGCCCGCAAACCACCCTAGCTTTATACTGGCCTCACCACATAGAAGAGCTTCTTCACAATTGGAATCACTTCAGACCAGCTGCTTCTAGTTCATCTTTACATATCCTCTTCCTTTGTCCACACTACATCGTCTAAGCTCGTTGAGAGGTTCTTGTAGAACTGACGATTTAGAAAAAGATGTGAATTTGTGAAGATGCGTTGCAAAAGCGTTAGGAGAATTGGGTTAGGTAGCATTACCTTGTGAAATTCTAAAGTGTCGCCCTTGGCTTTCTTCATCTCTACCATATGCAAAGAAGGAGCGACTTGAAAAACCTGAGTCATCAAAGAAAAATTTTAACAATAACAAAGACAAAGACAAAGACAAAGACAAAGACAAAGACAAAGTCAAAGTCAAAGTCAAAGTCAAAGTCAAATGAGATTATTTCACTGGTTACCTCTGTTGCAACTTTAAGATTCCCTTTCCTCCCTGCTTTTGAATTTTCAAGTCTCAGCTAGACAAAAAACAAGTAATCAGTATCATATGAAAGGAGATAGGATAGGTGAGTACCACTATTTATTATTACCTTGTAGTTTTTCTTGTGAACATCAAAACCGAGAGGTTTCGCAGCCTGCTCAATCTTCTCAAGGATCTCAGAAGCCGAGGATTTTGAAGTGAATCTTGTTTCTTTCTTGTACTCCTGTCACCAAATGGATGCCAGTGGGTGATCAAGGAAATTATCATATATTATGATTCTTTTGCAGTTCTGTGAAGAAGATGAAACAAGAGCTCAAACCCGCTCTGAATCAAACAGATTCTCAAGGTTTAGACCATGAGACATGGAGATTAACTCGAATGCATTCATAGCAACTGGTTCCTGGCGCACTTCCTTTTTCTCCATCACATGATATTCCTGTATCCAAGGTTCAGTAGTAAGTGTCCACAAGGCTAAAAGTATCAATGAAAACTCAAATGGACAAAAAAAGTGCCACAAAACCTCTGAATCATTGAACACCGCTTCCACATCATCCAAGCTCGTTGCCTCTTGCTCATCGAAAATGGGTGGCTTGTATCCTTTCCTGAACCATGGATCCTCCAAGATTTCAGCTACCGTAATTCGCTGCAAACATGCAAGATTTTCAGAATGTATAACAGAACTATTCAGTAAGGATTATAAATGGAGCTACTTAAAGACATTGCTTCATGTCCATTTTTCAAAGAAGATAATGCATTTAGCCTGTATTTGTTACCCTTCAGCTTCTCAAAAGAAGCTGGAGCCAAACAGAGCTATAGAACAAGAAGAAAATATTGCAAAATGGAAATTCATACCCTCTCCGGATTCGGCTCCAGGATACGAGTTATCAGCTTGGCAGCATTGAAGGGAAGCCAAGGAGGACAAGTGAATTCAGCACAAGACATCTGATATACATTAAACAGAAATCCTCAAGCACTCATCGTATAAAACAATAACCATCATTTTGAAGAGCAAATAAACCTTACTTTCCTATAAAGGTTCATAAGATTAGAGTCATCGAAAGGCAAGTATCCTGCAAGAAGTACAAACAGTATCACTCCACACGACCACAAGTCGGCAGCTGCTCCACCATAACCTTTATCATCAAGCACCTGAGGTGCTACAATTGTATCACTACAAGCCCAGATTAGACAAAATAAGAAAGATGAGTATATCAGTCACAAACCTCTGGTGCAACGTAATTTGGAGTTCCACAGGCAGTGTGCAGCAGTCCATCCTCCTGCAAAACTCATCGCTTGCACAAATATTTGATTATCTTTGAAGCAAACTCGAATCTAAGAAGTAACTTACCTTGACTTGCTGAAAAAGAGCACTTAATCCAAAATCGGAAATTTTGAGGTTCCCAGCAGCATCCATTAGCAAGTTCTCTAGCTGAATAGTATTCATACGCTTTTCGTTATAACATGAGATATGAAGTGTTTGTTAGTCCGGCTGAAATTTTACCTTTAAGTCTCTATGAAACACTCCCCTGCTATGGCAATAATCAACTGCATTAATAAGATGCTGAAAGTACTTCCTAGCCTCGTCTTCTCCCATTCGGCCATGATTCACCTGAGAAACATAAATCCAACAGCACCGATATCTGATCAAAACAAAATGGATAGCATCATAGTCGTCTACTCACCACTACTTCCCTCTAATTATTTATTTTATGTTCAAAACGTGAGCCAAGAATGGAAAATAGGAAACATGTCGACACAAATGACCATGTAACAATCATGTTCGAATTGGCTTACGCAGTCATCCAGAAAAACTATTTCCTTTTCCACTCCTCACAATGATTTCAGTATTAAGCTGGCTCGCTTCGTTTTCTTATCATGAGTAAGAGAGTACAATTTCATCCAACTTGCTAGTAAGATAAGGGGGTTGCCCTTGGCTCACTCGACTCAATGAAACCATGAAGAGACGAACCACAGGTTCTGAGTAAAGGTAAAAGGGAGATATATCATTATCTTACAATTTTGTTGAAGAGCTCCCCACCGCTAGCGTATTCCAAAATCATGAATATCTTTGTCTTGCTTGCCATCACCTGAAATAAACATTCATTCAATATTAAAAAAACCAGAGACAAAAAACTTACATAGCCCAACTCTATATTGGAAATACGAAGTAAATGTATTGCTGTTGATGAGACAAGAACCTCATATAATTGAACTACGTTGGGGTGTTTTATCAACTTCATAGTAGTTATCTCTCGTCTGATCTGGAAACCCGGATAGAAAAATATACAAAAAAACCTCAATTGACAAGGAAATCTCTGGGGATCGTAGTGTTTATTGTTATTTGCTAAAATAACAACAAGAACAACCTGTTCAGCCATTTTATGTTTAAGGACCATCTCCTTATCCAGAATTTTGACAGCCACAGGTTCTCCAGTTTCACAATTTTTCGCAAATTTAACCCTCGCAAAAGTTCCTTCCCCGATTGTTCTTCCAATTTCATACTTACCAATTCTGCGCTTTACTTTCTGCTGGCTCATCTTTGTACTTAATATCTCTCGATCTTTTGTCTAAGGTTGAGGGGAAGCACTACTTAATTTATAGCACAACACGGCAAAGAGCAATAAATGCCTCGGAATCAACACGAAAAATGATGTCAAATCTCGAAATACGGAGCAAGGAGAAGATGGATCCAGATTCCAGGCCTAACCCAATGATTTCTAGCGCAAGTTCTCAAATCTTCAACCGCAAATGACACATAAATCGAAAAATGAATTCAACAAACCTTTTCCATGAAAGAGGAGTTTAATAAAGTACAGCAAAGGCAAGACGACAGATGACTTGTTTCTTACTGAAGAACTGTCTTGTATTTAGACGCCCACGTGTAGGCGCGCAAACTGCGAATGCTGCTTGAAGTGCAGTAGAGTACGAGTAAGAATAAATTATAATATTTTATATTGGAAAATGAGAAATTAGGGATATAAAATTCAGAAGTGGTATTTTGTATGTTTGAAATTTTATGATTTTTGTAAATTTAGTAAATATTGGACATATAGATTAATCAAAGTTTCATAACTTTGTCAAATTTTAGAAATTTTCTATTATGGAAATCTATATCCCCAATTTGAAAACGACTCATCAAAGTTTCTTTAAGACAATAATAGTTCTTAAAGTTTATACGTAGTGGTAAATCAAGTTTCTAGAGTTCCTGAATTTTGTAAAATTTATCGTAGTCTAATTTTAACGATAGCAAATTATGGTTGTCATATTAAGTTCACAAAATTTTTAAATTTATTTCATAACCTTCAATTTCATGCAAATTTGAGGAGACAAATAGCTCAAATTTATTACTTGAAATTAAATCGATCAACATTATTTACACCCAAATAATTTGTTCCAAATTTTCCAAAAAGAAGATATTTTTTATTTTTATAGCAAAATACATGATTTTTGGATCAAGAACATTTTTGTGATTGGTATACCCGGGTTTGTACTTTATTGTAATTACATTACTATAATTTGTGTTTTGTATATCAGTGTACCAATATTGCCAAACAATTCAATATTTCAATAAAATTTGTCAAAATAATGTGCTATAATTATAATTGCATAATTTTTAAGACTTTGAGAACTACTAACATTGTTAAGGAGCAAGTTGCTAAATTTGAGAATCCAATTTGTCTTTCTCTTCATGGTGTAATTCATTCGCTAGGGGTGTGCATGGATCGGGTAACCGATACAATCATCATTTTTCCGATTTGTATCCATACCGATCCGTCAAAAGTTGATCGGTTTGCGGATCAGTATACGAATGGATTTTCGGATACTCTAATCTTTATTTTTAATTATAATTTATTATAAGAAATTACCACTAATCACCAAAAAATTTTTATTTATTTGCAAAATATACATATTATAAAAAAAACCAAAAAACGCATCTTCCAAATTTTCAAACATAAAATAAAACTTGAATTCAATACAATAATTGAATTAAAACAAATACATGTAAATAATGAATAATTTTTTTTTCTTTTAAGTTCCTAAATCTGCAAAATTAGATGTAAACTTGAATTTCAATTGAAATAAACCAGAAAAAACAACATTCATACCCATTCTTTATTCCTTTCAAACCTGAAGCCTCTATTAAAAAAGATTTCAACTCTAAGTGGATGAACAAATAAAATAAGAAAGAAATATATAATAAGTAAAAAATATCTTACCCTATATTATAATATAATAGAAATATCAGATCTGATAGAATATGAGTTTTCAAAAACCATATCTGCTTCGAAACTGCATTTGACCGATCTGATTAAATATTTGCAGTTCGTATATCCGAAAAATTGGTTCGGTTACGGTTCGCTTACTTTAGATATTTGGATCACCAAATTTTCATGCATATCAATCGCCATACTTTGAAACATTGAGTACTAACTTTAGCACATACTTTAAATTTTGAGAATGATTTTTCAAAATTTACAAAGTATGAAAACTAATATGCCAAATCCGGGGACCAATTTTGCCTTTCCCCTTTACGAAGAACTTCAATTGCTATAGTTTGTATTGTGTCATTAAATAATTAAATAATATAATAATACCTAAGGTTGAATCCGTAGGTGTATGATATTACCCGGGTATATTCTCTTATATTTATCCTTACCCGGGGGTTCGTCTGACATGGTTACGTAGTATTTTCGGTATTTTCATATGTCTATCGCGATGCATTCTCAGAGGGGTATTCTCGTAATTCAGGCTAGCTAGGCCCCTTATACAGTTTTTGTAGGCGTTTTGAGATGATTTGAGTTATCTCGGCCCCAGACGGGGCCATGGGTATTTTCGTAATTTGCCACCCGGGAGCACATCGGTCGGGTGCAACGATGTTATGTGGCTGCGTATTCACTGCTTGGAGGCAAAGAACTAATTTGCGAGGTTTTTCGGTATTTTCTCATCGTATTTCCGACTAAAATCTTGACCTGGATAGGTTCCCGAAACTTCGGGATCAGCGTGCCATTTATTATATTATAATTGGATGTTAGTTAAGTGTTTTGGGTTAAGTGAAGTAAACTGGGTTTATGGGCTCAAGTAAGTGAAGTTGGGTTGGATTTCTCTATAAATACAAGCCCCAGTACATTTGGACGGGTTCATACTGTTATCACGCTTCCCAAGGCAAAGTATTGTTGTTCTGCACACTGTAGAGCCGCGACTTGTTGCTTTTCATCACGGACCCGTGACTTATTGCTCGTAGTCGCGACCTGTTGTCTCATTCGCGAGTTGTCGCTCCGCAACGCGTACTCGCGACTTATCGTTACCCCAGCCAGCTTCGCGAGTTATTGCATTGGTGATCTACTCGCGAGTTGTTGACCACAACTCGCGACTGTCAGCCTTTCGAGCTCGACTGAGTGTTCTCGATTGTTTTTCTAGCCGTTTTCACCCGTGTTATTATTGTCACCTCATTGTACTTGTATCCTTTGATTATTATAGTGGGAACTTAGGTAGAGCTTCGCTCTCCCGAGGACGTAAGCTCACACATTGTGGGCCCAACCTCGTATATCGTTCGTGTCCTCACAATTCTATTCAGCTTTCACGTCTTTCAATGTGCCCATAAAGTCTATTACTTCTTTGACCGTGTTGCGGTATGATTCATCAGAAAGATTGTTGGGTTTTATTACCCGTTTTGAGGCCGAGTGCAGATAGATACCTCGGATTACTATAAGTGAGAAGGTTGGGGTGCTCCAGCTTATTGTAGCTGGACACCCGTTATGTAATTCTTTGAATAGAGACCCCCCGAAAAGTATGGAAGATTTGGCTTTGAGATGTACACAGTACATCCTGGGAGATGAAGGTTTGCGAGATTATGGAGTGATCGAAGTACGGGTGTATGGTTCCCACAATATTGTTGCAAGTCGCGGGCTGGACAAGGTTGTCCAACATGCAAAACCTAAGTTGAGGGTTTTTTCTACGTACAATTATGAATAGATTTTTGTCATCATTGAGCAAAAGAATGGTGGATCTCTTCGTTATCCCCCTCCCTTGCAAGAACCAACGCCGGGGACTTACGAGTCCCAAGTATTTTGTTGTTTTCATCGGAGTTTTGGACATGCAACAAATGATTGTCGGGAATTAATGTCTGAGGTGGAAAGGTTGCTAGATTTGGGCTAGAATGATGAACTGATTAGTACTATGGAGGCTCTACCCGAGTCTAAATTGGGAAAGATTGATATAAGTGTCCCGGAGGGGACGACACCTAAACCCCCAAGGGCCGATGCGCCACGACTAAATGCAAGAGGATGTGGATATGGAGGACAGCGTGGCCAACGTCAAGGAGGTGTCTAGAGGGGATTCTTTAATGGTGGTAGACAGAATCAGAGAGGTGGAAGGAGAGAAAACCATTATCGTGGCCGCGGCAGAAATCAGCCGCAAAGAAATCAACAGGGATACAGATATGAAGTTTACCCACCAGCTCCCGCGAATCAGCAAGCACTACCTCCTCCTCCGGCTGACCCCAACCAGGGTCAACCTATTTTGAATGTTGAGAACTCTCAACCAAGATGGGGTAATCTAGGCCCCAATATTATGACTATCGCGGGGGGAAAAAGTGTCGGCGATTCGAACTGCGCCCGCAAACGTTCTTACCAGGAATTACATCAGAAGGGGCGCATTATGGAAGTGAACTTGGTCCAGTTAACGGATTTGGATAAAATGACAATATCATTTGGACCAGAGTATTTATCTGGGGTTTTCTACCCACAAGATGATGCATTGGTTGTCTCCCCTATTATTGCGAATCATCCCCTATCACACCGGAGCTGCTTCCAACATATTGACTCTTGCGGCCTTTGAGCAGATGGCATTGAAAGGAATCACCCAACTCCAGCCCGTGCATATAAAGTTAGTTGGTTTTAATAATAGCGCTGTTGCTGCTGAGGGATCTGTTTTTCTGCCAGTAACCTTGGGCGATCCCGAAATATCAAGAACTTTGATGGTGGGATTTGTGGTGGTGGATCTCCCTATACTCACCTATAATGCGATCCTTGGGAGAAGTTGTTTGAACCTATTTAGAGCTGTGGTATCTCAACCACATTTGATGATGAAGTTCCCAACACCGTTAGGGGTTGGGAAGATTAAATGAGATCAAGAGCTAGCGCGCTCTTGTTAAAATGTTATGTGTAGAAGTGGTATGGATGGATCAAAAGCGAAGTTACCCGTTTGTATGGTGGAATTCTTGTCCGATTAAGTTATTGATACAAATGACGGACCGTCTCTTAGGAAGTTTAAAGAGAACGATATGAAGATGGATCCTTTGGGAATCAAGACAGTGCCTTTATTCCCCGGTAATATTGAAAGACAGTGACGATCGTTTCCGAGTTGTCACCAGAGGTTGAGAAGGAGGTAATTTCTTTTTTACAAAGTAATGTAGATGTTTTCGCTTGGTCTTATCAGGATTATGTGGGGGTTGATCGCCAAGTCTGTTCTCATAGACTCAATGTTAACCCATATGTGCGACCAGTTCATCAGAAGAAGAGGAAGTTTTCCCCTGAGAAAGAGAGGGCGATTGATGAGGAGGTGGAAAGTTTGTTGCAGGCAGGATTCATAGAGCCTGTTAGATACACGGATTGGGTCGCGAATCTAGTGGTGGTCCCAAAGTCGAGTAATGGCTGGAGAGTTTGCATTGATTTTACTGATTTGAATAAAGCATGCCCGAAGGATTCGTATCCGCTGCCGGCCATTAACATGATGGTGGATGCGGCCTGTGGTTTAGAATTCCTTAGTATGTTAGATGCTTTTAAGGGATATAATCAAATTTTTATGCATTGTGAAGACAAGTTGTTTACTTCATTTATGACAAATAAAAGCATTTTTTGCTATAGAGTTATGCCATTTGGGTTGAAAAATGCTGGGGCCACCTATCAACGTTGAATGAATTCGATGTTCAAAGATATGATCGGAAAATCTTTTGAGGTTTATATGAACGATATATTGATAAAGAGTAAACATGGGGATAACCACATCTAATATTTGAATGATTGTTTTGGGGTATTGAGAAAGTATATAATGAAATTGAATCCGCTTAAGTGTGCGTTTTGTGTGAAAGGAGGCAAGTTCCTCGGCTTTATGGTATCTGAGAGAGGAAGTGAGATGAATACTGACAAGATAACATCTATCCAGGAAATGACCCCTCCGACGACTGTTAGGGAAGTTCAAATGCTAACTGGAAGATTGGCCTCTTTGAATCGCTTCATTTCGCGATTAGCATAGAGAAGTTTGCCATTTTTTAAGGTTTTGCGTAAGACGAACCTTTTGTATTGGGAAGACGAATGTAGCAGGTCTTTTGAGAGTTTGAAAGATTATCTGAGTAAACCATCGTTTATGTCACCTCCTTCACCGGGGGAACCGTTGGGTTTATATTTGGCAGTGACAAAAGAGGCAGTGAGCGCCGCGTTAGTCAGACTTAGCGATAAGGAACACAGACCGATATATTATGCGAGCAGAAAATTGCAGGGAGCAGAGTCCCGATATACTGATCTAGAGAAGTTCGTATTTGCTCTGCTAGTCGCCTCACGGAAATTGAGGCACTATTTTCAAGGACATCATATTGTAGTCTTGACAGATCAGCCTATCCGAAGTGTGTTATCAAAGATTGATGCCTCTGGCAGGCTAGCAAAGTGGAATATCGAATTGGGCCAGTATCAGATAGAGTATATCTCCAGGCGAGCGTTAAAGGCCCAAGTGTTAGTGGATTTCATAGTAGAGATGACTCGGTCGGAGAGTTGAGTATTCAGGAGTACTGGGACGCCTTTTTAGATGGATCGGTGTCTGCCGGGCGAGCCGGTATCGGTGCTTATTTTAAGGAAAGGAAGTCTGGTGAAGAACATGAATATGCTGTAAAGTTGCGCTTCCCCGCAACTAACAACGTCGCCGAGTATGAAGCCTTGATATTTGGTATTAACTTGGCAGTGGAAATTAGAATCATTCGTTTGCATGCTCATTCTGATTCGCGGTTAGTGGTGAACCAATTTGCATATACTTACGCCACCAATGGAGTTATTTAGAAAGATGAAAGAGGTGGCTAAAAATCTTAAGATATTCACGCTAACATATATCCAAGGGAGGAAAACACGAGTGCAGACGGTCTTGCAAAGGCGGCGATGATTTTAGAACTCTCGGATGAGTCAAAGATAACAACAATGATCTACTACCAGCCCTCTATCAGTCCTGTGGAGAAACGGACAGCCGATGTGGCTAATCGGGAACTTTCGAATGAGACATGGTTTTTATTGGATGTCATAACCGACGAGCCATCTTGGAAGGATGCTATCGTAAATTATCTAATCAAGAGAGAATTGCCCACCGACGAAGGTGAGGGTCGAAGGACTATGCAAAGAGCTACGAATTTCGTCTATGTGGATGATAAGCTGTATAAGAAAAATTTCGGAGGCCCATATCTTTGATGTTTGTCCCCGATACAAGCAAAGGATGTTATAGAAGAAGTTCACGCTGGGGACCGTGGTGATCATTCAGCAGGTCGATCCTTAGCGAATAAGGTTAAGAGGGCCGGTTATCTTTGGCCAACACTGATGAAAGATTGTGTGAGTTTTGTTCGGGCTTGTTCTGCTTGTCAGTTCCACTCAAACGTGCATCATGTACCGAGAGCTAGTATGAAACCTTTACCGACAACATGTCCTTTAAATATGTGGGGCATCGATATTTTAGGACCTTTTCCGAAGGCACCTAGCCAAAAGAAGTTCTGCATCGTGGCTGTGGAGCATTTCTCTAAGTGGATAGAGGTTGATGCTGTATCGCGAGTTCGGGAACAGGAAGTTATCAGTTTCCTTTGGAGGTACATCGTGTGTCGATTCGAAATTCCCAGTATTTTGGTATCAGATAACGGAACACATTTTGCCGGAAAGAGGGTTAATGAATGGTGTGAGAGTTATGGAATCGAACAGCGGTTTACTTCTGTGGCACACCCAGAAACGAACGGACTTACAGAGGTTATTAACCGTATTATCCTGCAACAGCTGAAGACACGAATAGATGAATCCAAAGGCTCTTGGGTGGATGAGTTGCATAATGTGATGTGGGCATATCGGACATTACCGAGGTCCACTACCGGATTCAGCCAATTCTCTTTAGTGTATGGCTCTGAGGCCATGTCTCCGGTAGAAGTGACCATTTTATCAAAAAGAGTTATCGCTTATGACGAGGTGTTGAATGAGGATATGAGAAAGTTGGACCTTCATTGTGTTGATAATATCCGTGATAGAGCTGCGATACGAATGGAGGTATGTAAAAGGCGGATGCCTAAGAAGCACGACAAAGGCGTTCGACCTACGTTGTTAAAAGTTGGAGTCTTAATTCTTAAGAAAGTGAAAGTCTCGAAGCATGTTGGCAAGTTGGATCGAAAGTGGGAAGGACCATACAGAGTAACGGCCGTAGTGAAGGATGGAACGTACAAAATCGCAAATATGAGCGGGGAGGAGCTGCCACGGACTTGGCATATTTCCAATTTGTGCAAGTATTATGTATAGACGTGACTCATCGATCTTTTAGAAAATAAAAATTTCCCCTCTTTTTTGTGGTCATATTCTAATTTTTTAAGTATCTTTTTTGACGACATGAATTCAATCGACTAGGGGACTGGTAAGATAGGAGTAGGTCTATTGCATTTTAGTACGAAGGAGGATGGAATAAATTAAATAGGTTAGATTAGAAGTGCAATGTACCACTTGTCTTATAGTCGATCATTTTCAAACTCGTCAAATTAGATACTGCGTCACAATATTTTGAACATGATGAGTCTTCCTGTCCACGGCAGAACCGTCTGTACATAATTACTGTTGGAATATGTCAAGAGGTCTGTTTGTTGTGATGTATATTTCCGTGGCAAATCAGGGTGCAAGTATATACCTGACTCCTCCATGACACGCCGACGAGGGTCGCGCCCTCGCCGGAGGCTGGTCCATTTCCGCATGGCACCATCTTATGGACGGGCCGAGTGACACCGTTTTATGAACGGGTCGAGAGTGCGATGGCGCCGTCTTATGGACGGGCCGAATGACAACGTTTTATGAACGGGTCGAGTGTACGATGGCGCCGTCTTATGGACGGGCTGAATGACACCGTTTTATGAACGGGTCGAGAGTGCGATGGCGCCGTCTTATGGACGGGCCAAGTAAGTGGCGACGCCGTCTTATGGACGGGTCGAGAGTGTGATGGCCTCGGGTGCAAGTATATACCGGCGGCGAGAGTGTGATGGCCCCGGGTGCAACTATATACCGGTGGCGAGAGTGTGATAGCCCCGGGTGCAAGTATATACTTGTGGCGAGTCTGTGATGGCCCCGGGTGCAAGTATATACTGGCGGCGAGAGTGTGATGGCCCCGGGTGCAAGTTTATGCCGGTGGCGAGTGTGTGATGGCCCCGGGGGCAAGTATATACCGGTGGCGAGTGTGTAATGGCCCCGTGTGTAAGTATATACCGGTGGAGAAGATATATTGGTGAAGGTAGAGCGGTGGACTAATTTTAAGTATGTACTCATTTTAAAGAGGTGTTCGCCTTAGAGTTATCGCGGACTCATTCAAGACTCGCTACACTGGGGACTCTTACGCATTACTATTAGTATTATGCGCGTTATTATTGAGCACCCCTACTTGCGTAAGGGAATACCTAAGATTTAGGTAGATTCTAAATTTCTCGTGGATTGAATTATTCGGAGTTATATATTCCTTGAAGAATTTGGCGAGAAAAGAAAGTTGAGAAGAGGAGAAGTTATATTATTCAGAGTGTGTTTCTCTATTAAAAGCACAGTGGAGAAATTGAAAGGAAAACAAAATCGAATTTTATATACACGAGAAATACAAAATGGGGAGAGAATACAATAGTGAAGAAACTATATATAGAAGTTAATTTCTTCATCTTCTGAGAGCCTGAGCCTTCACCAGGTCCACTGGCGCGCTTTTTCACCAGCTTTATTTTTTGGGAGGATGGAGGGTTGACGCCTTTTTCTTGAGGCCCTCCAGCGGCCAACTTCTTGGAGGAGAATCTCGCCATTTCATCTTCATGGCACTCCCGAGCTCCAGTCACACTAGCGGGGGAATATATTTAAGGATCATACGCCGCCTTCACATTATCATCTTTCAGGAGCTCCTCCACGAGGGGGCCCATTGGCTCCGGAAATACAGTAGCCAACCTCCTAAATGCATCCGGAGATGGGCCCTCCTCTGTTTCGACATCCTCCGAGTAGAGTTGCTGGTGAAGATCTTCATCCAAGTTAAAATGTAGCGCCCCGAACGGATCATGTGAACAATCCAACATGTCATCACCGGGTACAGGCTCGAACTTCCCGGTGAGTTTGGGTCGAGTTTCTTTTTCTCCTCAGCTGTCAGGGATATGCCCAGAATTCTCTCCGTCTGGACACTCCCTCATATGAAGTGCATGACATTCGACTTGGCATTATAATTCCCCCAGATTCTGGAATGTAGGGGAGTTTACTGTGTACTCCCATATTAACTTTCGGAAGTAGTCGTTAATCTGGGACGGTAGCTTGGTGATTCGTGCCTGGATTCGATCGGTGAGGAATTGGAGGCCTTCATTCCTTACTTTTAGCTCTTCAACCTTCTCCGTGGCTTTCCCGAGAGCTTTCTTATCGGCCGCATTTTCCTATTTGGCCTTCCTCAGTTTTTCCACAGTTTGCTTTCGGGTCTCCTTCAATTTGTCATGCGCATACATCTCATTCACCTTGAGGGTCTCTATAGATTGTTCAAGGGCTTGCCTTTGCCCGATATGGAAAGCGGAGTTCTCCGTCAACTCGCTGCGATGAGCTCGAAGTAAAGACTCGATCGCCTTACTATGCTCTTCTCGGAGTGCTGCCATCTCTTGGACATGCTTATCTCACCAATTTTGCATCAGCTTCTTCGCTGCTTTCTTCGTTTGCTCCCCAATAATGTCTGACGAGTCCAGCTCCGAATGCCTGAGCATGCAGTATTCCCCTACTGCAGCTGCGGTGCCCAACTCGATTATGGTGCACTCCATCTGAAATGAAAACAAGAATGGTTAGTATATAAGTTATAAATAAGCAATTGCTAGTATCGCAACGAACCTCCCCAATGGCGCGACGCATCGTCGCGATCTGACTCATTAACCCACCAACGTCGGTAAACACCCTGTGGTCATCCCGACCACGAGGCGGCAACTCTGGGTTCTGCTCCAAATATGCCAGGGCCGGCCAATTCGATACGTTGTCACCTCTCGGAATTCGAAAGGTGAGTCCGTCCTTTATCAACACAAAGCCGGCCCGGCGTCCCATATCGAGCCATTCCTTAACCGTTAGTCTCGGGATGTCATGTATACGAAAGGCGTCAAAAAATTCGGCTGTTAACCCACTTTTTCTGATGGGTTCCGCGATCTCCAATACGGTGGGACCTTCCGCCAGTCTTTTCTCCTTGTCCGGACGGGTGCCTTGGCTGGTCTCTCCCCCCGGACGGGTTTCTTGTCATACTTCCTCCACCACCGGGTCCATCGGTTGGTCCTCGCTAATCTCGACCTCCTCATCGTCCCCGATGATATCCACTAATGTTTCGGCAAAGTCGTACATGCCTTCATCGGGGGTGGGCTCCTCAACAGCGTACTCTAATCGCCGAGACAAGGGGATTAGATCTTCGGGACTCTCAGTAATTGCTGCAGCCAGCTCCTCATTTATCGGATCGGGATTGGCCATCGTTGCAGCAGATTGTGGTGGTGGAGGAGTGACGTGTCTTATTTCCCCAGTCGGGGATGCCACTTCTTGTAGACTTGACGCCAGCTCGGCCGCGACAGTTCGGTTTCGAGTCCCCGGAGGCGCCTCAAAGATGAGCTCATCATCCTCCGCAAGTATGTCACGGAGGAAATTCAGCCGGTCTCCCCTGTTTGTTGGATCCTTAGCTAGAGCCATTATTTTATCTGCAAGACAAGTAAGTTAGGTGAGAAACGCGAAGTGGAAATTTAAAACAAGTATAAATCAAGTTCCTAAGGTTCTTTCCTATCAAAGAAGAGTTATCAAGTTTAGCATCGATATGAATATGCGGTTCAGATACCTAGTAGTTCTCTACTAAAATGGGGAGGGACCGTGATCTCGTCTAAAAATATTTTAGAGCATTTGTTTTTAGATCAGGCAATTTTTTAATTACTCGAAATTAATTTGTTATGAGGACACGAGCGATATACGAGGTTGGGCCCACAATGTGTGAGCTTACGTCCTCGGGAGAGCAAAGCTCTACCTTGGTTTCCACTATAACAATCAAAGGATACAAGTACAATGATGTGACAATAACAATCCAGATGAAAACGAGTACCCACCCGGGGAAGGGAAGCATATGGCCCGTCGAGTCATCCAACAGCTAACGGTTGGCTTGGGCGGGACATGCACCGAGCATGTTANAACAATTTTCATGGATTTGATGAATCGGGTGTTTCGTCAATACCTAGACAAGTTTGTGGTGGTGTTCATTGACGACATCCTAGTCTACTCTCGCAACCAGGAAGAACACGAGCAACATCTGAGAAAAGTATTACACACTCTCAGACAAGAGAAGTTATATGCCAAATACAGCAAGTGTGAATTCTGGATGGACAGCATAGCTTTCCTAGGCCACGTAATATCAGCAGGGGGGGTGACGGTAGACCCAACAAAGATAGAAACAATTACGAATTGGCCAAGACCGACAAATGCCCGGGAAGTAAGGAGTTTCTTAGGATTAGCCGGGTACTACCGGAAATTCATCGAAGGGTTCGAAGGATTGCTAAACCGTTGACAAATTTGACCCTAAAGGAAACGAGGTATACATGGGATGAGAAATCCGAAGAGAGTTTTGAATGTCTCAAAACGAAACTGACATATGCTCCAATACTATTATTACCCACACCAGAGCAGGTTTTCACGGTATACAGCGACGCATCGAAAGAAGGACTCGGGTGTGTACTGATGCAAGGGGGGAAAGTTATAGCATATGCATCCCGTCAGTTGAAGATACATGAGTTAAACTACCCGACACATGATTTGAAATTAGCCGCGGTAGTATTCGCACTCAAGATTTGGAGACATTACTTGTACGGGGTGAAGTGCGAGATATTCACCGACCACAAGAGTTTGAAGTACCTATTCACTCAGAAGGAACTTAATATGAGACAACAGAGATGGTTGGAACTGATAAAAGATTATGATCTGGACATCTAATACCACCCCGGAAAGGCAAACCAGGTAGCCGATGCACTGAGCAGGAAAACTCATGGAGCGCTAGCCAACACATTGATTAGGGAAATGGAGAGCCTGCAACTGGAAATGGTAGAATCGACCACAGTCATGTTAGGGACGATTACCGCGAAGCCGGGGATACTGGAGGAGGTACTAGAAGCACAGATGTCAGACCCTGAGAAACCCGTGACGCGAAACGGGGGAAACGGAACCGATAAATTGGAAATAAGCAAAGGAAGCGATGGGCTAGTCCGAATGAATGAACGTATATAGGTACCAAACAGACCAGAGTTAAGAAAGAAGATTATGACGGAAGCACACAGTTCAGCATTCTTAGTTCACCCAGGAAGTACTAAGATGTATAGAGACCTAAAGACGCACTAGTGGTGGAATGGAATGAAAAACGAGATTGCCAACTTTGTGGCCAAATGCGAGAACTGCCAACGAGTTAAGGCCGAACACCAACGCCCAGGGGGCGAACTACAACCCTTAGAAATTCCAGAATGGAAATGGGATAG
Organism: Utricularia reniformis; assembly: GCA_009725065.1. Classification (NCBI taxonomy): domain Eukaryota; kingdom Viridiplantae; phylum Streptophyta; class Magnoliopsida; order Lamiales; family Lentibulariaceae; genus Utricularia; species Utricularia reniformis. Next base: position 609,756 of record RWGZ01001147.1, on the reverse strand, counting down.
CATCGGCATGGACTTTGTGGTAGGACTACCCAAGAGCCCACGAAAGAACGACGCAATATGGGTAGTGGTGGACCGTCTTACGAAGGCGGCTCACTTTTTAGCAGTAAAGACGACGTACGGAGTGGACAGGCTAGCCAGAATATATGTGGATAACATTGTCAAATTACATGGAGTTCCAGTAAATATCGTGTCAGACAGGGACCCGAGATTCACGTCTAGATATTGGCAAAGTTTACAGAAATCACTCATAACTCAGTTATGCATGAGCACAGCCTATCATCCACAGACGGATGGTCAGACCGAGAGAACCAACCAAATTATGGAGGATATGTTACGAGCATGTGTACTGGAGTTTAAGGGTGGTTGGGAGGATTTCCTACTGCTAGTGGAATTTGCGTACAATAATAGCTTTCAGAGCAGCATTGGTATGGCGCCATATGAGGCACTGTACGAGAGGAAGTGTCGTACACCGCTATGTTGGGATGAGGTAGGAGAGAGAACGACCACGGGGACAGAATTAGTGGAAGTCACCATTGAAAAGGTAGCCGTGGTACGAAAGAACATTAATGCGGCACATGACCGATACAAAAGTTGGGCAGACACAAAAAGGAGACCCTTAGAGTTAAAGGTTGGGGATCACGCATACGTAAAGGTGTCACCTATGAAGGGGGTGCTAAGGACCACAAGGACAGGGAAGCTGAGCCCCCGGTATATCGGACCATATGAGGTGGAACGAAGGATCGGAAGCCTAGCATATCAGCTGAAGCTTCCGGAGGAAATGGGGGGGATACACAACGTGTTCCATGTATCTCAACTGAGGAGGAGGGTGACTGAAGGGATTCAAGAATGCGTGGGGGAACCCATAGAGATAACCCCGGAACTAACGTACGAGGAAGTCCCAGTAAAGATCCTAGGCAGAGAGGAAAGAAGACTCAGAAACAAACAAATCCCCATGGTGATAGTACAATGGTCCAATCAAGGAGAGAGGGAAGCTACATGGGAAACGGAACGAGAAATTAGACAGAGACCGCCGGAGTTAATGGAAGATTGGTAAGCACGAGTTTCGGGACGAAACTCAAAATGAGTGGGGAAGGATGTAATAACCGAGAAAAAGGTATGTCGCGACGATAGTAGGAAATATAGTGATAAAGTCTAGAGGAGAAATAACGAGGGATACGGGAACGAAAGAACGTAATAGGAAACGAAAAGATTTAAATGAAAAGCATGAGATAAAGGAGGGGGAAAAATGAAAAGAAGGAGGGGTCAAAAATGTGAATTAGGGAAGTTAAAACATCTATAAATAGGGGTTAGAAAGCCCAAAAACCAAGTCATTTATCACTAAACCGCAAAAACGTACGGAAAACGCCAAAACATCAAATTATCGCGGAAATTTTCTAAGCATTTTTATCGATGAAAATTTTGGGTAAGAACTTTGTCGCGGAAAACTCCAAGTTGTATATTATCGCGGAAAATTTCAAGGAGGAAAATTGTCGCGGATTTCTCGAAAAGGAAAATTGTCGCGGATTTTCAGAGCTTGGTAAATTGTCACGGAAACTGAATTACGTGTTGTTTTGTCACGGAGTTCAGGGATAGAGTATTTTTATCGCGGATTTGAGGAACAGAAGGATTTTATCGCGGAAATACACAATTAGGGTGTTTTCGTCGCATTTCGACGTCGGATCGTGAAGGAGAGAGATACGAAGGGTCTACGGTAACCAAACAGTCAACAATATGATGATAACGTCAATAATAATGAAGTACTAAAATATGTTACGAATTGTAGGGAAGCATCGGAGATCATAACAAGCGAAAACAACACGTAAGCGGAGTGAACACAAATAGTAAGGGAAGGTTCAGACTTAGGGAATGGGATTGAGTTAATAAAGAAGGAAGAAAGGATACGAATGAACAAGATGAATGATAATAAGACTCGGGGTGAGGAAGGATGAACCGTCCGACCGAACCCGGCAACGTGCCTAGTACACGATTCGCCAAAGGAATGGCATGCCTGATGAAGGGAACGGTAAGTTCCAAAGAGGAAAAGATACGTACGAAGAGGGCAGAATGGATCCGGGTGGAAAAAGGGGTAGCGCCTAAGTACCCACCCGGGGAAGGGAAGCATATGGCCCGTCGAGTCATCCAACAGCTAACGGTTGGCTTGGGCGGGACATGCACCGAGCATGTTAATCTCGGCAAAAGTAAAGTTAATGAATGATGGAAATGATAAGGGTAAAAGAAGAGGGAAATAAGAAAATGGTTAAGTGGAATGATTCACGTGTGCGTGTACGGTGTGACTAAGAAGTGAAAAAATAATGCGTAGTGTGTGTGAAGTTTCCTTTAATAGATTGTGACCGCTTTACAAATTTTGTAGGTGACGCAGATGAGATATCATAGGAACGGGGGAAGAAGGTCGTCGGTTGTCCGGTGATAGAGTCCGGTCCTTGGAGAATACTCTAAATTATGCTATCGTACTTTCATGTTTCGAACTATGTTTTAAATTTGTATTCGAATATTTCCGTTTTAATTATCATATTTTAACAAAACAACTAGGCCCAAATTGGGGGCGTTACAACTCAAGTCTCAGTGCAATAAGACGCGGGTCGGTGGGAGATGGCAATAACTCGCGAATCTGGGAGAAGAACTACGCAACAAGTCGTGACTACAGGCGATAAGTCGCCGCTACAGGAAATAAGTCGCGACTATGAGCGAAAAGTCGTGGCTACGGGCAGCAAGTCGCGACTACAAGTGAAAAGTCGCGGCAACGGGCAATAAGTCGCGACTACAATGTGCAAAAGATAATTCTTTGCCTTGGGAAGCATGATAACTGTCTGAACCCTTTTCTGGGGTCTAGGGTCTTGTATTTATAGAAAAACTCGGCCCAATAAGTGAACTTAAGGTCCAAAAGCCCAATCTTAGTCAAATTAGCCCAACTTACTTAAAAAATATCCAATTAATCCGGAATAAGTGTCACAGTGCCACGGAACTTCTGGACTCCATTCCGGTCGAGAGTTTAGTATGAAATGCGATGAGAAAATACCGGAAAACCTCGTATATAAGTTCTTTGCCTCCAAACAGTGAATACGCAGCCACATAACATCATTGCACCCGGCCGATTATCTCCCGAGTGGCAAATTACGAAAATACCCCTAGCCCCGTCCGGGGCCAAAATAGCCCAAAACATCTCAAAACACTTACAGAAGCCTTAAATGGGATCCAGTATGCCTGAATTACGAGAATACCCTCAAGAACGCCTCGCGATAGACATATAAAAATACCGAAAATACCACATAGCCACGTCGGACGAGCCCCGAGGTTAATATAATAACATAAATAACATCGGGCAATATCAATAGTCCCCTAGTTTTCAGATTCAGATTCTGAGTCGTAAACCACATTATATCAGCTTGTCTAGAAATCCAGAACTCGTTCATAAACTTTTTAACAATACCATGAATAAGGTCAAAGTCATCTCGTTATTATTAACGGAATCAGATTTCGAGATGAATTGAGAATTTTACGCTTCTTCAACTCGGAGTGTATGTTCTTATACGTATCACTTTTTACTTTGCATACTAGTGCGCTTCGTTATTGACTGAAATTCTGATGCATCGTGTCGATTTGTTAGTATTACTCGATCGAACATAGAAAATATTTCTCAACTATCATCAAGAGGTTTTAGTTTCGCCTTGGGGCTCTCGCTTTCTTCTTTTTCAAAGTCCCGCATTTCATAACTTTGAGGGTTCGCTCGACTCCTTAACTCCATAATTAAATCTTATTCCCGTCGTATATTTTTTCCAGCATCATATATTTTTTTCCACAAAACATCGAGCTCATATATTTTTTTCCAGCACGAGATATCCACATTTTCGAGCAAGAAAATCACACTGCCGCCTTTGTGAGGAGGTTGATACTTATTCCTTTGTCATTCCCACTAATTTACAATCATCGACTACCGTAAAGGCTTTCGTCTATATAGCATGCGTGCTTTCTTAGTAAGGGCCGTTGAAATAAACAAGGTCATATGTTTAAACATGAAAAGTAACGTTTGAATTTGAAATTGAGTTCCCAACTTTAAGGCTAAATGATGACTTAATGTCTCTTTTAGATACGATCGCATAAAAAGTCGCATAAAAAGCGAAGTGTCTCTAGCTGACGCCTAAGAATTAAGATTCCCTTTTTTCTTTAATGAGTTTCTCTTGCGGCGAGATTCACCTCGGAAGACACTAGCTCAACTCTATTGATTATAAGATAAGTAAACCGAGAAGCCTCGACTGGGCGATAGGAAACTAGGACTGATCTAGTCTAAAAATATTTTGGGTATTTATTTTTAGATCAGTCAATTTTTTTTTTAATTATTCGGAATTTAGTTTTTGTGGGAACACGAGCGATATACGAGGTTGGGCCCACAATGTGTGAGATTACGTCCTCGGGAGAGCGAAACTCTACCTTGGTTTCCACTATAATAATTAAAGGATACAAATACAATGATGTGACAATAATACTCCAGATGAAAACGGCTCGAAAAACGATCGAAAACACTCCGTCACGATGAAGCTGCCGAAAACTCGTGAATGACGTGGTTGGCCGCGAGTTTTCGTACGAAAACTCGTGAATAGTGTTTTTCGGCAAGAACTCGCGAACAGTGCAAGAACTCGCAAATAGTAACTTCCGAACAAGAACTCGCGAATAGTGATTCCGAGCAAGAACTCGCAAATAGTAACTCCTGAACAAGAACTCGCGAATAGTGATTCCGAGCAAGAACTCACGAATAGTAACTCCCGAACAAGAACTCGCGAATAGTGATTCCGAGCAAGAACTCGCGAATAGTGACTCAGTGGAGCTGGAAGCGAGTTTTGGTGCGAAAACTCGTGGATGGGGGCTGAAAAACGAAGTCTCGCGAGTACCTTAACGAATTCGAGCCAAAGCTTTGCCTTCGAAGGTACAGAAAGGGTTAGAATCCCTTTTCAGTGCATTGTGGCTCATATTTATAGAGAAATCCAGTCCAATTAATAAGTTCAGGCCAGGAGCCCAATTTCACAGGATTAAGCCCAAAGTACCTAAATAATATTCAATTCAATTAGAATAAATGCCATTCCGCAATAGAACTTCGGAAATGTATCTCGATCGAGAATTAACCGGAAATATCGATGAGAAAATACTGGAGAACCTCGTAAAATAATTCACTGCTTCCAGATGTCGAATATACAGCCAAAAATATAGCCACAACTTACCGGCATGCTTATCGGGTGCCAAATTACGAAAATACCCTTGACCCCGTCTGCGGCCGAACTTGCCCGAGACTGCTAGAAACAATAGTCAAATGCAAATATGTAGTCCCCGGGGAGTTCAAATTACAAGAATACCCCCAAAACTATAGAATGACGTATATACACAAGAAAACCAAGAATACCGAAAATACCATCTAGCCGCTTCGGACGAGCTCCTGGGGCATCGTGATACCGAAAACATCCCCGGGTAATATCAATAGTCCCCTGGTTTTCGGATTCAGATTCTGAGTCAAACCATATCATATTAGCTCGTCCCGAAAGTTGATACTTGCTCGGGAATTTTTCCGGAAAAACCGTGAGTAGGGTTGAAAAGCCTTCGCGGACGCGATCGTTTTGACACTATGAACGTCAGATTCCGAGCTCGGGGGAAAATCTCGGGATTTTTCCGACACGAGGGTCCGGCCCTATAAATACCAGGTCCGCCACCTGTTACAGTACTAATTCGCGGAAACATACCTTTCTCACAACTTTTCGAACGACTTCTCGCGACTTCTCTCATAGTACACCGACATTCACGACTTTTGGAACGAGTTCTCGCGACTACTTGCATTGCACAGTGACACTCGCGCTTTACGAACGAATTCTCGCGACTGAACAGTGACACAGTGAACTTAACACCTGAACGAAAACTCGCAACTACGTAGGCTGCACAGTGAATTTCGTGACTTTTGGTACGAAAACTCGCGAGACACTTAATAAAGTCAACCAAAAATTATAAAAATTGGAAAAATCTTAATTTCGAGAACTTCACATCATGTCCTCCGACTCTGCCCATTCCTCGAACTCCGATGCCTCGTCATCCCATTCCTCGGGCTCCTCATCTGGCTCGAGGAGCTCCAATTCCAGTCTTTCACCTTTTCGTTCCCCCATTACGAACCCTTATCCACATTTCTTCAATCGAATCGCACATCTTGAGAATACGATAGGTCCTGAGAGTTCTGTTGTCAAGGCCTTAAAATCTTTTGATCAGCCATATACCATGCATCACCCGAAGTGGAAATCTCTCGTGGAAAATTACCACCTCCCTTCCGATTGTGTTCTATACTAGCCGGGTCCTACTGATCGGATCCTACGTCCACCGGTTGGCACTCACGCCATTTGTCTTGAGTATCTAAAGTGTGGTCTCCGCTTTCCGCTTCCCCCGTTCATTTCCACACTCTTAACTTGTTTAAACATCCATCTCTTCCAGCTGAACCCAAACTCGATATCTTTGGTGGTTGCCTTCATTATTTTTATGGAGACCAACGGGATTTCGATAACCGTTGATAGCTTCTTCCAAGTCTTCCAAATCAGTACCGCTATCCATTATGGTGCTCAGGGTTGTATCTTTTTCCGTCTGAGGCACAAGAAAAGCTCCTTTCCATTCTCTACGCCTCAATCGAATTATGACTGGAAGAGGCATTTCTTTTTTGTCACTTGTGTAGGTTCCACTAGATTATCCGCGCTTAGCCTTCCCTGGCGGTTCCCAATTGAGGGGGAACCTTTCTTTCTGGAGTCCTATTATACTATCCCGCGATCCATTACTCCTAAGGCTTTGGAGAGGATACTTGTCGCGTGAGCTGCATCGGATGGTACTGACTAGACCCCGAAGACGCTATTCTATGCCCCGATCTTGGTCGCCTCCAACATTCTTCCGGCCCCTACCCATTTTAGTAGGGGACTATTAGGTATATGGACCATGCATTAACACTTAAACCATCTCAACACCTCTCCCTCGATAAGCACACCTTCCTAAAACCAGCGTATATATGTTCTATAATCTTTTTAAACGTACTTCTCACGCGACTTGTTTGTTTTGCAGACAAAATAATGGCTCCACCTGGAGATCGTTTGAGATTAGGTGATAAGTTGAGATCCCTCCGTACTCTTGTTACGGAGAAAGATGAGTTGATCTTCGAGATGGCGCCAGAATCTCAGAACCGCACTGCAGCGGCTGAGCTGGCACAAAGCTTGCAGGAAACGGTGCCGTAAGCAGAAGAGGCCCGACCGGTTACTCCAACACCACCTGCTCCGGTAATTGATAATCCCGAGCCCGCAGGAAATGAGCCGGTTACAAAGCCCCCCGAGAGTCCTGAAGATTTAATTCCCGTGTCTCGGCGATTAGAGCTTACTGCTAGAGAGTTCTCCCCTGATGAAGGGATGTATGATTTCGCCGAGACACTAGTGGACGTCGTCGGAGATGACGAGGAGGGCGAAATAAGCGGGGGTCAACCGATAGACCCGCTGGTGGAGGAGGTTGTTCAAGAGACCCGTCCGGAGGAAAGAACAAATCAAGAAGCTCCTTCGGATAGAGGGAAATGACCGGTGGAGGGCCCCACCATTTTGGAGATTGCGGAACCCATTAGGAAGAGTGGGTTAACCGCCGAGTTCCTCGATACCTTCTGAATAAGAGATATACCAAAACATATAGTGAAGGAATGGCTCGAGATGGGACGTCAGGCTGGCTTGGTACTAATAAAAGATGGAGTCACCTTTCGGATTCCGAGGGGCGATAGTGTTTCCAATAGACCGGCCTTGACGTATTTTGAAATAAACCCGTCACTACCACCGCGTGGACGAGATGACCACACGGTATTCACCGACTTCGGTAGGTTGATGAGCCAGTTTGCCACCGTGCGTCGCATGATGGGAGAGGTTTGTAATCAGATCGGCCATTGTTTCTTGCTCTTTGTTGAAACGGTATCTTATCTGTTTTCTCGTGGTTTTTTTTTTCTTTTCTTTCAGATGGAGCCGACAGTTGTAGAGATGAGCACCGCAGCTGCAGTTGGGGAATACTGCATGCTTAGACATTCGGAGCTTGACAGTCCGGATATAATTGGGGAGCAGACGAAGAAGGCCGCAGAAAAATTGATGCAAAATCAGCGGGAAAAGCATGCCCAAGAGATGGCGGCGCTCCGGGAAGAGCATAACAAGGCGATCGAAGCCCTAATTCGGGTTCATCGCAGTGAATTAACGGAGTGTGCGGCGTTTCACATTGGGAAAAGGCATGCTCTTGAGCAATCCATCGACACCCTCAAGACGAACGAAAAATATGCTCAAGACAAGCTGAAGGAGGTTAGGGCTGAGATCGAAGACAAGCTGAAAATGGCCAAAGATGCCAATGCTGCTGATTAGAAGTCTCTCGGGAAGGCCCTGGAGGAGAATAAAGAACTGAAATCAAAGAATGAATCCATCCAGTCTACCGTAGATAGTCTTCGGGCTCGAGCTGCTAGGTTGCCGTCCCAGATCAACGACTGTTTCCAAAAACTGATATGGGAATATACAGTGCACTCCCCGACTTTCCGAAACCTGGCGGCCCTAGCTAATGCGACGTCGTCTGCTCCATATTTCTTTAGAGGGAGTGTCCAGACTCAGAGAATCTTGGGCATATCCCTAACCCCCGAAGAGAGAGGAAGACTTGATCCCAGTCTGTCCGGGAAGTTCAAGCCTGTGGATGCGGAGGACAAATTAGACTGCTCAGGGGATCCGTTCGGGGTGCTCCACTTCAATTGGAGGAGGACTTGTACCAACAGATGTATTCGGAGGAGATCAAAATACCCGAGGAGGGTCCATCGCCGGACGCATTTCGACGATTGGCCACACTATTCCCGGAGCCGGTGGGCCCCCTCGTGGGAGATCTTCTAAAAGATGAGGAGGTGATGGGTCAACGTGACCCTCCTTATACGTTCCTGCTAGTGTGACGGGAGCTCGGGAACGCCATGAGGTCGAGATGGCAAATTTTGTCCCCGAGAAGTTGACCACTGCGACGAATAAAGAAAAAGAGGCTGATCCTCCCTCATTAACTATCAAGCTGGTTAATACTTCCTATTCGTTGTTAGATTTTTATCCCATTGAGAGCTTTATTGCTGAGTTTGGATTTCTATTATCATGAGTACTCGGAATTCTGATGAAGATATTTTTGATGAAGAAATTGAGGTGGATCTATTCCTTAGGTTAATGATGAGTTTGCTGCGTTACCGGGGGTCGGTCATCAGTTCTGGAGGAGCCCCTGCTCAAAATGTAAAAATTCGGCCCTCGGAGCGGGTTTTCATCCGGAAGGGCACCTAGTTTTTATCCTCGATCACGCCAATGTTTATCTAAGTGTTATGAATTCGCAAGAGTTGGCCGAGTTGCGGTCCGTAATAATGCCCGCTTTCACCACCTGCACGCTCTAGATCTGCGGATCAAACGGAGATAGATGAAGATTTAGGAGAGTGAAGGCGTAGTTTAATCGCTCAGTTAGAGCAAGTCGAAGCTCAAAGGAGAGCCCGGAGGAACAATGTTACCCCGGAACCTGTTAATGATGAAGTGGCGGAGGAAGAAACTGCTCCTGTTCCAAAACCGCGAGCGAGTACTGCAGCAATCGGAGAGCAAAGCAATACTCTGCAAAAGATTGGAGAATTGATAGAGTTAAAATTTAGGGAGATGAGCGAGAAGTTGGAGCAAAACGAGGCCAGGATGAATCAATTTGAGGCCAACCTGGCTCTTGGCCAAGAAAGAAGACGAGTGTACGGGGAACATACCCGGGACACTTATCAGACCTCGGCTTATGAGGGAGACTACGTTGAGAATGAGAGGGCTAATGAGCCCATCGGTAATCGAGGAAAGGCGTTACCATCTATGGAAGTTTTGCAAAGTCCGTGGAACACTTCAAATGCCTTATCTCCTTTTTCCACGGCAATTATTAGTGGCACACGTTCTGAGTTTATTGAGATGCCAAAGGATCTTCCACAGTATCGCGGGTCAACTGACCAACATGCTCATACATCAAACTTGGAGATCCATGTGAGTTTGATGAATTTCAGTGATGCGGCTATGTGTTTCATTTTTGCCGCTTCTCTTAAGGAGTCAGCCCTCCGATGGTTTAATCGTTTACCGAGGCGCTCAATTGTTACATATGAGGACTTTAAGGATCAATTCTATTCAGCTTTTGCGCCTTTCAATGCGCCCATAAAGTCTATTACTTCTTTGACTGCGTTGTGGTATGATTCTTCAGAAAGATTGTTGGGTTTTATTACCCGTTTTGAGACCAAGTGTAGGAAGATACCTCGGATTACAGTAAGTGAGAAGGTTGGGGTGCTCCAGCTTATTCTAGCTGGACACCCGTTATGTAATTCTTTGAATAGAGACCCCCAGAAAGTTTGGAAGATTTGGCTTTGAGATGACATAGTACATCCGAGAACATGAAGGATTGCGAGATCATGGAGTGATCGAGGTACGGGCGTATGGTTCCCACAATATTGTTGCACGTCGTGGGCTGGACAAGGTTGTCCAACATGCAAAACCTAAGTTGAGGGTTTTCCCTACGTATAATTATGAACAGAATTTTGCCATCATTGAGCAAAAGAAGTGTGGATCTCTTCGTTATTCCCCTCCCTTACTAGAACCAACGCCGGGGACTTACATGTCCCAAGTATTTTGTCGTTTTCATCGAAGTTTTGGACATGCAACAAATGATTGTCGAGAATTAATGTATGAGGTAGAAATGTTGCTAGATATGGGCCAGCTTGATGAACTGATCAGTACTGTGGAGGCTCTACCCAAGTATAAGTTGGGAAAGATTGATATAAGTGTCCCGTATTGGACGACACCTAAACCCCCAAGGGCCGATGCGCCGCGGCTAAATGCAAGAGGACGTGGATATGGAGGACAGCGTGGCCAACGTCATGGAGGTGGCCAGAGGGGATTCTTTAACGGTGGTAGACAGAATCAGAGAGGTGGAAGGAGAGAAAACCATTATCGTGGCCGATATGAAGCTTACCCACCAGCTCCTGTGAATCAACAAGCACTACCTCCTCCTCCGGCTGACCCCAACCAGGGTCAACCTATTTTGAATGTTGAGAATGCTCAACCAAGGTGGGGTAATCTAGGCCCCAACATTTTGACTATCGCCGGGGGAAGAAGCGTCGGTGATTCGAACCGTGCCCGTAAATGTTCTTATCAGGCACTACACTAGCAGCGGCGCTTCATGGAAGTTAACACGGTCCAGTTAACTGCTTTGGATAGGATGACAATCTCTATCGGTCTTGAGGATTTATCTGGGGTTTTCTCCCCACAAGACGATGTGTTTGTTGTCTCCTATTATTGCTAATCATCCTGTTTCTCGAGTGCTGGTAGATAAAGGAGCTGCTACAATTATATTGACTCTTGCAGCCTTTGAGCAGATGGCTTTGAAAGGAACCACCCACCTCCAGCCCGTCCATACAAAGTTCGTCGGTTTTAATAATACCGTTGTTGCTGCTGAGGGATCTGTTTTTCTGCCGGTAACCTTGGGCGATCCCGAAATATCAAGATCTTTTATGGTGGAATTTGTGGTGGTGGATCTCCCTATACTCTCCTATAATGCGATCCTTAGGAGAAGTTGTTTGAACCTATTTGGAGTTGTGGTATCTTAACCACATTTGATGATGAAGTTCCCAACACCGTCAGGGGTTGGGTAGATGAAGGGAGATCAAGAGGTGGCGCGCTCTTGTTATAATATGATGTGTAGAAGTGGTATGGATTTATCAAAAGCGAAGTTACCCGTTTGTATGGTGGAATTCTCGTCCGATGAGGCTGTTGATACAAATGACGGAAGTTTAAAGAGAACGATATGAAGATGGAGCCTTTGGGAATCAAGACAGTGCCTTTATTCCCCGGAAATCTTGAAAAGACAGTGACGATCGGTTCCGAGTTGTCACCAGAGGTTGAGAAGGAGGTAATTTCTTTTTTGCAAAGTAATGTAGATGTTTTCGCTTGGTCTTATCAGGATTATGTGGGGGTTGATCCACAAGTCTGTTTTCATAGACTCAATGTTGACCCCTATGTGCGACCAGTTCATCAGAAGAAGAGGAAGTTTTCCCCTGAGAAAGAGAGGGCGATTGATGAGGAGGTGGAAAGTTTGTTGCAGGCAGGATTCATAGAGCCTGTTAGATACGCGGATTGGGTCGCGAATCCAGTGGTGGTCCCAAAGTCGAATGGTGGCTGGAGAGTTTGCGTTGATTTTACTGATTTGAATAAAGCATGCCCGAAGGATCCGTATCCACTGCCGGGCATTGACATGATGGTGGATGCGGCCTGTGGCTTTGAATTCCCTAGTATGTTAGATGCTTTTAAGGGATATAATCAAATTTTTATGCATTGTGAGGACAAGTTGTTTACTTCATTTATGACAAATAAAAGCATTTTTTACTATAGAGTTATGCCATTTGGGTTGAAAAATGCTGGGGCCACCTATCAACGTTTAATGAATTAAATGTTCAAAGATATGATCGGAAATTCTTTTTAGGTTTATATCGACGATATATTGATAAAGAGTAAGCATGGGGATAACCACATCCAGTATTTGAATGATTGTTTCGGGATACTGAGAAAGTATATAATGAAATTGAATCCGCTTAAGTGCGCGTTTTGTGTGAAAGGAGGCAAGCTCCTCGGCTTTATGGTATCTGAGAGAGGAATTGAAATGAATCCTGACAAGATAACAGCTATCCAGGAAATGACCCCTCCGACGACTGTTAGGGAAGTCCAAAGGCTAACTGGAAGATTGACCTCATTGAATCGCTTCATTTGGCGATCAACAGAGAGAAGTTTGACATTTTTTAAGGTTTTGCGTAAGACGAACCATCTGTATTGGGACGATGAATGTAGAAGGGCTTTTGAGAGTTTGAAAGATTATCTGAGTAAACCACCGTTTATGTCACCTCCTTCACCGGGGGAACCATTGGGTTTATATTTGGCAGTGACAAAGGAAGCAGTGAGCGCCGCGTTAGTCAGACTTAGCGATAATGAACATAGACCGATATATTATGTGAGTAGGAAATTGCAGGGAGCGGAGTCCCGATATGCTGATCTAGAGAAGTTCGTATTAGCTCTGAAAGTCGTCTCGCGGATTTCTGAGTCACTATTTTCAAGGACATCATATTGCAGTCTTGACAGATCAGGCTATCCGAAGTGTGTTATCAAAGATTGATGCCTCTGGCAGGCTAGCAAAGTGGAATTTCGAATTGGGCCAGTATCACAAAGAGTATATCTCCAGGCGAGCGTTAAAGGCCCAGGTGTTGGTGGATTTCATAGTAGAGATGACTCGTTCGGAAGAGTTGGGTATTCAGGAGTACTGGGATGCTTCGTAGATGAATCGGTGTGTGCCGGGCGAGCCGGTATTGGTGTTTATTTTAAAGAAAGGAAATCTGGTGAAGAACATGAATATGCTGTAAAGTTGCGCTTCCCCGCAACTAACAAAGTCGCCAAATATGAAGCCTTGATATTTGGTATTAACTTGGCAGTGGAAATTGGAATCGTTCGTTTGCATGCTCATTCTGAATCGCAGTTAGTGGTGAACCAATTTTGCAGATACTTATGCCACCAATTTGAACCATTTGTTGAGGTATTTAGAAAAGCTTAAAGAGGCGGCTAAAAATCTAAAGATATTCACGCTTACACGTATCCCAAGGGAGGAAAACACGCGTGCAGACGGTCTTGCAAAGGCGGCGACGATTTTAGAACTCTCGGATGAGTCAAAGAAACAACAATGATCCACTACCAGCCCTCTATCAGCCCTGTGGTGAAACAGATTACCGAGGTGGCTAATCTGGAACTTTCGAATGAGACATGGTTTTTATTGGATGCCATAACTGACGAGCCATCTTGGAAGGATGCTATCGTAAATTATCTAATCAAGAGAGAATTGCCCACCGACGAAGGCGTGGCCCGAAGAACTATGCAAAGTGCTACAAATTTTGTCTATGTGGATGATAAGCTGTATAAGAAGAATTTCGGAGTCCCATATCTTCGATGTTTGTCCCCAGTACAGCCAAAGGCCGTTATAGAAGAAGTTCACGCTGGGGACTGTGGTGATCATTCAGCAGGTCGATCCTTAGCGAATAAGGTTAACAGGCTGGTTATTTTTGGCCAACACTGGTGAAAGATTGTGTGAATTTTGTTCGAGCTTGTTCTGCTTGTCAGTTCCACTCAAACGTGCATCATGTTCCGAGAGCTAGTATGAAACCTTTACCGACAACATTTCCTTTCGATATGTGATGCATCGATATTTTAGGACCATTTCCGAAGGCACCTAGCCAAAAGAAGTTCTGCATCGTGGCTTTGGAGCATTTCTCTAAGTGGATAGAGGTTGAAGCTGTATCGCGAGTTCGGGAACAGGAAGTTATCAGCTCCTTTGGAGTTACATCGTGTGTCGATTCAGAATTCCCAGGATTTTGGAATCGGATAACGGAACGCAATTTGCCGGAAAGAGGGTTAATGAATGGTGTGAGAGTTATGGAATTGAACAGCGGTTTACCTCCGTGGCACACCAGGAAACAAACGGGCTTACAGAGGTTATCAACCGTATTATACTGCAACAGCTGAAAACACGAATAGATGAATTCAAAGGCTCTTGGGTGGATGAATTGCATAATGTGATGTGGGCATATCGGACATCACCGAGGTCCACTACCGGATTCAGCACCTTCTCTTTAGTATATGGCTCTGAGGCCGTGTCCCCGGAAGAAGTGACTATTTTATTTGAAAGAGTTATCGCTTATGAAGAGGTGTTGAATGAGGATATGAGAAACTTGGACATTCACTGTATTGATGATATCCGTGATAGAGCCTCAATACGAATGGAGGTATGTAAAAGGCGGATGGCTAAGAAGCACGACAAAGGCGTTCGACCTATGTTGTTAAAAGTTGGAGACTTGATTCTTAAGAAAGTGGAAGTCTCGAAGCATATGTTGGCAAGTTGGATCGGAAGTGGGAAGGACCTTACTAAGTAACGGCCGTAGTGAAGGAAGGAACGTACAAAATCGCAAATATGAGCTCGGAGGAGCAGCCACGGACTTGGCATATTTCCAATTTGCGCAAGTATTATGTATAGACGTGACTCATCGATCTTTTTTAAAATAAAAATTTCCCCTCTTTTTTGTGGTCATATTCTAATTTATTAAGTATCTTTTTTGAGGACATGAATTCAATCGAACAGGGGACTGGTAAGGTAGGAGTAGGTCCATTGCGTTTTAGTACGAAGGAGGATGGAATAAATTAAATAAGTTAGATTAGAAACGCAATGTACCACCTGTCTTATAGTCGATCATTTTCAAACTCGTCATATTATATACTGTGTCAAAATATTTTGAACGTGATTAGTCTTCCTGTCCGCGGAAGAACCGTCTGTACATAATGACTGTTGGAATATGTTAAGAGGCATGTTTGTTGTGATGTATATTTCCGTGGCAAATCAGGGTGCAAGTATAACTGACTCCTTCATGACACGCCGACGAGGGTCGGACCCCCGCCGGAGGCTAGTCCATTTCCGCATGGCACCATCTTATGGACGGGCCGAATGACACCGTTTTATGAACGGGTTGAGAGTGCGATGGCAGCATTTTATGGACGGGCCGAATGACACCGTTTTATGAACAGGTCAAGAGTGCGATGGCGACGTCTTATGGACGGGCCGAGTAAGTGGCGACGCCGTCTTATGGATGGGTCGAGAATGTGATTGCACCGTTGTATGGACGAGCCGAGTAAGTGATGACGGCGTCTAATGGACGGGTCGAGAGTGTGATGGCCCCAGGTGCAAGTATATACCGGCGGCGAGAGTGTGATGGCCCCGGGTGCAAGTATATACCCGTAGCGAGAGTGCGATAGGCCCAGGTGTAAGTATATATTGGTGGCGAGTGTGTGATGTCCCCGGGTGTAAGTATATACCGGTGGCGAGTGCGTGATGGCCCCAGGTGCAAGTATATACCGGCGGCGAGTGTGTGATTGCCCCGGGAGCAAGTATGTAACAGTGGCGAGTGTGTGATGACCCCAGATGTAAGTATATACCGGTGGCGAAGATATATTGGTGAAGGTAGAGCGGTGGACTTATTTTAAGTATCTAATCATTTTAAATAGGCGTTCGCCTTAGAGTAATCGCAAACATATTCAAGCCAGGCTACACTGGGGACTCTTACGCATTATTTTGTTATTGATCTCATCTAAAAATGTTTTAGAGTGTTTATTTTTAGATCAATCAATTTTTAATTACTCGAAATTATTTTGTTATGATGCACGAGCGATATACGAGGTTTGAATCACAATGTGTGGGCTTACGTCCTCGGTAGAGCGAAGCTCTACCTTGTTTTCCACTTAAATTATCAAAGTATACAAGTACAATGAGGTGACAATGATAATCCTTGTAACGACCGTAATTTGGGCGTAGTTGTTTTGTTAAAACATGATAATTAAAACGGAAATATTCGAAAGCAATTTAAAACATAGTTCGAAATATTAAAGTACGACTGCGTAATTTAGAGTGTTCTCCGAAGTACCGGACTCTATTACCGGACAACCGACGACCTCCTTCCCCGTCCCTATCATATCTCACATGCGTCACCTACAAAATCTGTAAAGCGGTCACAATCTATTAAAGGAAACTTCACACACACTACACATTATCTTTCTTACTTCTTAATTACATCATACACACACACATGAACCATTTCACTTAACCGTTTTCTTATTTCCCTCTTCTTTTACCCTTATCATTTCCATCATTCATTAACTTTTCTGTTGCCGAGATTAACATGCTCGGTGCATGTCCCGCCCAAGCCAACCGTTAGCTGTTGGATGACTCGACGGGCCATATGCATCCCTTCCCCGGGTGGGTACTTAGGTGCTACCCCTTTTTCCACCCGGATCCGTTCCGCCCTCTTCGTACGTATCTTTTTCCTCTTTGGAACTTATCGTTCCCTTCATCAGACATGCCCTTCCTTTGGCGAATCGTGTACTAGGCACGATGCCGGGTTCGGTCGGACGGTCCATCCTTCCTCACCCCGAGTCTTATTATCATTTATCTCGTTCATTCGTATCATTTCTTCCTTCTTTATTAACCCAATCCCATTCCTTAAGTCTGAACATTCCCTTACTATATCGTGTTCACTCCGCTTACCGTTTGCTTTAGCGTATTATAATCTTCCCGTGCTTCCCCTGCATTTCATAACAGGTCTTAATTATTCAAATTCTGACGTTATCATCTTATTGTTAACTATGTGGTTACCGTAGACCTCACGTGTACTTTTCCTCCAACGATTCGCCTTCGGGACGTAACGAAAACACTCGAACTTAGTATTTTCGAGACAATTCTACTTCTGCCCTGAAATTCGCGATAATAATACCCTAGGATTAAAATTCGCGACAATATTGCATTGGGATGAAATCCGCGATAATTTATGCCTTACTGGAAATCCGCGACAATTTTACTCTTCGTGAATTTTCGCGACAATTTTGACTTCGTAAATTTTTGCTACAATTTTTGTTCTTCAAAATTTTCGCGACAATTCTTGCCTTCAACTTTTTCGCGATAATTTTGTGACTTGGAGATTTTCGCAATAATTTTCCTTCTTCAAAATTTTCGCGACGATTCTTGCCTTCAACTTTTTGCGCGATAATTTTGTGGCTTGGAGATTTTCGCGATAATTCTCCTTCTTTGCGGAAATTTTCGGATTTTCGGGTCTTAATGATGATTAACCCGTTTTTGGGCCTCCTCACTTCTATTTATAGATATCCTAACTTTTCTAATTCACACTTTGACCCCTCATTCCTTTACTTTTGACCCCTCTTTTATATTTTTCCTTACTTTTCTATTCTACGTTCCCTTTTACGTTCTTTCGTTCCCGTATCTCTCATTATCTATCGTCTAGACTTTACCGTTACATTCCCTACTTTTTGTTTCGACATACCTTTTTCTCGGCTATTACAATCCTGATGAAACGGTTCAAAAAACAATCGAAAACACTCAGTCGGGCTCGAAAGGCTGGCAGTCGCGAGTTGTGGTCAATAACTGGTGGAAAATACTGTACTAGCAATAAGTCGCGAGACAGGCTGGGTAGCAACAAGTCGCTACTGCGTGCAGTAGAGCAATAACTCGCGAAGTATACTGTTCCAGCAACATGTAGCGGATGCGGGATGAAGATCAATAAGTCACGACTCAGGCTAGGAGGCAGGCAACAAGTCGCGGCTACGGATGAAAAGTCGCGACTCTACAGTATGCAGAATAGTACATTGCCTTGGAAAGTGTGATAACAGTCTGAACCCGTCCACATGCACTGGGCTTGTATTTATAGAGAAATCCAGCCCAACTTCACTTACTTGAGCCCATAAGCCCAGTTTACTTCACTTAGCCCAAAACACTTACATAACCT
Organism: Utricularia reniformis; assembly: GCA_009725065.1. Taxonomy (NCBI): domain Eukaryota; kingdom Viridiplantae; phylum Streptophyta; class Magnoliopsida; order Lamiales; family Lentibulariaceae; genus Utricularia; species Utricularia reniformis. The sequence continues at coordinate 591,326 of RWGZ01001147.1, read as the reverse complement.
CCAATTATAATATAATAAATGCCATGATGATCCTGAAGTTTCGGGAACCTATCCAGGTCGAGATATTATTCGGAAATACGATGAGAAAATACCGGAAAACCTCGCAAATTTGTTCTATGCATCCAAGCAGTGAATAATCAGCCACATAACATCGTTGCACCCGACCGATGTGCTCCCGGGTGACAAATTACGAAAATACCCCTGGCCCCGTCCGGGGCAGGGATAAGTCAAAACATCCCAAAACGCCTACAAAAACTTTATACGGGGCCCAGCGAGCCTGAATTATGAGAATACCCCCTCGGAATGCCTTGTGATAAAATATGAAAATATCGAAACTTCTACATAACCACGTCGGACGAGCCCCCGTGTAAGGATAAAAACAAGAGAATATACCCTGGTAATATCAATAGTCCCCTGGTTTTCAGATTCAGATTCTGAGTCGTAAACCATATATCACCCACACTATTTCTCTTGAATATTTAGAATGTGGCCTTCGTTTTCCTCTTCATCCTTTCCTCGTAGAATTGCTCTCGCATCTATAAATTCATCTTTTCCAACTAAACCCTAATTCAAACTCTTTTGTCGTCGCCTTCATAATATTCATGGAGGTGAATTGCATTCCTTTGACCATAGACCTTTTCTATCAAATCTTCCACATTAGTACTGCCGCCAATTTTGTGCCCAAGGTTGTATATTTTTCCGCGCGAGGCACAAGACAAGCCCGTTCCCTCTTTCTACCCCCCACTCCAATCACGACTGGAAGAAACACTTATTTTTTGTTTGTGGTGTGGGGGATACGTCGCTGTCTCCTATGAGTTTTCCTTGTCGGTTCCCCGTTGAAAGGGAACCATTTTTCCCTTAAGCCTACGGCCCTATTCCTCGGACGACCCTTCCGAGACATCTAAGGAAGGCACTCCTCGATTGCGCTAGGTCGGACGGCGCTGGCTGGACCGTGAAGACCTTATTCTACGCCTTGATCCTGGTTGCTTTCAACCTTCTTCCGGTCCCTCCCCATTTTAGTAGAGAACTACTAGGTATCTAAACCGTATATTCATATCGGGGCTAAACTGGATAACTCTTCTATGATAGGAAAGAACTTTAGTAACTTGATTTAACTTGTTTCAAATTTCCACTTCGCGTTTCTCACTTAACTTACTTGTCTTGCAGATAAAATAATGGCTCCAGCTAAGGATCCAACAAAGAAGGGGGACCGGCTGAATTTCCTCCGTGACCTACTTGCGGAGGATGATGAGCTCATCTTCGAGGCGCCACAGGGGACTCGGAACCTAACTGTCGCGGCCGAGCTGGCGTCAAGTCTACAAGAGGTGGCATCCACGATTGGGGAAATAAGACGCGACACTCCTCCAGCACCACAATCTGCTGCAACGGTGGCCAATCCCGAGCCGGTAAATGAGGAGACGGCTGCAGCATTTACTGAGTGTCCCGAAGACCTAATCCCCTTGTCTTGGCGATTAGAGTACGCTTTTGAGGAGCCCACCCCCGATGAAGGCATGTACGACTTTGCCGGAACATTAGTGGATATCATCGAGGACGACGAGGAGGGTGAGATTAGCGAGGACCAGCCGATGGATCCGATGGTGGAGGAAATATGACAAGAAACCCGTCCGGAGGGAGAGACCAGCCAAGGCACCCGTCCGGACAAGGGGAAGAGACCGGCGGAGAGTCCCACTGTCTTGGAGATCACGGAACCCATCAGAAAGAGTGGGTTAAACACCGAAATTATCGACGCCTTCCGTATACATGACATCCCGAGACTAACGGTTAAGGAATGGCTCGCTATGGGACGCCGGGCCGGCTTCGAGTTGATAAAGGACAGACTCACCTTTCGAATTCCGAGAGGTGACAATGTATCGAATCGGCTGGCCCTGGCATATTTGGAGCGGAACCCAGAGTTGCCGCCTCGTGGTCGGGATGACCACACGGTGTTTACCGACGTTGGTCGGTTAATGAGTCAGCCGCGACGACGCGTCGCGTCATTGGGGAGGTTCGTTGCGACACTAGCAATGACTTTCCTATAACTTTATCTTTTACGTTATATGTACTAACCATTCTTGTTTTCATTTCAGATGGAGCGGACGATATTCGAGTTGGGCACCGCAGCTGCAGTAGGGGAATACTGTATGCTTAGATACTCGGAGCTCAACTCTCCGGATATTATTGGGGAGCAGACGAAGAAGGCGGCGGAGAAGCTGATGCAGAATCAGCGAGATAAGCATGCTCAGGAGATGGCGGCACTCCGAGAAGAGCATAGCAAGGCAATTGAATCTTTGCTTCGAGCTCACCGCAGCGAGCTGACAGAAAATTCAGCATTTCATATCGGGCAAAGGCACGCCCTAGAGCAATCCATAGAAACCCTCAAGGTCTTCGAGAAGTACGCACAGGACAAGTTGAAGGAGATCCGAGAGCAAACTGAGAAGAAGTTGAGGAAGACTGAAGAGGACAATGCGGCCGATAAGAAAGCTCTCGGGAAAGCCACGGAGGAGGTCAAAGAGATAAAAACAAGGACGGAAGGCCTCCAATCCATCACCGATCGACTCCGGGCACATATCAACAAGCTGCCGTCCCAGATTAACAACTGCTTCCGAAAGTTAATATGGGAGTACACAGTACACTCCCCTACTTTCCGGAATCTGGGGGCGTTAGCTAATGCCAAGTCGAATGTCCTGTACTTCTTACGAGGGAGTGTCCAGACGCAGACAATTCTGGGCATATCCCTGACAGCTGAGGAGAAAAAGAAACTCAACCCCAAACTCACCTGAAAGTTCGAGCATATACCCGGTGAGGACATGTTGGATTGTTCACAGAATCCGTTCGGTGCGCTACATTTCAACTTGGATGAAGATCTTCACCAGCAACTCTACTCAGAGGATGTCGAAAAAGAGGAGGGCCCATCTCTGGATGCATTTAGGAGGTTGGCTACTTTATTTCCGGAGCCAGTGGGCCCCCTCGTGGCGGAGCTCCTGAAAGATGATGATGTGATGGTGGCGTATGATCCTCAGATATATACTCCCGCTAGTGTGACTGGAGCTCGGGAGCGCCACGAAGATGAAATGGCGAGATCGACTCCAAGAAGTTGGCCACTGCGATGCCTCAAGAAAAGGCGTCAACCCTCCATCCTCTCAAAAAATAAAGCTGGTGAAAAAGTGCCCCAGTGGACCAGGTGAAGGCTCGGGATCTCAGAAGAAGAAGAAATAAACTTCTATATATAGTTTCTTCACTTTTGTATTCTCTCTCCATTTTGTATTCCCCATGTGTATAAAATTCGATTTTGTTTTCCTTTCAATTTCTCCACTGTACTTTTAACAAAGAACCATACTCTGAATAATATAACCTCTCCTCCTCTCAACTTTCTTTTCTCGCCACATTCTTCAAGGAATATATAACTCCGAATAATTCAATCCAAGAAATACACTTCCGAGATAATAAGAATATATATGAATCTCAAGTTTGGATGCTCAATAATAACGCATATAATAATAATAACAATAATGCGTGAGAGTCCCCAGTGTAGTGGGGCTTCTATAAGTCTGCGATAACTCTAAAACGAATGTCTAATTAAAATGAGTAGATACTTAAAATAAGTCCACCGCTCTACCTTCACTAATATATCTTCGCCACCGCTATATACTTGCACCCGGGGCCATCACACACTCGCCGCCGGTATATACTTGAACCCGGGGCCATCACACACTCGCAACCGGTATATACTTGCACCCGCGGGTATCACACTCTCGCCACCGGTATATACTTGTACCCTCACACTCTCACCGCCGGTATATACTTGCACCCGGGGCCATCACACTCTCGACCCGTCCATGAGACGGCATCACCACTTACTCGGCCAGTCCATAAGACGGCGCCATCACATTCTCGACCCGTCCATAAGACGGCTTCGCCACTTACTCGGCCCGTCCATAAGACGATGCGATCATTATTCTCGACCCGTCCATAAGACGGCGTCGCCACTTACTCGGCCCGTCCATAAGACGGCGCCATCGCACTCTCGACCCGTTCATAAAACGGTGTCATTTGGCCCATCCATAAGACGATGACATCGCACTCTCGACCCGTTGAAAAAACGGTGTCATTCGGCCCGTCCATAAGATGGTGCCATGCGGAAATGGACCAGCCTCCGGTGAGGGCGCGGCCCTCGTCGGCATGTCATGGAGGAGTCAGCTATATACTTGCACCTTGATTTGCCACGGAAATATACATCACAACAAACATGCCTCTTAACATATTCCAACAGTCATTATGTACAGACGGTTCTGCCGCGGACAGGAAGACTCATCACGTTCAAAATATTTTGACACAGTATTTAATTTGACGAGTTTGAAAATGATCGACTATAAGACATGTGGTACATTGTGTTTCTAATCTAACTTATTTAACTTATTCCATCCTTCTTTGTACTAAAACGCAATGGACCTACTCCTACCGTACCAGTCCCCTAGTCGATTGAATTCATGTTGTCAAAAAAGATACTTAAAAAATTAGAATATGACCACAAAAAGAAGGGAAATTTTTATTTTCAAAAAGATCGATGAATCACGTCAATACATAATACTTGCGCAAATTGGAAATATGCCAAGTCCGTGGCAGCTCATCCGCGCTCATATTTGCGATTTTGTTTGTTCCTTCCCTCACTACGCCCGTTACTCTGTACGGTCCTTCCCTCTTTCAATCCAACTTGCCAACATGATTCGAGACTTCCACTTTCTTAAGAATCAAGTCTCCAACTTTTAACAACATAGGTCGAACGCCTTTGTCGTGCTTCTTAGCCATCCGCCTTTTACATACCTCAATTCGTATTGCGGCTCTATGCCCATCCCTTCCTATGCCCATCCCATCCTATGGTCGGTTGTCCTCCTACGAGTTTCCTAGACTCTTCTACGTAGGACCGCACCGTTACCGGTTTAGTAACGATGTTACGCTCTAATACCATTTTGTAACGACCCTAATTCGGGCCTAGCAGTTTTGGTGAAACGTACTAAATAAAACGAAACGTTCGAATGTAAATTTAAAACATAGTTCGAAAACATTAAAGTTCGATAACGTAATTTAGAGTGTTCTCCAAAGACCGGACTCTATCACCGGACAACCGACGACCTCTTCCCCATGCCCTCCTCATACCTCGTCCGCGTCACCTACAAAATCTGTAAAGCGGTCACAATTTATTAAAGGAAACTTCACACACGCTACACATTATTTTTTCATTTCTTAATTAAACTGTACACCCACGCGCGAATAATTCCTTTTTAACCGTTTTCTTATTTCCTTCTTCTTTTACCCTTATCATTCCCCTCATACTTTAACTTTACTGTTGCCGAGAGTAACATGCTCGGTGCATGTCCCGAATAAGCCAACCGTTAGCTGTTGGATGAGTCGACGGGCCATATGCTTCCCTTCCCCAGGTGGGTACTTAGGCGCTACCCCTTTTTCCACCCGGATCCGTTCTGCCCTTTTCGTACGTATCTTTTCCTCTTTGGAACTTATCGTCCCCTTCATCAGGCATGCCCTTCCTTTGGCGAATCATGTGCTAGGCACGATGCCGGGTTCGGTCGGACGGTCCATCCTTCCTCACCCCGAGTCTTATTACAATTTATCTCGTTCATTCGTGTCTTTTCTTTCTTCTTTATTAACCCAATCCCGTTCCCTAAGTCTGAACCTTCCCTTACTATATTGTGTTCACTTCGCTTACCATTTGCTTTCGCTTGTTATAATCTTCCCTGCATTTCGTAACAGGTCTTAGTACTCGATTTGCGACTTTAATGTCTTATTGTTAACTATGTGATTACCGTAGACCCTATGTGTCCTTTTCCTCTTACGATCCGACGTTGAGATGTAACGAAAACACTCAAATTTAGTATTTCCGCGATAATTCCCTTCTTCTTTAAAAATTCACGATAATTTGTGTTGTAACTAGGATCCGTAATAATTTTTGTGCTAAAATCAAAATCCGCGATAATTTGTGCTAGAATCGAGATCCGCGACAATTTTACTTTTCAAGCATTTTCGTGACAATTTTGTTCTTCAAAATTTCCGTGATAATTTTGCCATTAATCATTTTCGCGATAATTTCCCATAGAATCATTTTCGCGACAATAATTGCGAATTCAAAGCGTGCAAATTCACGACAATTTTTCAAGCACAAAACTTCCGCGACAATTTCCGAATTTTCGTGTCTTAATAATAATTAACTTGTTTTTGGGCCTCCCCACCCCTATTTTTAGACATCCTAACTTTTCTAATTCACACTTTAACCCCTCATTCTTTTCATTTTGAACCCTCCTTTATCTTTTGCTTTACTTTTCTATTTTTCGTTTCCTTTTACGTTCTTTCATTCCCGTATCCCTCGTTATTCATTGTCTAGACTTTACCGCTACATTCAATACTATTTGTTCAATCATACCTTTTTCCTGGCTATTACATCCTTCCCCACTCATTTTGAGTTTCGTCCCGAAACTCGTGTGTACCAATCTTCCATTAACTCCGGCGCTCTCTGTCTAATCTCTCGTTCCGTTTCCCATGTAGCTTCCCTCTCTCCTTGATTGGACCATTGTACTTTCACCATGGGGATTTGTTTGTTTATGAGCCTTCTTTCCTCCCTGCCTAAGATCTTTACTGGGACTTCCTCGTACATTAGTTCCGGCGTTATCTCTATGGGTTCCCCCACACATTCTTGAATTCCTTCAGTCACCCTCCTCCTCAGTTGGGATACATGGAACACGTTGTGTATCCCCCCTTTTCCTCCGGAAGCTTCAGCTGATATGCTAGGTTTCCGATCCTTCGTTCCACCTCGTATGGTCCGATATACCGGGGACTCAGCTTCCCTGTCCTTGTTGTCCTTAGCACCCCCTTCATCGGTGATACCTTTAGGTAAGCGTGATCCCCATACTTTAACTCTAAGGGTCTTCATTTTGTGTCTGCCCAACTTTTGTATCGGTCATGTGCCGCCTTAATGTTCTTTCGTACCACGGCCACCTTTTCAATGGTGACTTCCACCAATTCTGTCCCCGTGGTCGTTCTCTCTCCCACCTCATCCTAGCATAGCGGTGTACGACACTTCCTCCCATACAATGCCTCATATGGGGACATGCCAATGCTGCTCTGAAAGCTATTATTGTACGAAAATTCCACTAGCGGTAGGAAATCCTCCCAATCTCCCTTAAACTCCAATACACATGCCCGTAACATATCCTCCATAATTTGGTTGGTTCTCTCGGTCTGACCATCCGTCTGTGGATGATAGGCTGTGCTCATGCATGACTGAGTTCCGAGCGATTTCTGTAAACTTTGCCAAAATCTAGACGTGAATCTCGGGTCTCTGTCTGACACGATGTTTACTGGAACTCCATGTAATTTGACTATGTTATCCACATATATTCTGGCTAGCCTGTCCACTCCGTACGTTGTCTTGACTGCTAAGAAGTGAGCCGCCTTCGTAAGACGGTCCAACACCACCCATATCGCGTCGTTCTTCCGTGGGCTCTTGGGTAGTCCTACCACAAAGTCCATGCCGATGCTATCCCATTTCCACTCTGGGATCTCTAAGGGTTGTAGTTCGCCCCCCGGGCGTTGGTGTTCGGCCTTAACTCGTTGGCAGTTTTCGCATTTGGCCACAAAGTTTGCAATCTCGTTTTTCATTCCATTCCACCACCAATGCGTCTTTAGGTCCCGATACATCTTAGTACTTCCAGGGTGAACTGAGAAAGTTGAATTGTGTGCTTCTGCCATAATCTTCTTCCTTAGCTCTGGCCTGTTTGGTACCCATATACATTCATTCATTCGGATTAGCCCATCGCTTCCTTTGCTTATTTCTGATTTATCGGTTCTGTTTCCCTCTTTTCGCGTTACGTGTTTCTCGATGTCTGATATCTGTGCTTCGCGGTAACCGTCCCTAACATGACTGTGGTCTATTCTACCACTTCCAGTTGTAGGTTCTCCATTTCCCTTACCAACGTGTTGGCTAGCGCGCCATGAGTCTTCCTGCTCAGTGCATCGTGTACCTGGTTTGCCTTTCCGGGGTGGAACTGAATGTCCAGATCGTAATCTTTTATCAGTTCCAACCATCTCCGTTGTCTCATGTTAAGCTACCTCTGAGTTAATAGGTACTTCAAACTCTTGTGGTCGGTAAATATCTCACACTTCACACCGTACAGGTAATGTCTCCAAATCTTGAGTGTGAAGACCACCGCGGCTAATTCTAAATCGTGTGTCGGATAGTTCAACTCGTGTATATTCAATTGACGGGATGCATATGCTATAACTTTCCCCCCCTACATCAGTACACACCCGAGTCCTTCCTTCGATGCGTCGCAGTATACCGTGAAGTCTTGTCCTAGTGTGGGTAATACTAGTATTGGTGCAGATGTCATTTTCGTTTTGAGACATTCGAAACTCTCTTCACATTTCTCATCCCACGTATACCTCGTTTCCTTTTGGGTCAAATTTGTCAACGGTTTAGCAATCTTTGTGAACCCCTCGATGAATTTCCGATAGTACCCGGCCAATCCTTAGAAGCTCCTTACTTCTAGAGCATTTGTCGGTCTGGGCCAATTCGTCACTGTCTCTATGTTTGTTGGGTCTACAGTCACCCCTCCTGCTGATATCACGTGGCCTAGGAAAGCTATGTTGTCCATCCAAAATTCACACTTGCTGTATTTGCATTAAACTTCTCTTGTCTGAGAGTCTGTAATACTATTCTCAGATGTTGCTCGTGTTCCTCCTGGTTGCGAGAGTAAACTAGGATGTCGTCAATGAACACCACCACGAACTTGTCTAGGTACTGACGAAATACCCGATTCATCAAATCCATGAAAATTGCTGGGGTATTAGTCAATCCAAACGGTACTACCGTGCATTCATAATGGCCGAACCTCGTTCGAATGGCTGTCTTCGGTATGTCTCGACTAGGGTCACCAACTCGCGACTAGGCATAAATTCGCGATTACCAGGCCAAGTTTGAGCGAAAACAATGCATTGGGAACTCATGATTATAACTCATAATTCGCGATTACCAGGCCTAGTCATGATTATAACTCTACAACCTAGAACTCATGTATTTTCCTGCATAAGATATCCCTACGTTCGATCAAGAACATCACTTTCTCACCTCCACCAGGAGGTCGGACTTACTCCTTTGCCATTCTCATTATATTGGGGCAATTATTTTACGCTTGTGATCGATCGTGTGCATCTCTTATATTCAGCCCAATTACCGGCTACCTATAAAGGCTATCGTCTATATAGCATGCATGCTTTATTATTAAGGGGCTGCTGAAATAAATAAGGCCAGGTGTCTAGGCTTGACGAGTAGCGTGGGGCTTTGAGGGCGAGTTCCCAACTTTGATGCGAAATGATGACTTATTGTCTCTTTTAGATACGATCTCATAAGAAATAAAGTGTCTCTAGCCGACATCGATTGAGGTGGGGTCATTACATTCTCTCTATTCCTACTTCCCATATATATCATCTGAGAATTAAGATTCATTCTGAAGTAAGTCTTTATTGTGGGGAGAACTTCGCCTAGGAAGATATTAGCTGAACTCTATGAGTTATAAGAAAAGAAAACCGAGAAGCCCCGACTCGTAATCATATAGGGAACAACATGAAACTAGGGCAATAACGTAAAATTGCCTCATAAGAAAGCCAAGAACCATTATATTTCCATCTCTTCAATTTAAACCCTTATTATGTTTCCTTTGATAAAATAAGTCTCCACTTCCTTTTGAAATCACTTCTCTTTATTTGTAAATTTAAGGTTTGCCTTAACTTCATCCGGTCTCTCGTAAAATTTCGCAACTTAATCAAGCCTGATATTTGCTGCTATATTCGGATTATCTCGAGTAAGGAAATCTATGTCATCCATAAAACGACTTTATGAGATCTCCAATGCTAAATAGGATATATACCTGCACTCGAGATCATCTTATCCTCATAGGGCCTCACGAAGCGCTCGCAATTCACTTGCTCGTTGTCTCTAGGTATAAACTTGCACCCGAGATCATCTCATTCTCATAGGGCCTCACGAAGCGCCCGCAGTTCATCTGCTTGCTGTCTTCGGGTATAAACTTGCACCCGAGATCATCTCATTCTCATAGGGCCTCATGAAGCGCCCGTAATTCACTTGCACGTTATCTCCGGGATAAACTTGCACCCGGGGTCATCACACTTTCGCCGCCGATATATAGTTGCACCCGAGGCCATCACACTCTCGCCGCCGGTATATACTTGCAACCGGGGCCATCACACTCTCGCCGCCGGTATATATTTGCACCCGGGGCCATCACACTATCGCCGTCGGTATATACTTGCACTCGGGGCCATCACATTCTCGTCGCGGCATATATTTGCACCCGAAATGACTACTAACCGCGGTTTTCACTATTCACCACCGATTTTCATTATTCACCACTATTTACTATTCACCACCGGAAAACCCTATTCACCGCAAATTTACTATTCATGACAAAATCTTTATTCACTACGGATTTCACTATTCACACCATAATTACTATTCACCGCGGATTTATTATTCATGTCGAAAATAACTATTTACCGCGAATTTACTATTCATTCCCATAAAACTCTATTCACCACGAATATTAGGACATATGCGATTTCATGACTTCCAACTCCGAGTTTCAACTCCGTCTCTGATTCTGAATCTTTCTCAAGTGACCAGAGACCTGTATTTATAGAAAATTTAGGCCCACTAACTCACCCATAGGTAAAAAGCCCAGTCTTATTTAATCCGCCCCGATTTGGCTGCATTTGTACAAAAACACCCAATTTCAATCGAATATCTATCGTAATGTCTCCGATTACTCGGAATGCCTCTTGATCGACCCGTGACTTCCGAAAATAAAAAAAAAACACTTCGCATGAATCTATCTCAACAATACATACTAGATATCTGATATTACCCGGGTATATTCTCTTGTATTTATCCTTACCCGGGGGCTCGTCCGACGTGGTTTTGTAGTATTTCGGTATTTTCATATTTTATCACAAGGCATTCCCAGGGGGTATTCTCGTAATTCAGGCTCGGTGGGCCCCGTATAAAGTTTTTGTAGGCGTTTTGGGATGTTTTGAGTTATCCCGGCCCCGGACGGGGCCAGGGGTATTTTCGTAATTTACCACCCGGGAGCACATCGGTCGGGTGCAACGATGTTATGTGGCTGTGTATTCACTGCTTGGAGACAAAGAACTAATTTGCAAGGTTTTCCGGTATTTTCTCATCGTATTTCTGACTAATACATCGACCGGGATAGGTTCCCGAAACTTCGGGATCAGCATGACATTTAATATATTATAATTGGAGGTTATGTAAGTGTTTTGGGCTAAGTGAAGTAAATTGGGCTTATGGGCTCAAGTAAGTGAAGTTGGGCTGGATTTCTCTATAAATACAAGCTCCAGTGCATTTGGACGGGTTCATACTGTTATCACACTTTCCAAGGCAAAGTACTATTCTGCATTATGTAGAGTCGCGAATTTTTGTCCGTAGCCGTGACTTGTTGAGTGCCTCCTAGCCTGAGTCGCGACTTATTGATCTTCATCCCGCATCCGCGACTTGTTGCTAGAACAGTATACTTCGCGAGTTATTGCTTTGCTGCATGCAGTCGTGACTTGTTGCTACCCAGCCTGTCTCGAGACTTATTGCTAGTACAATATTTTCCGCGAGTTACTGACCACAACTCGCTACTGCGAGCCTTTCGTGCCCGACTGAGTGTTTTCGATCGTTTTTTGAGCCATTTTCATTTGGATTATCATTATCACTTCATTGTACTTGTATACTTTGATTATTTTAGTGGAAACCTAGGTAGAGCTTCGCTCTCCCGAGGACATACGCCCACACATTGTGGGCCCAACCTCGCATATCGCTTGTGTCCTCATAAATAAATAATTTCGAGTAATTAAAAATTGACTGATCTAAAAATAAACACTCTAAAACATTTTTAGACGAGATCAGTTTGGCGCCGTCTGTGGGGAACGAGATTTTTATCCCATTGAGAGCTTTATTGCTGGGTTTGGATTTCTATTATCATGAGTACTCGGAATTCTGATGAAAATATTTTTGATGAAGAAATTTAGGTGGATCAGATTCCTTAGGTTAATGACGAGTTTGCTGCGTTACCGAGGGCTCGGTCGTAAGTTCTGGAGGAGCCCCTTACTCAAAATATAACTATTCGGCCCTCCCGGAGCGGGTTTGCATCCGGAAGGGCACCCAGTTTTTACCCTAAATCACGCCAGTGCTTATCTAAGTGTTATGAATTCGCAAGAGTTGGCCGAGTTAAGGTCCGTAATAATGCCCGCCTTTCGCCACCTGCACGCTCGAGATCTGCGCATCAAACGGAAATAGATGAAGATTTGGAAGAGCGAAGGCGTAGTTTAATCGCTCAGTTAGAGCAAGTCGAAGCTCAAAGGAGAGCCCAGAGGAACAATGTTACCCCGGAACCCGTGAATGATGAGGTGGCAATGGAGGATATCGATCGCGTTCCGGAACCGCGAGCAAATACTACAGCAACCGGAGAGCAGAACGATACTCTGCAAAAGATTGGAGAGTTGATCGAGTTAAAGTTTAAGGAGATGAGTGGGATGATGGAACAAAACGAGGCCAGGATGAATCAATTGGAGGCCAACATGGCTCTTGGCCAGGAAGGGAGACGAGTGTACGGGGAGCATACCCGAGATACTCATCAGACCTCAGCTTATGAGGGAGATTATACTGAGAATGAGAGGGCTAATGAGCCCACTGGCAGTCGACGAAAATTTATGCCGTCAATGGAAGTTTTGCAAAGTCCGTGGAACACTTCAAATGCTTTATCTCCGTTTTCCACAGCAATTATTAGTGCCACCCGTTCTGAGTTTATTAAAATGCCCAAGGATCTTCCGCAGTATCGTGGGTCGACTGACCCACATGCTCATACATCAAATTTGGAGATTCATGTAAGTTTGATGAATTTCAGTGATGCGCCAATGTGCTTCGTTTTTGCCGCTTCTCTTAAGCAATCAGCCCTCCGATGGTTTAATCGGTTACCGAGGCGTTCGATTGTTTCATATCAGGACTTTAAAGATCAATTCTATTCAGCTATCGCGTCTTTCAATGCGCCAATAAAGTCTATTAATTCTTTGACCCCGTTGCGGTATAATTCTTCGGAAAGGTTGTTGCATTTTATTACCCGTTTTGAGGCCGGGTGTAGAAAGATACCTCGGATTACTGTAAGTGAGAAGGTTGGAGTGCTCCAGCTTATTCTAGCTGGACACCCGTTATGAAACTCTTTGAATCGAGACCCCGCGGAAAGTATGGAGGATTTGGCGTTGAGATGTACACAGTACATCCGAGAAGATGAAGGATTGCGGGATCATGGAGCTATCCAGATTCGGGCGTATGGGTCTCATAATATTGTTGCAAGTCGTGGGCTGGATAAGATTGTCCAGCCTGCAAAGTCTAAGTTGAGAGTGTTTCCTACGTACAATTATGAACAGATTTTCACCATAATTGAGCAAAAGAAGGGTGGATCTCTTCGTTACCCCCCTCCTTTGCAAGAACCAACGCCGGGGACTTACGAGTCCCAGGTATTTTGTCGTTTTCATCGGAGTTTTGGACACGCAACGAATGATTGTCGGGAATTAATGTCTGAAGTGGAAAGGTTGCTAGAATTGGGTCAGCTTGATGAACTGATCAGTACTGTGGAGGCCCTGCCGGAGTCCAAGCTGGGAAAGATTGATGTAAGTGTCACAGTGGGGGCAACACTTAAACCCCCGAAAGCCGATGCGCCACGGCCAAACATGAGAGGGCGTGGATATGGAGGACAGCGTGGCCAGCGTCAAGGAGTTGGCCAGAGAGGATTCTTTAATGTTGGTAGACAAAACCAGAGAGACGGAGGAAGAGGAAACCACTATCGTGGTCGCGGCAGAAATCAGCCGCAAAGAAATCAGTAAGGGTACAGGTATGAAGCTTACCCACCAGCCCCGGCAAATCCGCAAGCACTACCTCCTCCTCCAGTTGGTCCCGACCCGGGACAACCGATTTTGAATGTTGAGAATGCTCAACCGAGATGGGGTAATCTAGGCCCCAACATTATGACTATCGCTGGGGGAAGAAGCATCGGTGATTCGAACCGTGCCCGTAAACATTCTTATCAGGCACTACACCAGTAGGGGCGATTCATGGAAGTTAACACGGTCCAGTTGACAGATTTGGACAGGATGACGATCTCTTTCGGACCTGAGGATTTATCTGGGGTTTTCTCCCCACAAGACGATGCATTGGTTGTCTCCTATTATTGCTAATCATCCCGTTTCACGAGTATTGGTGGACACCGGAGCTGCTACCAATATTTTGACTCTTGCAGCTTTTGAGCATATGGCATTAAAGGGAACCACCCAGCTGCAGCCCGTACATACAAAGTTAGTAGGTTTTAATAACAGTGTTGTTGCTGTTCAGGGATCTTTTTTTCTACCAGTAACCTTGGGCGATCCCGAAATATCAAGCACAAGACGAACTGGAAGATTGGCCTAATTGAATCGCTTCATTTAGCGATCAGCAGAGAGAAGTTTGCCATTTTTTAAGGTTTTGCGTAAGACGAACCTTTTGTATTGGGACGAGGAATGTAGCAGGTCTTTTCAAAGTTTGAAAGATTATCTGAGTAAACCACCGTTTATGTCACCTCCTTCACCGGGGGAACCGTTGGGTTTATATTTGGCGGTGACAAAAGAGGCAGTGAGCGCCGCGTTAGTCAGAATTAGCGATAAAGAACATAGACCGATATATTATGTGAGCTGGATATTGCAGGGAGCGGAGTCCCGATATACTGATCTAGAGAAGTTCGTATTAGCTGTGATAGTCGCCTCACGGAAATTGAGGCACTATTTTCAAGGACATCATATTGTAGTCTTGACATATCAGCCTATCCGAAGTGTGTTATCAAAGATTGATGCCTCTGGCAGACTAGCAAAGTGGAATATCGAATTGGGCCAGTATCAGATAGAGTATATCTCCAGGCGAGCGTTAAAGGTTCAGGTGTGATCTAGTCTAAAAATGTTTTGGATATTTATTTTTAGATCAGTCAATTTATGATTAATTCGTAATTTATATTGTTGTGGGGACACAAGCGATGTACGAGGTTGGGCCCACAATGTGTGGGCTTACGTCCTCGGGAGAGCGAAGCTCTACCTTGGTTTTCACTATAATAGTCAAGTAATACAATTACATCGAGATTATATCGATAATACGGATGAAAACGGATCGAAAGACGGTCAAATATACTCCAAAAGGCCAAATATAACAAAATGTCGCGAGACAGGGCTGCGGCAAGCCTGGTCGCGATAAATGGTTCAGAAACTCGCGAGAGGAGGCCAGTCGCGAGGTTTGGTGCGAAATGTCGCGGGTCTGGGCTAAGGCTCGGCTCGGTCGCGACGGTTGGTCTGATTTCTCGCGAGAAGGGGCNTCCATACGGCCATTTCCGCCGATACAGCAAGCCTAAGGACCACAAGGACAGGGAAGCTGAGTCCCCGGTATAGCGGACCATACGAGGTGGATTGAAGGATCGGAAACCTAGCATATCAGCTGAGGCTTCCGGAGGAAATGGGGGGGATACACAACGTGTTCCATGTATCCCAACTGAGGAGGAGGGTGACTGAAGGAATTTAAGAATGTCTGGGGGAACCCATAGAGATAATCCCGGAACTAACGTACGAATAAGTCCCAGTAAACATCCTAGGCAGGGAGGAAAGAAGACTCAGAAACAAACAAATCCCCATGGTGAAAGTACAATGGTTCAATCAAGGAGCGAGGGAAGCTACTTGCGAAACGGAACGAGGAATTAGACAGAGAGCGCCGGAGTTGATGGAAGATTGGTACGCAGTAGTTTCGGGACGAAGCTCAAAATGAGTGGGAAGGATGTAATAGCCAGGAAAAAGGTATGATGGAACAAATAGTAGAGAATGTAGCGATAAAGTCTAAACAAGGGATAACACGGGATACGGGAACGAAAGAACGTAAAAGGAAACGAAAAAATGGAAAAGTAAAGTAAAAGATAGAGAAGGGGTCAAAATCAAAGGAAAGAGGGGTTAAAGTGTGAATTAGAAAAGTTAGGATGTCTATAAATAGGTGTGCGGAGGCCCAAAAACGGGTTAATCATCATTAAGACATGAAAATCCGAAAATTGCCGCGAAGAAGGAAAATTATCGTGGATTTCTCCATAAGCCATTCTTATCGCGGATTTCGTGTAGGAAACTATTGTCGCGGATTTTTGCTGAAGTGATTATTGTCGCGGGTTTTTCGAAGAAGCATTATTGTCGCGGATTTGGATGATGAATGGAATTATCGCAGATTTTCGGTGAAGAGAAATGGTCGCGGAAAAGGAACAAGAACAAATTGTCGCGAAAAATCCTTGAAGTGTAATATTATCGCGGATTTTGGATCTAAAGTGAAATTGTCGCGGATTCGGATTTCCAGCATAGAATTGTCGCGAATTTCGAGGAAAGAAGTAAATTATCATGGAAATACTAAGTTTAAGTGTTTTCGTTGCGTCTCTACGTCGGATCGTGGGAAGAAAAGAACACGTAGGGTCTACGGTAATCACGTAGTTAACAATAGGATAATAATGTCGGAATTCGAGTAACTAAAACCTGTTACGAAATGCAGGAAGCGCGAAAAGACTATAGCAAGCGAAAGCAAACGGTAAGCGTAGTGAACACAATATAGTAAGGGAAGATTCAGACTTAGGGAACAAGATTGGGTTAATATGGAATAAAGGAAAAGACACAAATGAACGAGATAAATGTTAATAAGACTCGGGGTGAGGGAGGATGGACCGTCCGACCGAACCCGGCATTGTGCCTAGTACACGATTCGCCAAAGGAAGGGCATGCCTGATGAAGGGAACGATAAGTTCCAAAGAGGAAAAGATACATACGAAAAGGGCAGAACGGATCCGGGTGGAAAAAGAGTTAGCGCCTAAGTACCCACACGGGGATGGGAAGCATATGGCCCGTCGAGTCATCCAACAGCTAACGTTTGGCTTGGGCGGGTGATCTTGTCTAAAAATATTTTGGATATTTATTTTTAGATCAGTCAATTTATGATTAATTCGTAATTTATGTTGTTGTGGGGACACGAGCGATATACGAGGTTGGGCCCACAATGTGTGGGCTTACGTCCTCGGGAGAGCGAAGCTCTACCTTGGTTTTCACTATAATAATCAAGTGATACAATTTCAATGAGATGATAGCGATAATACGGGTGAAAACGGATCGAAAAATGATCAAATATACTCCAAAAAGCCAAACATGACGAAATGTCGCGAGAATGGCTGAGTCAAGCCTGGTCGCGAGATTTGGCTCGAAATCTCGCGAGCCTGGACTAGCCGTGAGGTTTGGTCTGGTTTCTCGCGAGAAGGGCTAGTCGCTAGGTTTGGTGCGATTCCTCGCGAGTCTGGGCTGGCCGCGAGGTTTGGTGCGATTCCTCGCGAGTCTGGGCTGGTCGCGAGGTTTGGTACGAAATCTCGTGAATAGTAATTGCAGTGTTGAAATCTCGCGATTTCGAGTGAAAGTCTTGCATTGGGAGATGCGAAAAGGATCCAACCCCCTCTCAATGCCTTAGGACCTCTATTTATAGAGAAATGTGGCCCAAAACACAAGCTTAGGCCCAAGAGTCCAATTTCATTAGATTAAGCCCAAGACACCTCAACTAATATCCAATTAAATTAGAACAAATACCGTTCCGAAATATAACTTCGGAAATGCGTCTCGATCCAGAATTAGNAGTCACTGGTAGAAGAACAGATCCCTCAGCAGCAACAACACTGTTGTTAAAACCAACTAATTTTGTGTTCACAGGTTGTAGTTGGGTGGTCCCTTTCAATGCCATTTGCTCAAAAGCTTAGGCCCAAGAGTCCAATTTCATTAGATTAAGCCCAAGACACCTCAACTAATATCCAATTAAATTAGAATAAATACCGTTTCGAAATATAACTTCGGAAATGCGTCTCGATCCAGAATTAGGCGAGGATATTGATGAGAAAATACCGGAGGACCCCGTAGAATAATCCACTGCTTCCAGATAGCGAATATGCGGGCACATAACATCATCGCACCTGACCGGTGCACTCCCGGGTGGCAAATTACGAAAATACCCCTGGCCCCGTCTGGGGCCGAAATGACCCGAAACATCTCAAAATGCTTACAGAGACTTTATATGGGGCATAGAGGGCCAGAATTTGTGAGAAAACCACTTGAGAATGCCATACGATGAAAATACCAAAATTACCGAAAATACCAATAAAAGTGTCGGACGAGTCCCCGGGTATTGATAAGTGCAAGAAATATACCCGGGTAATATCAAGGTGTTAGTGGATTTCATAGTAGAGATGATGCGGTAGGAAGAGTTGGGTATTCAGGAGTACTAGGACGCCTTTGTAGATGGATCGGTGTCTGCCGGGCGAGCCGGTATTGGTGTTTATTTTAAAGAAAGGAAATCTGGTGAAAAACATGAGTATACTGTAAAGTTGCGCTTCCCCGCAACTAACAACGTCGCCGAGTATGAAGCCTTGATATTTTGTATTAACTTGGCAATGGAAATTGGAATTGTTCGTTTGCATGCTCATTCTGATTCGCAGTTAGTGGTGAACCAATTTGCAGATACTTACGCCACCAATGGGAACCATTTGTGGAGTTATTTAGAAAAGCTGAAAGAGGCGGCTAAGAATCTTAACATATTCACGCTTACATATATCCCAAAGGAGGAAAACACGCGTGCAGACGGTCTTGCAAAGGCGGCGACGATTTTAGAACTTTCGGATGAGTCAAAGATCACAACAATGATCCACTACCAGCCCTCTATCAGTCCTGTGGAGAATCAGACAGCCGAGGTGGCTAATTTGGAACTTTCGAATGAGACATGGTATTTATTGGATGCCATAACCGACAAGCCATCGTTGAAGGATGCTATTGTAGATTATCTAATCAAGAGAGAATTGCCTACCGATGAAGGCGAGGCCCGAAGAACTATGCAAAGAGCTACAAATTTTGTCTATGTGGATGATAAGCTGTATAAGAAGAATTTCAGAGGCCCATATCTTCGATGTTTGTCCCCAGTACAAGCAAAAGCCGTAATAGAAGAAGTTCACGCTGGGGACTGTGGTGATCATTCAGCAAGTCGATCCTTAGCAAACAAGGTTAAGAGGGTCGGTTATTTTTGGCCAACGCTGGTAAAAGATTGTGTGAATTTTGTTCGGGCCTGTCCTGCTTGTCAGTTCCATTCGAACGTACATCATGTACAAAGAGCTAGTATGAAGCCTCTGCCAACAATATGTCCTTTTGATATGTGGGGCATCGATATTTTAGGACCATTTCCGAAGGCACCTAGCCAAAAGATGTTCTGCATCGTGGCTATGGAGCATTTCTATAAGTGGATGGAGGTTGAAGCTGTATCGCGAGTTCGGGAACAGGAAGTTATTAGTTTCATTTGGAGATATATCGTATGTCGATTCGGAATTCCCAGGATTTTGGTATCAGATAACGGAACGCAATTTGCTGGAAAGAGGGTTAGTGAATGGTGTGAGAATTATAGAATTGAACAGCGGTGATCTAATCTAAAAATGTTTTTGGATATTTATTTTTAGATCAGTCAATTTATGATTAATTCGTAAATTATATTGTTGTGGGGACACGAGCGATATACGAGGTTGGGCCCACAATGTGTGGGCTTACGTCCTCGCGAGAGCGAAGCTCTACCTTGGTTTTCACTATAATAATCAAGTGATACAATTACAACGAGATGGTAACGATAATACGGATGAAAACGGATCGAAAAACGGTCGAATATGCAGTTGCGTCGCACTGGACGCGAGTGAACAGTGCAGCCAAGCAGGCAGTCGCGACAAGTGTAGAGTTACTGTTCGCGACCAGTGATTCGTAACGAATAGTGATGAATGACTGATTCGTAACGAGAAGTAATGATGCCTGATTCGTAACGAGAAGTAATGATGCCTGATTCGTAACGAGAAGTAATAATGACTGAGTTCGGTCGCGAGTCTGGATGCAGATTTCGCCTTGGGAAGTGTGATAAAATCCGAACCCCTTCTCAATGCCTTGTGACTCCTATTTATAGAGGAATTTAGCCCAAAACTCACCCTCTTAGGCCCATAAGCATAGTTCACCTCACTTAGCCCAAAATAATTAAATATCCCTAATTATGACAAAATAAATGCCACGTGGATCTCGAAACCTCGGGAAGCATCCCGGATAAGATGTTAGTCGGAAATACGATCAGAAAATTCCCGAGAACCTCGTATATCGATCCTTCGCTTTTAGATAGTGAATTTGCAGCCAGACAACATTATTGCACCTATTCGGTGCACTTCCGGTGGCAAATGACGGAAATACCCCTGGCTTCGTCCGGAGCCGAAATGGCCCGAAACACTTCAGATAGCTTATCGAGGCTTTATATATCGCTTGACAAGCCAGAATTACGAGAATACCGAAAGTACCGAGAATACCGAGAACACCGAAAATACCGAGAATACCGAAAATACCGATAACCACGCTGGACGAGCTCCCGGATGAGAATGAATATAAAAAAAGTATCCGGGTAATATCAAGCGGTTTACCTCCGTGGCACACCCAGAAACAAACGGGCTTACAGAGGTTATCAACCGTATTATCTTGCATTAGCTGAAAACACGAATAGATGAATCCAAAGGCTCTTGGGTGGATGCATTGCATAATGTGATGTGGCATATCGACATCACCGAGGTCCACTACCGGATTCAACCTCTTCTCTTTAGTATATGGCTCTAAGGCCGTGTCTCCGGTAGAAGTGACTATTTTATCAGAAAGAGTTATCACTTATGACGAGGTGTTGAACGAGGATATGAGAAAGTTGGACATTCACTGTATTGATGATATCCGTGATAGAGCCGTAATACGAATGGAGGTATGTAAAGGCGGATGGCTAAGAAGCACGACAAAGGCGTTCGACCTATGTTGTTAAAAGTTGGAGACTTGATTCTTAAGAAAGTGGAAGTCTCGAAGCATGTTGGCAAGTTGGATCGAAAGTGGGAAGGACCGTACAGAGTAACGGCCGAAGTGAGGGAAGGAACGTACAAAATCGCAAATATGAGCCCGGAGGAGCTGCCACGGACATGGCATATTTCCAATTTGCGCAAATATTATGTATAGACGTGACTCATCGATCTTTTGGAAAATAAAAAGTTCCCCTCTTTTTTGTGGTCATATTCTAATTTTTTAAATATCTTTTTTGATGACATGAATTCAATCGAGTAGGGGACTGGTAAGGTAGGAGTAGGTCCATTGCGTTTTAGTACGAAGGAGGATGGAATAAATTAAATAAGTTAGATTAGAAACGCAATGTACCACCTGTCTTATAGTCGATCATTTTCAAACTCGTCAAATTAAATACTGTGTCAAAATATTTTGAACGTGACGAGTCTTCCTGTCCGCGGCAGAACCGTCTGTACATAATTACTGTTGGAATATGTTAAGAGGCATGTTTGTTGGGATGTATATTTCTGTGGCAAATCAGGGTGCAAGTATATACCTGACTCCTCCATGACACGCCGACGAGGGTCGCACCCTCGCCGGAGGCTGGTCCATTTCCGCATGCCACCGTCTTATGGACGGCCCGAATGACACCGTTTTATGAACGAGTCGAGAGTGCGATGGCGCCGTCTTATGGACGGGCCGAGGAAGTGGTGACGCCGTCTTATACACGGGTCGAGAATGTGATGGCACCGTCTTATGGACGGGCCGAGTAAGTGGTGACGCCGTCTTATGGACAGGTCGAGAATGTGATGGCGCCGTCTTATGGACGGGCCGAGTAAGTGGTGACGCCGTCTTATGGACGGGCCAAGAGTGTGATGGCCCCGGGTGCAAGTATATACCGACGGCGAGAGAGTGATTTCCCCGGGTGCAAGTATATACCGGTGGCGAGAGTGTGATAGCCCGCGGGTGCAAGTATATACCGGTGGCGAGTGTGTGATGGCCCCTGGTGCAAGTATGTTACGACCCTAATTTGGGCCTAGTTGTTTTGTTAAAACATGATAATTAAAACGGAAACATTCGAATTCAAATTTAAAACATAGTTCGAAACATGAAAGTACGACAGCATAATTTAGAGTATTCTCCAAAGGGACCGGACTCTATCACCGGACAACCGACGACCTTCTTCCACCATCCCCATCATATATCGTCTGCGTCACCAACAAAATCTGTAAAGCGGTCACAATCTATTAAAGGAAACTTCACACACTACACATTATCTTTCTTACTTCTTAGTTACATCATATACACACTACGCATTATCTTTTCGCTTCTTAGTTACACCATATACGCACACGTGAATCATTCCACTTAACCGTTTTCTTATTTCCCTCTTCTTTTACCCTTATCACTTCCATCATTCAATAACTTTACGGTTACCGAGATTAACATGCTCGGTGCATGTCCCGCCCAAGCCAACCGTTAGCTGTTGGATGACCTGACGGGCCATATGCTTCCCTTCCCCGGGTGGGTACTTTGGCGCTACCCCTTTTTCCACCCGGATCCGTTCTGCCCTCTTCGAAGGTATCTTTTCCTCTTTGGAACTTATCGTTCCCTTGATCAGGCATGCCTTTCCTTTGGCGAATCGTGTACTAGGCACGATGCCTGGTTCGGTCGGACGGTCCATCCTTCCTCACCCCGAGTCTTATTATCTTTTATCTCGTTCATTCGTATCCTTTCTTCCTTCTTTATTAACCCAATAGTATTCCCTAAGTCTGAACCTTCCCTTACTATATTGTGTTCACTCCGCTTACTATATATGGAGGGTTGACACCTTTTTCTTGAGGCCCCGCAGTGGCCAACTTCTTGGAGGCGAACCTCGCCATTTCATCTTCGTTGCGCTCCCGAGCTCCAGTCACACTAGCGAGAGTATATATCTTAGGATCATACGCCGCCATCACATCATCATCTTTCAGGAGCTCCGCCACGAGGGGGCTCACTGTCTCCGGAAATAAAGTAGCCAACCTCCTAAATGCATCCGGAGATGGGCCCTGCTCTGTTTCGACATCCTGCGAGTAGAGTTGCTCGTGAAGATCTTCATCCAAGTTGAAATGTAGCACCCCGAACGGATCCTGTGAACAATCCAACATGTCCTCACCGAGTATATGCTCGAACTTCCCGGTGAGTTTGGGGTTGAGTTTCTTTTTCTCCTCAGCTGTCAGGGATATGCCCAGAATTCTCTGCGTCTGGACACTCCCTCGTAAGAAGTACAGGACATTTGACTTGGCATTAGCTAACGCCCCCAGATTCCGGAAAGTAGGGGAGTATATTGTGTACTCCCATATTAACTTTCGGAAGCAGTCGTTAATCTGGGATGGCAGCTTGGTGATTCGTGCCCGGAGACGATCGGTGATGGATTGGAGGCCTTCTGTCCTTGTTTTTAGCTCTTTGACCTCCTCCGTGGCATTCCCGAGAGCTTTCTTATCGGCCGCATTGTCCTCTTTGGCCTTCTTCAGCTTCTCCTCAGTTTGCTTTAGGATCTCCATCAACTTGTCCTGTGCGTACTTCTCGTTGACCTTTAGGGTTTCTATGGATTGTTCTAGGGCGTGCCTTTGCCCGATATGAAATGCTGAGTTTTCCGTCAGCTCGCTGCGGTGAGCTAGAAGCAAAGATTCAATTGCCTTGCTATGCTCTTCTCGGAGTGCTACCATCTCCTCGGCATGCTTATCTCGCTGATTCTACATCAGCTTCTGCGCCGCCTTTTTCGTTTGCTCCCCAATAATATCCGGAGAGTCGATATCCGAGTGTCTAAGCATACATTATTCCCCTATTGCAGCTGCGGTGCAAAACTCGATTATCGTCCGCTCCATCTGAAATGAAAACAAAAATGGTTAGTACATATGACGTAAAAGATAAAGTTATAGGGAAGTAATTGCTAGTGTCGCAACGAACCTCCCCAATGGCGCGACGCATCGTTGATGTCTGACTCATTAACCGACCAACGTCGGTAAACATCGTGTGGTCATCCCTACCACGAGGCGGCAACTCTGGGTTACGCTCCAAATATGCCAGGGCCGGCCGATTCGATACATTGTCACCTCTCGGAAATCAAAAGGTTAGTACGTCCTTTATCAACACGAAGTCTGCCCGGCGTCTCATATCGAGCCATTCCTTAACCGTTAGTCTCGGGATGTCATGTATACGGAAGGCGTCGATAAATTCGGCGGTTAACCCACTCTTTCTGATGGGTTCCGTGATCTCCAAGACGGTGGGACTCTCCTCCGGTCTCTTCCCCTTGTCCGGACGAGTGCCTTGGCTGGTCTCTCCCTCCGGACGGGTTTCTTGGCATTTTTCCTCCACCATCGGGTCCATCAGCTGGTCCACGCTAATCTCGCCCTCCTCGTCGTCCCCGATGATATCCACTAATGTTTCGAAAAAGTCGTACATGCCTTCATCGGGGGTGGGCTCCTCAACAGCGTACTCTAATCGCCGAGACAAGGGATTAGGTCTTCGGGACTCTCAGTAATTGCTGCAGCCGGCTCTTCATTTACCGGCTCGGGATTGGGCACCGTTGCAACAGATTGTGGTGGTGGAGGAGTGTCGCGTCTTATTTCCCCAGTCGGGGATGCCACCTCTTGTAGACTTGACGCCAGCTCGGCTGCGACAGTTCGGTTCCGAGTCCCGAGTGGCGCCTCAAAGATGAGCTCATCATCCTCCGCAAGTATGTCACGGAGGAAATTCAGCCGGTCCCCCTTCATTGTTGGATCCTTAGCTGGAGCCACTATTTTATCTGCAAGACAAGTAAGTTAAGTGTGAAACGCGAAGTGGAAATTTGAAACAAGTTAAATCAAGTTCCTAAGGTTCTTTCCTATCAAAGAAGAGTTATCAAGTTTAGCCTCGATATGAATATAAGGTTCAGATACCTAGTAGTTCTCTACTAAAATGGGGAGGGACCGTAAGAAGGTTGAAAGCAACCAGGATCGGGGCGTAGAATAAGGTCTTCACGGTCCAGTCAGCGCCGTCCGACCTAGCGCAATCGAGGAGTGACTNCCCTTTCTTCATGCCTTGGGACCTCTATTTATAGGGAAATGGAGCCCAAAATACAAGCTTTGGCCCAAAAGTCCAATTTCATTAGGTTAAGCCCAAAGCACCCCAAATAATCTCCAATTAAATTAGAATAAATACCGCTCCGCAAGATAATGTCGGAAATGGATCTCGATCCGGAATTAGGCGGGAATGTAGATGAGAAAATACCGGAGGACCCCGTAAAATAATCCACTGCTTCCATATAGCGAATACATAACCGTACACTTCGTTGCGCCTGATCGGTGCGCTCCCGGGTGGCAAATGACGAAAATACCCCTGGCCCCGTCCGGGGCCGAAATAACACGAAATGTCCCGAAATGCTTACAGAGACTTTATACGGGGTCCAGCGAGCCAGAATAGCGAGAATACCACTTGAGAAAGCCACCCGGTCAAAATACCGAAAATACCGAAAATACCAATAATACCGAAAATACCAATAATTGCGTCGGACGAGTCCCCGGGTATGGATAAGTGCAAGAAATATACCCGGGTAATATCAAACTGAATTCCGAATAATTAAAAAAATTGACTGATCTAAAAATAAATACCCAAAATATTTTTAGACTAGATCAGGGTCCTTTCTTCTGTTAAATCATGGCAAGTATATACTTGCAATTGAATGCGAGAAAAGTTTGCATGTTGGACTTCGACAACGATACATTCGATCAATCATACGGTTTGCAACAATGCCATGTGACTCATAAGTATGTACTCTTTCATTTCCCGAATATACGGTGTGTTCATTAGGCCTAGTTTATCCATATTCTACGGTGGATTCTCTAGATATCAATAACGATCAACTCTTCTCGTGTACTCCATAACCTCTTATTTTCCTACGGACTTTACTTCTTATATCATCGTTGCCAAAACGGAGTATAAAACTTGACGTAATCTTTCAAAAATTCCTAAATCCGTACTCTATGCAAGACATGGATCCAATGGGTGAATTCGGATCGGAAATAGGATCATGATCATATTATCGCTATTGACCGGTGAGACAATGATGATATCGTAAGATGACACCATCACATACCCAACTTATCATTTCCTTGGCAACCATGAATGGCCTCATGTTATTTTGCAACCATGCATGCACTTGCGTAGTATTGAACACTTCCACACGACAACTCTCATGTACTCAGAAAGTTGCGTTGACTTGGAACTTCCAAATTTCCGTGGCAAACATTCTCTCCTACCATTCCATGCACATACATACAATCAAGCAACACGTAGCCAACTTTCCCTTAGACAACTATGCATCAACTTATTTTCCATGTAAGGTTGGCGTGTCTCACAAGTGTCATGCAACTGCACCCCCATGCACTTGTAACCTTTCTCTTCCTACGCCTTCATTTTTCATAGCCATGTATATCCGCCCATGCAATCCACACATCTACATCAAAATGGGTTAGAAAACCATACAACCTCTCTAATGAATCATATCACAAAGTGATTAAAGATGTAGTTGAATCATTGAGTTGCGCATATGCCGAATATAACTCAGACTTGAATCCCGATATGAAATGATAGAAAATCTCGGCAACTGATTGAACTATCATAGAACAGACTCTTCCAAAGAACAGGAAAAGATACATGCTTACGTCATTGAAGTTCATCAAACTGATATGGATCTCCAGATTCTATATTGTAGAGATCCTTAGGTATTTCAATATATTCTAATCTTCTTGTGAAGCATAAACACCCTCACGAGTGGACATATGTAAATATCTCGGGTATGTTCGCCATATACCCTTCTTCTTTTATAACTGAGACCCATATTGATCTCCAATATATTCATTCAAGTATCATTCCGCTCCCTGTTACCATTAATCCTTCAATACTTCGAATTTACCGAGACCCATAGTGAAATCCTTCACTGCGAATTTAACTATTCAGGCAGGAAAACACTATTCACCGCGAATTTACTATTCATCACCGGAAAAAACTATTTACCGCGAATTTGAGGACTTAGGCAATTTCATGACTTCCAACTCCGAGTTTCAACTCCATCTTTGATTTTTAAACCTTTCTCAATTGATGAAAGACTTGTATTTATAGAGAATTCAGGTACAGTAACTAAATCATGGGTCAAAAGCGCAGCATATTCAATCCAGTTTGGTTTGGCACAATTTGTACAAAAACAACCGATTTCAAACGGATATCTATCGTGATGTCCCTGATTACTCGGAATGCCTCTCAATGGACCCGTGACCTACATAAAGCAGCAAAAATACACTCGGTGATGAGATCACTGGAACTCGATACCCCGAACATGGTCAGGGCCAGTCTTGGCCATAACAGCCCAAACAACGCAAGCCGAACTTGGAGGGTCGGATCCAGCCCACGATTAGCAAAGGGACATTTATATCATTTGGCCGGATCGATCGCCTTTGGCGACCGGTCCGAGATGTGGGGCCAGTTCCTCACATGCGCCCCAGACCGATCGGTCCACTTATTGCAGATGCTACTTCGGGCAATTCTTGTTCATCACATGCGACTACAGTTTTCGACAAACTTGTCAGCAGCATCGTTCAGCAATGGGTGCAAGCCACTAGAGACCAGAGAGTAGCCGCTGGCATCGCCGAAAGGTCCAGCACCGTGCATTTGTGCGAGGCCGTTTTCGGCGGCTGTTCCGCCTGACGTTAGCCGGCCTAGCTGCAAAAGACAGGCACAAAACGACACCCTACTGTACTCAGTACAGTGGGAGTATAAAATGGACACTTAGAGAATGGAGAAGGGACTTTTTCCGGTTTTCTTTCCAGAGCATGGGCATCACGGATTTCTCTCGATTTATTTTCGATTGTCTTTCATCTCTTTGTTGTTGATCGAACAAACATGTATTGTATGATCATGGATTTGATTATTGAACCGGCTAAGGGCATTTCTTTTAGCCCTTAGTCAAGTGGTTTTTTCCTCTCTTCCGAGGTTTTCCACTCTAAATCCTCGCGCCCCTTTTACCTTTGAATCATTAACGATCTCCACACATAAATAAATAATAACCGAGTTCATCTTGCAACGAACCGGTTGACTGTTGACACCCCTGTTTTTCGAACCACAACAGTTTGGCGCCGTCCGTGGGGACGAGTTTTAATTCCCATTTGAGGTCTTTACCTGGGATAGGATAATCAAAGGCATGACGACTGGAACTTCGACGAACGATAGTGACACGCTTCCCAGCAGTGTTCCAGCTTCAAAGTTCTCTTTACAGGACCTGGAAGCTGTTGTTAGGAAAGTTATTCTGGGAGTTACGTCGGAGAGGAGTGGAACAGAACCACCGGCTATCACAAGCTCTGTTCCAGCCAACAGAGGGTACGAGAGCGACCCTGAAGCGCCGAGCTCCGATGAAGAGGAGATTGCTAGGCGTGGAATAACATTGAGGAGGCCGAGATACCAATCCACTCCACCTACTCCAGTTAGAACTCCAACTCCCGTCCCTGGGACGAACCAGAAACAAATGCAGAGACGCATCGACGAGCTTACCAGGGAGTTGGAGGCCCTGTGAACGCAGAGGGATTGCGATCCTGATCTGGAGCGCAATCCAGGACTCTTTGATCGGGCCATGGGTGCCCCGATCAAGCGGAGTAAGGATGATGACTGGTGGCATAATCTACATGTGGCCCAGGCGTCATCCCAACAATCGGGAGGCGTATCCGCCGCATTGGGAGACTTGATGCTCCCGTTTTCTGAGGAGATCTGGGCGGTAGTCTCGGATCGATATTACCGTAACCCGGAGGGGTTACCTGTATCCCGTGGCGATGGTGATCCGATTGATCACGTCGCAGATTTTGAGCTAAGGATGGGGACCGTTAGGGCCTCCGATTCATTGAAGTGCCGCATCTTTGCGGCAGGGTTGCAGGGCGATGCCCGGACCTGGTTCAAGAACTTGCCGGCCCGGTCCATACAGTCGTATGGCGGATTCGTCTTGGCTTTCTCGGAGCAGTTCGCTCCAAACGTAGGACCGCCTCGTAGCAGGCAGGAATTATACGACATGAAGTATATCCCGGCGAAGATGAGTCTCCGCTCTTTTATGAAGAAGTTCAACCGAACCGCTCGGGGTATCAAGTTGGAGCTCCGAGATAAGATCGATATCTTGCAGCAGGTCTTATGACCTTGTGGCCTTTCGGCCAGCCTTGTGAAGAGTCCACCGTCCACCTTGGGAAAACTCCTTCAGAAAATCAACAAGTGCATCAAGGTGGATGAAGCGCTGGGAGCGGGGTATCGAAAGCCTGGCGGGAATACTGATCCCGCAGGCGACCATAGGCTATCTTACCCTAAGAAACAGCCGCGGGAAGTGGCGGCTGTGGTTGAAAAGATCGCTCCTCCGAAGAAGGAGGACAATCGGGTCTATTGCGAGTTGCATCACAACCGCGATCACCCAACTTTGAAATGCCCGCTACTGTGAGAGACAGTAGCAGCGATGAACAAGGAAAAGCCCGATCGCGATGATCGAAGGGGCAAGCGGGCTGACTCCCCCCGAGCGCGCCATCAGGGTGACGATCGTCACAGGCCAAGGGGAAGGGATAATCGGGGTCAGCCCTGACATTATAACGACCGGGCGGAAGACCGAAGATCTCCCAACCCGAGCAGGAGAAGGGCCTGCCCGGTCAGGAGTACCAGGGCCAGGGCCGAAGAAGGAGATGGCGGGGCCGAGGTGGCAGGGCCCCGCTAAATGAAGGAGATAGGAGGAAGCAACCAGCTCCCCCACCTGCCGAAGTGGGCACCCAACTTCCCCCAAATCAGAAGGTGCCCAGGGAGAGGGAGGCCGCCGGAGACATTTATGTTATCTCCGGCGGAATAAGGATTAATGAATCGGTCAGGGACCGAAAGAGGGCAGCGCGTGAGGAGTTCCCCGAGAGCTCCGAATTTGTGGCGCTGCTGAAGTACATGTCGGCCGAGAGGTCCCCAACCTTTGGGTCAGAAATTATTTTTACCGCAGCCGATCGGGAAGGGGTCACCGATCCATGTGATGATCCTCTGATCATCACTGGAATTATCGCAGACCGACGAATCCACAGGATTCTGGTGGACACCGGGGCTTCATGCAACCTGATAAGCGTGAAGTGGCGGAAATGCTAGGAGCCGCTGCCCATGATCTCCCGGTTGCCAACATCACCCTCTGGTCATTCGACCAGAGAAGTGTCATCCCGTGCGGGAAAATTCTTTTCCCCGTCACGTTAGGAGAATCGGGCAGGGAACGATCGGAGACCCTGGAGTTTATAGTCATTGAAGTCGATCTGGCTTACAACGCTATCATCAGACGGATTGGCCTTAGTAAGTTTGAGGCAGTCCCTTCCACATACCACATGATGCTCAAGTTCCCCTCCGCTCATGGAGTGATTTCTGTCAAGGGGGACCAAAAAGTAGCAAGACAGTGCTACATGAGCTTGTGCCGTACCTTGACACCTATCAAGAGAGCTCGGGTGGATTTGCTCAAGAGCCCCCGCACCCGAGGCAAGCTATGGAACCCGTCGGGTTCAAGACCATCAACTTGGTGGAGGGCGATTCCACCAAGACTACGCACATCGGGGCACATATTGCCCCGACCTTCGACGAAGAGCTGGTCCGATTGCTAAGGAGCAATGTGGACATCATCGCTTGGACCCCGGACGATGTTTCGGGGATTGATCGATCCGAGTGTGAGCATCGGATCAACACCGAACCCGGGATCAAGCCGATAAGGCAAAAGAAGAGACGCTATTCTCCTGAAAAGATTGTGATCATTCGGGGAGAGGTGAACAAATTGTTGCGGTCGGGCTTCATCAGGGAGATCCACTACACTGAGTGGGTTGCAAACCCAGTAGTGGTCTCCAAGGCAGATGGGAAGTGGAGGATGTGCGTGGATTTCACCGACGTTAACAAGAGTTGTGAGTCGGACCCATTCCCACTACCGCATATTGACCGATTGGTGGATGCTGTGATCGGTAGCACCATGATGAGTACCATGGATGCTTACTCCGGGTACCACCAGATCTTCCTTGTTAAGGAATATCAAAAGAAGTCATCATTCATGACAGAAGACGGCGTTTACTGCTACGAAGTTATGCCTTTTGGCTTAAAGAACGCCGGAGCAACATACCAAAGGCTGGTCAACAAGATCTTTAGGGAGTTGATAGGCCATATTATGGAAGTGTATGTTGATGATATGATTGTCAAGTCAATGAATGATGAAGACCATATTCCTTACTTGTCTCGCTGTTTCGAAGTATGCCGTAAATATAAACTCAAACAAAATGCAAACAAGTGTTGCTTCGGGATTCGAAATGGCAAATTTCTTGGATATTACGTTCCCCGAATGGCCATCAAAGCTCAAGTCCTTGCGGATTTCGTGTTCGAAATGACCCGATCACTTATTTTTTTGAATCAAGAGGACGACCGGTGGGTCATATATGTTGATGGATCAACCTTCGGAGGCAAGGGAGCGGGCATCACCCTCACTACACTTCAGGGTGACGTTATCCACTCCACGGTCAAGTTCTCATTCTCTGGGACGAACAACGTGGTGGCATACGAAGCCGTACTGTCGGGGATGACCTTAGCTCAAATGATGGGAGTTGGTAAAGTGCGAATGTTCTCAGACTCCAAGTTGGTGGTGGAGCAGTTCGCAGGATGATACGAGACGCATGAGCCAACCATGAAATTATATCATGCGAAGGTCTTGGAGATGGCAAAGAAAATTAGTGAGTTCTCACTCGATCACGTGCCTAGAGAACAAAACAAGGTGGCTGATGCATTAGCTAGATTGGCTGCAGGGTTACCAGACGTTGGACCGGGCACGGTATCGGTCCATATTCAGGATAGACCTTCGGTCGAAATTCCTATGACGGAACAGTCGATCGAGGAGGTGGGAGCCCTATGCCATGAACTCCAAGATTTAATGATTAACGCCATTGACTCCCTAGAAGATACCACATGAATGGCCCCTTTTATCAAAAATCTGACCAACGGCCATCTACCAGATGACGCATCAAAGGCCAGGAAAATTGAAACCAGTGCGACACGATATGTGTTCAATGACGGGCACCTATTCAAGAAAAGGTTTGAGGGACCGCTCCTGCGATGTTTATCCCCTTTGGAGGCTGAAGCCGTCATGATTTATGTTCATGAGGGGATATGCGGAATACATTCGGGAGCCCGATCTCTATATCATCATGTCGTAAGAGCTGGTTACTTCTGGCCAATGCTCCTTGAGGATGCAAAGAAGTACACAAGACGCTGCGCTGTCTGCCAACACCATTCTCCAGTCCCTCAGTTACCAGGGGCATCTTTATCGATGACCTCACTTCCTTGTCCATTTGACAGATGGGGGATTCATATCCTGGGGCCATTCCCTCGATCGGTCCAGCAGCGCAAGTTCTGCATAGTGGCGGTGGAGTATTATACAAAGTGGATCGAGGCCGAAGCAGTGGCCATCATTTCTGAAAAGGTGGTAAAACATTTCCTGTGGAGGAACATCATAAGCCGCTTCGGGGTACCTCGAGCTTTTGTATCTGATAATGGACTTCAATTCCGCGGTAAAGCCGTTCGGAATCTTTGCGTCAAATTGGGTATCGCTCAGCACTTCTCATCGGTGGCTCATCTCCAGACCAACGGATTAACTGATGTCTCCAACAAAGTTATCCTGAAGGGGTTAAAAACTAAGTTGGAGGATTTAGGGGGAAAGTGGCCCTATCACATTTACGAGGTATTATGGGCTTATCGCACCACACCCCGCTCAACGACTCAAGAGTCTCCATTTTCTTTGGTATATGGGTCCGAAGCGGTCAGTCTAGTGGAGGTAGCCATAAGATCCCCTCGGATAACCCAGTATGACGAGCATTTGAATAATGAGCGAAGATCTTTGAACTTGGAGATGATTGAAGAGAAAAGAAACGACATCTATGCACGCATGTGTGCTTATCAAAGAACAATAGAGCGAGCTCATAACAAACGAGTTGTGCCCAGGGAATTCTCAGAAGGCGACCTCGTCCTCAGGAACGTAAGAGTTCAGAGAAATGTGGGGAAGCTGGACAAGAATTGGGAAGGGCCCTATCGGGTCATGAAGAACCTGGGCGCTGGGGCTTATAAGCTTGAGAATCTGGATGGAGATGAGATCCCCCGAACTTGGAATGTATTAAACTTAAGGCGTTATTTTATATAAAGCGTTTGACATATATGGTAACTCTGAACTTTAAAGCGTTTCGTGTGCTTGAATAAGTTTACAAATGAATGCAATACAAAGTATTTTTAGCTATGAGGGACCGATCTTGGAGTTGGATTTTCTGGACGAGTTTGGACTGGTGACTGTAGAGATCATCCACAAGGCTCCCAAGTAGTGTGGCCACTCTGACGAGTCAGTTGTTTCCACGCTTGCCGAGTACTTAGATGAATCGCATACTCCCAGAACTCACTACGAACTCAATTCTTTCTTCAAACGGTACTCATCACCTAGAGGTAGCCTCTGCTTCATTAAACTTGATCTACAGGCAAGAAACCAGGACAGAGTTAACCTGTCAAATGTAAGTCAAATCCCGTCATGGGACTATCTTAAGAACCAGGGCTTCGGCTAAAGATATGTCATGGGACTCGTGAAGAACCATGGCAATACCGTCAAAGTCTTGATATTCCATTGGACGGACTCAAGTGGGATCTCATGGTATAGTTGGGGTTTTTTCCTAGCTTACTAGACTTAACGGAATTCGAAGTTAGTTGATGAAAACCGTTCAGGCCATACTTGACTTAAGCCCCGACCTTATACTTGGCAAATGCAGACTAGATAAAAGGAAGACGTTTTATTCAAGAACGTGGAGTTTACAAATACAGGAAGGAAATGAGGGGAAATTAAATCCTAATCTACTTGCCCTTCTTCCTTATCTGCTCCACCGGACTTCTCTGCAATCTATGCCTTAAGATCCTCCGGTTTTTCCCCCTTTCCTCAACTATCTCGTTGACCGATCTCTCCATCAGGTCAAAAAGGGGATAGTTGGGATCGTCTTCTAGTGGGGGTTCATCCAGTTCAGTGATCTCGCAGAAGTTTTCATCCTTGGTCAGTGGATCAAGTGTCTCCCAACGTTCATCTTCGGGATCCAAACCAAACTTGCTAACTATTTGGTCCTTCATGTTGTCCATGTATTGGGAGACGTTCGGTCCATAGACATTTGCCGCTAAGGCAAACATCAGGGGCGATCGGGCAAAACCCAATAGGGCTTCCCGAACCGCACTCTTAGTTGACCCTTGAACTCTGACCAGATCTTTTTTGAGCGCTTCCCGTTCTTCCTTCAAGGCATTCTTCTCATCTTGGAATTGCAGAAGGAGTCTGTTGCTTTCGTCAGATATCTCCTGTATCTGACGCTTCAGCTCCAAAACTCGGGCCGTAGCGGAGTTTTGCTGCTGCTTGGGCCTCCCCCGCCTTTGAGGCAGCCAAGGACAACTCGGTGCCCGCTCCAAGCAGCTCTCCATTCAGACGGTCCCGATCGGCCCTGACCGCCTCCAGCTCCTTTTGTTTAATCTCAACTTGCCGTTGAGCTAAGGCAAGTTGGCTCTCCAACTCTTCAGTTGCCGAGGAGGCGCTTCGGCTGAGTTGGACGGCGGAGTCCAGATCCAGGGCCCTTCTATGCGACTGCAATAACCAAGCGGGGTTAGAGAGGTGTACCCGATCATGAGCATAAGTTAAAAACAACTTAACACAGCTTGGGATTCCAGATATGCGGATACCAAGCTAGGGAGGGAGCCATCAATACCGGGCATGTTCTTCTTTCCCAAGAGCCGGTATTCTTCGAGTGTGGCATCCTTCCATGATGGGGGGACTCTCTTTCGTCCCCGGGCTTTGAAGACGGATGACACCATCTCCTGGATCGCCCCGCGAATGGCCTCTGGATTGGACGAGGACGGGACCGGTTTGTCCCCGATTGTGACCCCTTTTGTAGGGATCGGGGCTGCGGGCCTGCTAACAGCTGACCGCAGCCTTTTGTATTGCTTCGGGGATTCCTCTTCGGGGCCCCGCTTACTCATCGATGCAGAAGCTGATGGCCTCTGCGCCCTATCCCCTAAACTGGACGAGGGGCGGACATCTTCCACCCGAATCGACCCCTGCAGCAATAACAGCACGACGTTAAGATCCAGTGGGGAATTATTCCCGATCCTGTACATAGCGGGAAGGCTTAATGAGCGTATCTTCTTAGAGATAACCTCATCCACCTCGTCCATGGATCGGGGCTCTGGCCTGTGGCTGCTTGAGCTCCCGGACGATCTTGATGGCCCAACAGCAACGCGGGGCTTGGGCTTTGAGGCTTGCAGATAAGCCTCCTTTTTTGCTTTTGAAGCAGCAGCCACTGCAGCTAATCGGTTCCCGGACATGGTATCAGTGGAATCTGCAAAAGAAAAATAATAAGGATCAGGAAGTATGAATTGGAGGGGGCCAAGTCGTACCCGATTCGTTTGACTCAGAAGAGTCAGAGGTAGAAAGGTCACCCTTTGGGGCATGGGCTCCTTTTCTTCCTGCTACCCCGATCTCTAACAGCTTCTTCTCCCGAAGGATGTCAATTCGTTTGAGACGCCGTTCGGGAGGAGGAAGCATTGCCAAGGTATTGGCAATATCAGGGTGGGATGGGTTGAACCGGCTTCGGTCCAACTTCCCGATGTCTGGGTGAGTGGTTAGGAAGGTAACTTTTAGCAAGTCATCCCTCAAGATGTCTATCCAGACATAGCAAGATTCTCATTCATATAGGGAATCTTCCTTGTCAACGATAATACATTCCTTCGTTCGGGTAGCTATGTAATATAGCTTGCGACCTCCTAACAACCTTCTGCCCCTATGGGATCCCACCAAGAACAAGTTGAAAAAATGCCTGAGGGTCGACTCCACCCTCTGTTTGTGGCAATAATAGATAAATGCGATAATATATACGTAACTGCCCGGAAAAAGAGCAAAAGTCGGGCAGTGGATCTCCCGAAGAACGGCTGCGACGAAAGGATGCAGGGGAAATCGCAAGCCAGATCTAAGGGAAGCATAGCTAACGGGTAGCGCTAGCCGGAACGTTCATCTCAGCGAAAAGGAAGCACGGAACGTCTTCCTTCCCCCTCCAGATGGGGTAATGGGCTGGAATGGAAAACTTAACCCTAAAGGCTTCAAGATTCATGGTATTGATGTCAGTGTATCTAGACCTACGGGGTGCCATGGAGGATTACCTTGAAATTTGAAGAATATTTGGAGATGAGCAACGGTTGAACGAGAATCGTCGGAGATTTCCAAGGCTGGGCAGTCTGTTGCAGAGAGTGATAATGGCCGCACAAAGGAAAAATCCTGACTTTTATATCGCGTACTGCTCAATCACAGGGTGACACGTCATCTCTGCAGTCTGACAATCTGCCCTCCTTTGGAATATGAAAAGACGTTAGCTATTGCAGAGCCTGGAATTACGCCCTTGTCATTCAACTGTTCCGGATTTCAAATTCAAAAATCCACATCATGAAACTTCTAAGTGTTGGATCGGTCCCCAAGGACGCCATTACGATCGGTTCGGGTACGAGTTTCCGTAGTTGTGATCGGGCACATGTGCACAAACGATCTCGATCGTTGATCGAACCCCGGTCACCACCACGGTGGCGACCGAGTCCGAGGGGCTAGTGATGAGATCATCGGAACCCGATGCCCCGAACAAGGTCAAGACAGCCTTGGCCATGACAGCCCAAAAAACGTCAGCTGAACTTGGAGGCCCGGATCCAGCCCACGATTAGTAAAGGGCCCATTTATACCACTTGGCCCGATCGATCGCATCTGGCGATCGGTCCCGCGATGTGGGGCCCAGCTCCCCACGTGTGCCCAAACCGATCGGTCCACTTCTTGCAGGCGCTACTTCGGGCCATCCTTGTTCATCACATGCGACGACAACCTGCGACAAACTTGTCAGAAGCATGGTTCAGCAATGGGTGTAAGCCACTAGAGGCCAGAGAGTAGCCGGTTGGTAGCGCCGAATGGTCCAGCGCCGTGCAGCCCTGTGAAGCCGTTTCCGACGGCTGTTCCGCCTGACGTTAGCCGACCTAGTGGCAAAGGACAGGCACAAAACGACACTCTATTGTACACAGTACAGTGGGAGTATAAAAAGGACACTTAGATAATGAGAAAATGACTTCTTTCCGGTTTTCTCTCTAGAGCTTTGGCATCAAGGATCTCTCTCGATTTATTTCGATTGTCTTTCCTCTCTTTGTTGTTGATCGAACAAACATGCATTGTATGATCATGGATTCGCTTATTGAACAGGCTAAGGGCATTTTTTTCAGCCCTTAGTCAAGTGGTTTTTTCCTCGCTTCCGAGGTTTTCCACTCTAAAATCCTTTCGCTCCCTTTACCTTTGAATCATTAACGTTCTCCACACATAAACAAATAATAGCCGAGTTCGTCTTGCAACGAACCGGTCGACTGTTGACACCCTCAGTTTTCGAACCACAACAATATTAATAATTTATATTTAATTAAAGTCAAGTTTATATTTAATTATTAAAAAGCATAATGCATTCTAAATTGTAAATATACATGCATATCCTTTCATAAAAATAAGTCTACACCGTTTTCACAATAGTTAGTTCTTTTAGTCTATAATTTGGAGTTTACATTTTCACTAGTTATGTTTTGTCTTCAATGACATTGTCATCATCATTGACATTTTTTTTCTTTTTAGTATATTATTTTCTATATTTAGAATATAATTCAAATTTACCATTAATGGATATAAGTGTATTTTTACATCATAAATGAATTCTCATTCTAAATTTATGGTGATCATTTTAGAAATGTATATATAGAAAAGTATGTATATTTTAATTATACATTCTAATAATAAATTCCGCATTCTATAATATATGTATAACATACCCTTATATTATGCTCAATTCACACATCTCTTTTCCCAAGTCATACAAAAAATAAAAACATCACAAATAAAGATGAAAATTGCTAATATTTATCGGAAGATTACTCTTGAATAGTTTTGAAACATCAAGATATTGAATTAAATTTGCAAACTTTGGGTTCATCTTTATACTATTTTAAATAGCGGAAGTCAACTTCCTGATTTTCCCATGCATAAATTGATTTGAGCATTATGAAGCACACAAAAATAATTTGAATGTTTGAAAGAGTTATGTTCAATATTGTCTAATATTAGCTTTGATTGATTTGCATTATTTATAAGACAAATACAACTAAAAAAGCATAAACTATCTACGACTCTAAGCTTAGTGTTCCTGATGAAGGCCTCCAAGAGCAGAGCCCATAAGCAATGCGTCCCTTCCATCCTTGCAAAAGCCAGTGACCATCTTCATTAATTACAAAATCCCTATGGTACAATTTCACTTTGCCTCTAGCAGTTTCCATGATCTTTCTGTTTAGAGGAAGCAATTCAAGCCCAGCCCTCTCAATTCGAACCTGCCATCGTTTATATGTTTCCGGTCTCTCAATCCTTTCAGCCCCTTCACACGCAATCGTGTTCATCGCCTCTCGCCCAAACACAACTCTTTCTAGCAGCATTCTCTCATGCCTCTCACGAGGAATTACAGCATCTAATGCATCAAAGATACTTGAGTAGTGAAACAGAGCTTCCCTGAATCTTGTTAAGAAGAATGGAGCATTGTGACCTCCGTTCCTTATTCCCAGCACGAATACAGCTGGGTTCATTTTCCTTATCAGTTTCAACACAGTGTCCCTTGGACAATCTGCAATCACTGTTTCATCTAATACATATCTAAGTCTGTATAGACAGTTTACCACTACAACTTCATCCTTGTTGATTTTGATGTCCTCAAGCTTGATCGTCTCCCATTTTTGAGCTAAACCATTGAACTCAAAAGGAATGTTAAATTTCTGGGCATAACTAGCCAGACGCCTCCCAGTTTCTAGAATTCTTTGTGAGGGTCGGAAACCAGGACAAGGAAAATCAATTGCAGTGAAGCGAACTGTAGGAGGACCACCTTGTCTTAAGGACAGCTTGTGCAGAAAAGAAGGCCACTGAAAGCCGTATAGTGTGCCAAAATCGACAATATGAAGGTTTCTAGCATTCTCTGCAACATTTAAAATGGTCTGATTTGAGAAGAAGTTGGAAATCCTTCTATGTGGATAAGTAGCCAAGTATATATGGTAGGCTTTCAAGAGATCAGCAGCACTAATGGGCATGTTAATCAGGGTAGTATATATCTGTGTCCCTGCACCGGCTATACGAGCCTCAAGTCCATCAGCAAAATAATGCGCAAGCCTTTGCATCCCATCGCCTGCTGGAGTAGAATGTTGCCTGATTTGCCTTAGAAACTCATTTACCAACCTTAAATCCTCGGATGCGACTGCTTGTGCGCAGAGAGTTAACTGAGTTCCCAGGTCAACCTCGTTCTTCTTTCCTTCCCTTTTCTTTCTACCTCTTTTTGCAGTCTTAGCAGCCCTTAATGATTGATCATGGTGCATATTGGCTTTGGTTGCTTCATTTATCTCGTGGCGAATGGCTGATTCTTCGGACTCTTTCCTGAATATGAGAACTTTGTCAAATAGATCATCGCTTAGTGATGATTCTCGATGAACTGCAAATTGCTTGGAACTCCTTCCGTCAATAAAATTGGGTACCTCCTTGTAAGGATGCTTTTTCCCTCTTGATGCATTACTGAACTCGTGATTATTAACGCCAGTTTCCACATGAACCACGGCAGACTCATTCGAATGTTCTTCGATGTCCGAGTCCGACAAACAGACTACTTCATTGTTGGCTCTAAGAAGGAATTTCTCCTGTTTTATATCCTTGTTCAAATGCATAAATGTATCAAGAAACTCAAAGCCACTAACTGGAGAACCTGCGATACCATCAACAACCGCACCGCCACTACTTGATGAATTTTCGGGTGACAGAGAAAACGATTGCGACGAAACACTGGTACCTTCACGATGGTCATCAAAGCCATGTAAACTGGAATCACAAGAGACAGAAGCAGGACATAATGTTTCACCCCAGAGAGCCTCATAGAGAGATTTTTCTTTAGCATGAAGAGCTTCTGATTCTTGTAATGTGCACCTTTTCTCTTCTACCCCCTCCTCCAGGAGAATATGGTTTATGTATTT
The DNA here is from genome assembly GCA_009725065.1 of Utricularia reniformis. NCBI lineage: Eukaryota > Viridiplantae > Streptophyta > Magnoliopsida > Lamiales > Lentibulariaceae > Utricularia > Utricularia reniformis. Next base: position 551,141 of record RWGZ01001147.1, on the reverse strand, counting down.
GAGTACATCATCACTAAAATCAAGATCCTCATGACTATCAACTCTGCATTGAACTTCATTGACCAGACTGCCAGATCCCAGATTTACGTCATGCACATTATCCTCGATACGATCAAGATATACGTAATTGCTAGAAGCTAGATTTTCATCACCATGATAATGATTAATACAAGTTTTGCCTTCAACATTATCTTCCAAGCGAATATTTCGCACAAACTTGAGCGCATTATCACTGCAATCTAAATAATCAGGGCAACCTTCACCGGAAGATTGAGCATGAGGATCAAATTTAAGTTCACAAGACAAAGCATGAATATCAGCTTGAGTTCGAGACTTATAGGCTGGCTCATGTACATCATCTTCGAGGAGAAAAGTACTTATAGACTTGAGTGCATCAATACTAAACCCAAAATCTCGAGAGGAGTCAATTTGGACATGATGATCAACGTTCAAGTTGCTACTTTCGGGATCGATATAACTATGTCTCACATGTTCATCAACTCTCAAGTTGCCAAGTAGAGAAAGATCCAGAGATACTGGAAGATCAAGATCGTCTAGTTCAATAACACAAACTGGTGGTTTAGTGTCATTTATGTTCTGATTCATGCTAATGCAGTTTACGAGAGCTATTCACCTAAAATAATAATGTATAACATCTGGATTCAATGAATATTAACACAGAATGTCTGTCAATCTTCCAACTTTGTTGCCATTTGCATCAAATTTTCTGCACATGGTGCAGAACCCATCATTTTTAGTTAAGAAACTAAACTTAGGGAAACATCACTGATGAACTAATTTGAAGGTAATAAGATCATCCTGTCATAAAACGAAGTTAATTAAACAAGCTAATGTTGGCGTGTGGAAAAATGATGAACAGCTAAAGATTGAATTGAAACCATACCCCTATTTAACATAGCCTTCTTAACGTGTGTTTAGCCTACAAATGCACCAAGTTATACTTTTAGCTTCCAATTTTGTGAACGCAATTAGAGTAGAAATTCGTTCACAAATCTAGCTTAACAAAGCCCCAAAATTCACAAGTTGAGAATGATTGACTCGTGCAATCATTTCTTGATCCACAGAAGAACTCCACCCACGAAGAATCAATTAAGCACAATAAAAAAATATTCTGCAATACCCACAACTCGCTAACGGGGAGAACCAGAAGCTGGATAGTAATCCTATATGTACGCAAGAATTGAACTCAAACTAACCTGAACACTTGAATGACGAACACTTGAATGACTCGAGTCCCCATAGAAACACAGAAAAGGTCGCGATTATAAATTTAGCCTTGTTTGAATTTTCCACGGACCATTAAGGTATGCTATGCGTAAATTTTGAATATATCTTTTTATAGAATAAAAATAAGAAAGAATTTGAAAATGAAAATCCAAAATTATGAGTATTCTGTATAATTTATTTTTTTATATTAATAAAAAATTCTAAATTTTTAAACATTTTTATTTAGTTATGATTTGTTTCTACATTTACATTTGAGTCTTATGAAGTTGTGGACAATGTTTTTTTACCAGTCAATATATCGTTACTATACAGGCTATACGATGAAAACACGGTACTGGTATTTCGATCGGTGCTGTTTAATTTCCGGTTAAGAACCCAAATTTTTCGGATCAACCCGGAAAACATAAAAATATTAATTTTTTTAAATACGAAATATAAAAAAATATCATATCGATTGATATACCTATCGTACCGATCCGGACTGAAATTGTACAACGAAGACTAATAACAACATAGTTTGTGGATGGATAAGAAAAAAATTTGTAATTTATAGATAAAATGATTATTTTATAATGCAATAAAGAGAAAGAGATTTGAAAAATAATATATTTGTTATTTTTGGGTTATAAGCAAAAAATTGAAAAATAAAAATTCTCATTCTCAAAAAACAGAATTCAAAATAGGTATGTTGTATTGATATACTTTTTCTACTTTTTAAAAATTAGAATGAGTTTTGTAAATGAGCGTAGAACATACTCTTACTCAAGAAAATTCCTTATGGTCTGACCATTGGTTTCAAAATCAACATGTCCTATGCTTATTTGTTAATCAACAATTAAATTGTATTTTAAGTGGAAAACTAATTGACTTGCTAAATATTTTATAGAGGTTGTAAAGAACCTGATTAATCGATGTGTAGACTTTTGAGTTATCACAATTTTAATGGATGTGATTCTTAAGTAAAAAAAAGATTTGTTAAATATTTTATAGTGGCTGTAAAAATCTGATTAATCGAGCATAGTTTTGAGTTATTGTTAAAATGATTTTACAATTTTAATGGATGCGATTATAAGAGTTAATTATCATACAATTTAAATTTTGTCAATTAAAAATTGATTAAATATAAATGGATTTTGTATAATTATGAGCCATTTAGTTGCCAATTTTTGCTTTAGAGCTAAATGCAATATTATGTTTTCTTATCTAAATATCTTAACCATGCACATAATTTTATATGGTTGACAATTCTTGTTTTAGAAAAATTACAATTTCACACGTAAAGTTGGTCAAAATTATAAGGGCGGATGACATTTAAACTTAATTAAGTTTATAAGATTTGAAAAAATTAATCTGAATATTTCTTAATTTTGGTAAATCTAATGCTCAAATATTTTGAAGACAAAATCCCCAAATTTTGATTTTTTGATAAAAGTAGCTCTCAAAGATTAATGTGTATCAAAATTGGTTCTCAACTATTTTGCCACGTGAGGGTTGAAATTGCTAAATTTGTGAAATATTATGACTTTTTTGTCAAAACGATCAAAATATAGGATTTACTATACGAAATTAAAGTTTGAAAATCAAATTTATCAAAATTATGAAACTTTAGGGACCATGAAAGTTTTTAAACATTTTTATACACTATTTTAAGAAAAAATGACATCTTT